>JAJQQW010000014.1:878135-1325635 GCA_025583905.1 Ia io
TCCATTGTCAATACTATCATGAGAGTGCATCAAGGAACTCAGAAGGCTGATGAACCTTGAGCTTTAGCAGGGCTAAAAGCTATGCACTGATTGTTCCGTGTTGAGATAGCAATGGCTCAAAGCAATTTCCTGACCTGATAGCCTCAAAGTAAATCTTTACTGATTTTTACTGACCTTTGAGATGGTCTATCTGATACCTGTTTGCCATGCTTTACTGAGGGCAAGATGTGTATCTAAAACTGAATAAGAGGTGGACCGGCCAGAGTTTCGGTGTGCTCTTCACGAAAGAAACACCCTTGGCCGCAATGCCTTCTAAATTCATATTTCTTATATAGCATTTTCATTTGTGTACGGCCCATTCTTCAGATCCTGAACCCTAGTAAAAGGACGCGGCATTCAGTAGTCTCTACCCCACAGGGAAGGTCACACGAATAGACAGAGGCCCTCTCTGTGACAAAGGTGGACATGGAAGATAGGACATAGCGGGTTAAGCAGAAACATTCATTTCTTTAAAATTATTTTAGTGTCCCTAGCTGTACGAGGTCACTCTCAAGGAATTTCATGGCAGTGATGCATTGACAGTAACCATAACAAACACACCTCCTCCCCAAAGAAAACAACAAAAATAAACAAAATCCAAGCCCATCTTAACTCTGGACCAGACTGACTAAATCCCCACATTATTCTTCAAAGAAAAAAGTATTCCCTGAGCCAGAATGTTCTCTGACTCAGTCTCTTCTGTTCTGTGTCTAGAATTCAATGTCTTCACTCAAATAAAATGATAACACACACACGCGCACACACACACACACACACACACACACACACCACACAATGCACAATGTCAACCCGCTTTCGGGACACAAAGCAAACAATAAAACGAGACCCAGATGGAATCAGATGTTGGAACTACAACACGGAGGATCTTAAATAACTGCTGCTGCATACAATGTGCAGCATTTCCAGTGGGAAAGGTGGGAAATATGCATAACTTGGTGGGGAATTTCAGAAAGTAATGGAAATACCAAAAGTTAGATAGAAATGCTAGTAACGAATGGTGCAGGACAAAGATAAAGATTTTGAAAGTTTCATAAGTGGTCTCATCATAGTTGAGGAAAAAAAAACAGGAAACTTAAAGACAGAGCAATAAAAATTACCCATACTGAACTACATAGAGAAGGACTGTAACAACAATAATAATAATAATAATAATCCTACCTAACAAAATAGTAATATGCAAATTGGCTGCATCTTCACTATGCCCAAGCCACACCCACCATCCAATCAGGGTGAGTATGCAAATTACCCAACAAATATGGCGGTTAATTTGCATACACTGAGGGAGGGAAGAGTGAAAACTGAAGACAACTTAGAAGGAAGAGGGAGGAAAAGCGGAAAGCAAGGTGGCTGCCAGAGGGAAAGCCCCAGTGGGGCAGAGCGGGGCAGAGCGGGGCAGGGTAGGGCGTGCAGGTGCAGCGGCCGCTTGCAGGATTCTTCCTGCAAATGGTCTACTAGTAATAATAATAATAAAAGAGAGCATTCAAAGTCAGTGGTACAATTAAAAAAACATGTATATGATTAGAATCCCAGATGAAAAGAGAGAAAACAGGAAGGAAAATATAACTAAAGAAACAATGGATGAGAATTTTTCAAAAATAATAAAAAAGACATTAAACTTCATATCCAAGAATCACAGATCACAGTGCACGCCAACCAAAAGAAGAAACACACACACACACACACACACACACACACACACACACACACACACACCCCTAGACATTTCATATTTAAGCTTCTGGAAATCAAAGATACAGAGAAAGGATTGAAGGTACCCAGATCAAAAAATACATACTTCATACAGAGAAACATTGGTAAGAAACATAGCAGGCCTATGTTTGAAACTGTGTAAGCCAGAAGACAAGGGAGTGACTTCAGAATACTGAAAACAAAACAAAAAACAATAAAACAAAACAAAAAAGCTTTCTCAATACAGAATTCTACAGTCAAAAAATATCTTGGAAAATTAAGGAAGACAAAGACTTTCCACCAATGAAAACTGAGAAAATCTATTGCCAGCAGATCTGTGCTGTAAGGAGCATTAAAGAAAAACATGGTACGAGGTAGAAACTCAGGTAAGAGTAGAAGTGAAGGCCTCCAGACAGACTGACATGTACAAAACTCGAAGGCCTCCTTCCCACGTAACCTCTGGACATTAACAGGAAGGTTCAAAGGGCAGAAGGACATGACATCGCTCCTGTGCAGAGAAAACATATCTCAAAAGCTTTTGGCTGTCAGTCATGGTAGATTTAGCATGTATGTTAACGTGTGTGCTAGTGCAAAGATGCCTCTCAGCCTGCCGGGGTGACCCAGCTGGTTGAGCGTCATCCTATGTGACGAAAGGTTGCTGGTTCGATTCCCAGGCAGGGCACATGCCTGGGCTGCTGGTTCGATCCCCCGTAGGGGGGCATCCGGAAAGCAACCGATTAAAGTTTCTCTGTTACATTCATGCCTCTCTCTCTCTCTCTCTCTCTCTCTCTCTTTCTCTCTCCCCCTTTCTCTGTGTGTGTGTCTCTCTCTCTTCCTCTCTCAAAGCATGTCCTTGGGTGAGGATTAAATTAAATTAAAAAAAAGATGACTGTTCAAATTTCAACTAAGACTGAGAATGAATGAGAATGAAAAAAAAATATCTAAGAGGGATTTGGTCATGGGAGTTAAAGAACGTGTTGCAATGAAAAAAACTAGGCCGGGCATAAAGAAAAGGAAGCAAGAGAGAGAAGACAGCTGGCAGGGTCCTTTGATTATGGGTGAAAGTAAATAAAATATAAATAATAAAAATGGCACTTAACCAGATTGTGAGAAGTCTCAAAGGCAGATTGAGCACTTTATTCAGAAGACACTTCAAAATCAGTGAAGCGTTCGAGGTTTGCATGTGTATGTTCCACTCATTTTAACTGAACGTATTTGACATCGACGATATAGAAAACATAATGCAAGCACCTGTAATATATACGATATCAGAAAAAGACGTATGATCTTAATGAATATTAAATAGTCACCGCTCCTCACCTATCGTGGAAAAGGGAAGCAAAGGAGACAACGAAAAAATAATGTGATGAAGATGAATGTGTCTTAAATATGCATTGAAAAACACACATTGATTTCAGGGAGGAAGAGGGAGGCAGTCAGGGAGGGCACTGGCTGGGAAGAGAAGTGGGGAGGGATGACTGTGTAGTGAATTAGTCGACTTGGAGTAAAATGTGCAAAATGCAGTGGGCTGTGCGTCTGATGGCCGGGGAAGCCACCGGGATGGATGGGGAACTTTGGAGGGACGGCCACTGAGGGGCTGTGACAGCCAGGCTGGCACCCAGAAACCGCTGGCGATGGAGACTCACCCGGAATCAGGGGCTCCAAGTGGAGTCCAGACGCGGGGAATGGGACAGATGATCACCGCAGCTTCTGTGAGCAGCAATGGAAACCGCTCTGAGAGAGGACGGGAGAGTGCAAACGTAATGGATTCAAGAAGTACTTCAGTAATCAAATGGGCTTCACTCGATGATTAATCAGTTAGTACTTCTGAAGTTTATAATATAATGAAGGAGCTTTGCAGAGTGTTTTGTTACTGATTGTACATTTTGAATATTAAATTACTTAGCCCAATGTTGATATATATTAAATATGCTTTTCAGAAGGAACACATTTTATATTACAGTTTTAAACGTGGGATGATTGTTTTATGAAATTTCATGCTACTAAGTTTTTCCCACTCAGTGCATAGCTTTTCTTATAAGATAAAGGGTTACAGCACTTGTTCTTATATGAACTGCCAATCAAAAAGCTTTATGTGGGGAAGCATTTCCTGCTGAATACGTGTTAATAGTCCTCCTCCCACTGCAATGCACACAGAAAGCGCATCACATCGTGTTGAACCCGATTCAGGCACTGCCGCCGTGGAAGCGGGGATAAGGCGACTCCGACCTGGGCAAGGGCAGCGGGCCCACGTGTGGGCACAGCATGGCACGAGGAGAACAACGTCAACACGAAAGGTGAGCACATGCAGAGAATGTTACTACATGTTTACTGACTTCAGAGAGGAAGGGCGAGGGAGAGAGAGAGAAACATCCGTGATGGGAGAGAATCATGGATCGGCTGCCTCCTGCACGCCCCACACTGGGGACCAAGCCCGCAACCCGGGCCTGTGCCCTGACTGGGATGGAACCATCACCTCCTGGTTCACAGGTCGACGCTCAGCCCCTGAGCCACGTTGGCCGGGCCACGAATTCACATTTTAAAGCTGGTGATTCAGGACACGTCACCAAAGGCGATGCAGGAAGAGGCCTGACCAGAAGGACTGGGTCATGCCATGCCGGCCCTCCTTGCTGCTCTCGGGCCCCAGAGCCCACTAGGTGGGCACAGAGCTAGCCTGGCTGGTGGAGAGACACCAGACGGAAGAGAATTCAGGTGGCAAACACCAAACACGTGAGTGAAGTCGTCTTAGCCACCCAGGCACCATGAGCACACAGGCTGCCCGCAGATTGGCGTGACGGCCCAGCAGAGGCCCCTAGGTGGTCAGAGAAAAGCTGTGCCACCCACGGAATCGCCAGCTGAGCGGTCTGCCCGGTCCCGGGTACACGCACCTGTGCCATCTGTTAGTCAGGAAGAGCTGAACAGAAAGTGTGAACACCCGGGTTTCTGCAGGTGCTTCCCCGTGGATAAACGGTGTCACAGGAAGGGCCTCAAACTAGGTTTTCCTGCCTCTCGATGCGTCAGTTTGCATGTGACCTTAGAGTCTAGAAACTCCCCCTTGCTGTGTATTAGGGATTTAGCGAGGTCATTCCTTTTCTCTTCTCAGTTTCAGTAATGTCCGTGGCCTCAGTCTCCTTCATCGTGTTGGCTGCCTAGGAGGCCATTTGATGTGTGTGTGTGTGTGTATGTGTGTGTGTGGGGGGGAGGGGCTCTGAGTTGCTGATATAGAAGGTATTCATTGTGTCGCTGCCGATGTCTGAATCTGCTGTGTTATCTCCTGATCCCCCATATTCGAAAACCGCAAAGGCAACTATGAAGTTTTTTTTCCAATATATATTCAAAAATAAACATAATCTATTATTTTCTGAATAATAAAACATATATTATTAAACAAGGATTTTAGCCATTCAAATCCACAAGAAATATTCATTGACTTATCCTTTTAAGCATCCTCAGTAATGTTTTGGAAAGATACAGTCATTCAGCGGGAGTCAACTATCAGATGTGAAATACCTGAAAATAAGCAAATCCATGAAGAAGTAGGTAAATCGCCATCAAACGAACAATAATAGCTCTGCTATAGATTTCTGCACAACATTTTAAAGTTTGTAATTTGGACAATAACCCCAATTCGTTTGTTTTATTGAGTATCTTTAGCCATTGCTAAGAGAGCAGATGAATCAATTCAGGCCTGAATTAACTTCTTTAAATGAATTGCAGATGACACAAAAAGTCACTGAGTGGGAGAAAACTGATATTAGTACCACGGTGATGTCTTACTCTCCTACAGACTTGCCTAATACCCTAAAAGTGAAACTAAGATTGAGGACTGTTTACTTAGGATTATTTTAACATGATGAGAAATGGCATCGCTTTTATGCCATTTCTTTTAGAATCTGAGGACTCACTCCAATGGAAGTGCAGCACTTGCCTACACAGTAAGCCTATTCCAGTAAAACTGAGTGAAAAACGGGTAAAAAGTATTAAAAAAAAGGAAAGTCATTTTGAAAAGATCAGTTTGTGGGAGGACAAACACAATTGGATAAGACATGGCATTTAGAAGTTTTGTAAAGAGCCTTCAATCAGGCTGTTCCATTCCCTGTTAGTGATCTGTGTTAGTCATTTTATCTTAGCGGGGAACTGTGACTTGATGGTTTAAAAATGACTCACTTCCTCAGAGCCCTGGCCGTATACGGAGGGAAGGTACTGGGCTGGCCACATGCACCGTGGTGTCCGTGACGGGAAAGTGCCCCCTTTGGCAACTCAGCCCCTTCTCCACCGGATGCCAGGGGACCCTGATGACAACGGGAAGTTAAAAACACCCATGAAAAACTCACAGGGATCATTGCTAAGGCCATGAATTACCAACAAACACAAGTAAATTGGGTAATTTAGAGAATATTGATTAAGCAAAACCTTCCTAATTCATTCTTTTTAGTCTTTATGACTTATTTTTTTCCTCATGAGTTTTATTAAGATATCTCTAAATTTCTTGAAATGCTTCTCTTAATCTAATTTAGCTTTAGTTGACACAGCATTTTTATGCAGCCAAATCTCACATCATTTTATATCTCTTATCTAGTAGACATTTCTGAGTCTCTTTTCTTTTCTTTTTTTTAAAATATATTTTTATTGATTTCAGAGAGGAAGGGAGAGGAAGAGAGACAAAAACATCAATGATGAGAGATCCTTTAATCGCCTGCCTCCTGCACACCCCACACTGGGGATCGAGCTGCAACCGGGCATATGCCTTGACTGGGAATTGAACCATGACCTCCTGGTTCATAGGTCAATGCTCAACCACTGAGCCACACCGGCCAGGCAATCTATCTTTTCTTATTAGACTGTGATCTAATTAAAGGCAAAAATATATATATATAACAAAGCATAACAGGGTAGAAACAAAACAGATGCAGAATAAGTAAATTTATTGGCTGCTTATTTTATGTAAGACTTAGTGCAAAGTGTGCGTGGAGGCCAAGTTTACTTTCTAGAGTTGTACTTTCTGAAAAAGGAAGCAAGTACGTTACAAAAATAAATAAATCCAGTAGAAGTAAAATTGGATCAATGGTCATCATAGTTGCGTGGCTTACACAGAGTCTTCACCAGAGCAGGTATATTCTGAATGTGTGATGATGCCATTGTAAGAATCCAGTTATGAATAACTGAAAAGGAGCCAGGGAAGGCCAAATACAATGGGTACGCCGACTGTGCCGCTTTGCCAGGAAGCTGCGATTCAGACGCAAGCCCAGTCAAGTGTGGGTGAAGTAGGAAGGGTGTTTGTCTGTCAGTCACAACTGGGAACAGGTCCTGGCCAGAGGAGGCGTGGCCATGGGAAGTGGGAAGGATTGAGATAGTTAATCTCCTAAGCAAAGGAGTCCACTCTCTCGCCTCTTGCTCTCTTGGGACTCTTGCTGCAGGGGGTGCGCTCACGGCCCCCTGTGCTTGCCCACAAGGCTCACAGCCTGTGACCCCACACCATAGACACCATAGACGGGCGACGGCAGCTGGCCTGATGCTGCCCTGGACTAGCTCCCCCAGGGAGTGGACATGGTGGACCCTGCTCCACTCCCAGCTCCACTGAGTCCCCAGCTGCACCTCTCCTAGGCCTGCACGAAGGGGAATGGGACTTTGCTAACCAAGGGATGCAATTCCACACCAATGAAACTTTCCGCCATGTCGCATCCTCCCGTGGGGGGCTCCGGAAATTCTTATTCCAGAGGCACCTCAGGAATCCCACTCTCACCAGCAAAGGAGAAAGGCCATCTGTGCATTCCTCTGATAACAGTAAGATCTAATTTATAATCTTTCTTTTTAATTGATCTTTCTTTTGGTATTAAGTCTTTGCCCAACCGTAGATGTCCAAAAGTTTCTCCTATTTCTATTTTTAGAAGTCTTACATAAGTACAGATTTCCAGAACATGGTTTGGTCATTCCTTTTTAAACTAAAAATAGATTTACTGCGTGACTTAGCAATTGCACCCTTGGCCATACATCTCGGAGAAATAAATATCAATTTTCACACAATAATTGTACATGAATGCTTACAGCAGCTTTATTTGTGATAACCAAAAACTAGAAGCTCCCCAGATATCCTTCAATGGGTAAATGGTTACAAACAGTGATGAATCCTTCCCATGACCTACTACCCAGCAACAGAAAGGAAGGGACTGTTGATACCCCAAACGACTTACATGGATCTGACGGCAATTATGCGGTAAGTCTGAAAGGACGCTGAGTCACAGATGCTGCGTTTTATTGAAGCGGCTGAATATTTACATGTAAGCATGCCGCTGTGATTTTTGCTGTTGCTGTTACTGCAAAGCAATGATTTAGAAGGAGGCAGAGTTTGATAAGGTCCATTTAGTTAGATAATGAAGAGAAAATGTGTTCCCTAGTGTTCACTTAGATGATAAAAATAAGACTTTTTGTCCAAGTTTTATCTAAATGCAAGAGATTATCAGTATATGATAAGATAATCATTGTTAAGTAGTTTTTAAATCAATATTACTTTTATTACATTTTCTATTTATACTTGAAGACATTATAATCATTGTTTGCTTTAGTGGGCGATTTGGGCTGGTCATAAAATTATTACAGTTCTTTTTTTTTTTTTATAAATGCATCTTCTGAGGAAATAAAAGAATGTATGTGAATAGAAAATATTCAAATAATTTTTGCAGCGTTGCATTTTTTGGGTTATACCTACCATGTGTGTGGCCCACACATAGCTATATTTACCAAAGTATATTGAGAAGATAGAAACCATTTTCAATAGCCTGTAATTAGACAATAGGATAGGTATAAGCTATTTAAACAAATGCAGCTACCATTTAAATTTAGATGCAAAATGAAATTGAATTCTCCCGTTATATACATTCATGCTTTGATGACTCCACACTTCCAATTCCCCACAAAAACTTTATATATTGGTGCCATTTTAGTAAGAGAATTACTTTCTCCTTTTTTTCTTTTATCTGGTAAAGGAAATTAAGGCACCAAGGTCTGAATATTAGGCACAAAATGAATATGTAGAACGTAATTACATTTTACTATATAAATTAATAAAATGGGAAGTCGGGGTGTCTGGTCATCCATACAGCTAAAATGTCTGTGAATTGTGTGAGCCGAATGCCATCCCTTGGTTGCTTCGTTCCACACATGGAAAATAGCTCGCAAGGGAAGGATCCAGAGGCCCTACAGCCAAAAAGGCACCTCGGAGCCAAGAGCCGATGTGCAAAGTGTCCCCAGATTGTGCGGCCCATCACTCCGCCCTATGCAATTTCTGCACCCCGTCCTATGCAATTTCTTTTTAAACAACTGGTCTGTTCCTGTCTCCTGGAGGAGGGGATTAATATGCGCCTGGGCACCACATGGTTGCCCATCTGTGTGGGTCAGTTATGAATCACTGATCAGGGCTTAAATTGAGTTGAGATTTCGCCAAATAGCCAGCAACAATGACCTTCAAACCTGTCGAGGCTGATTGATGGCAGCTCCAGGGAATTTAATTTACTTTAGGGCTTATATCTGGCATTCATGTCTGATTTTTAAAATGCATTTATTTCTCATATTGATCTTTGCTTTTCTGTTATTTAAGTCTGGGAACTATATCTTCCAGATTCCCATAACAGACTCATCTAATAACATTCTCTGAAAATAATAACTGGAGGAAATCAATAATGCAATCAAAAACTTTATATATTGGTGCCATTTTAGTAAAAGAAATACTTTCTCCCTTCTTTCTTTTATCCGATAAAGGAAATTAATCTATGTCAATCTCCCTCTAACAGCAGCGGACACACTTCAATTAATAGCTAGGTCCTTTTTATGATCTAGAATAGATAAAAGCAAATACAGTCCATTTATTTAGGAACTGGGCTAGATGGTCTTTCAGAAATGAATTGAACTTGGCAATATATGTTCATTATGGAAGCAGCCTCAGAGCTCACGTTTCCATACCCTTTATTTGAAAACTGCATCTACGAAATGTGCGGAGGCGTAACAAAGCTAATTGTCTTTTAATGTTTCTGTAAAGACCCATTTTACCTTCTTATAAAATTGATGAAATGATTTCCATGTCCCTAGATTTTCCATGTGTGCAACCCACGTGAGTTTCAGATGGTTAAGGTTCAGGTTATCTGCATCAGAGGGGAGGCATCTGACACTGTCTTACAGTGAGAGGTCGTCAGCAGCATCAAAAGTCTCTGCCTTCTTTCCGGATCTTTCTTTCTCTAGAGTTAAGACATCTAGAAGACGCTAACTCTTTGCAAGAGGTTCGAGAACTATGGAAAGGAACTCAATGGATTCTCTCCCAGGAGAAGGGTTTGCTCCATGTGGTAGGCGGTGTTAAGGGTGCCCTCGCCATGCATTGGCACTCAGTAGCCCCGGCTGGAGGAGCAGGGCCCATTGCTAGGACATCCTATTGCCACGGAGCAGATGACACAAGGAGTAAGAGAAGCCAGCGCACTACTAAAACTCATGCTTGGCCTGGCGGCCCGGCCGGTGTGGCTCAGCGGTTGAGCACCAACCTATGAGCCAGGAGGTCACAGTTTGACTCCCAGTCGGGGCACATGCCTGGGCTGCCTCTCATGCCCCCAAACCCGGGCATGTGCCCTGACCTGTTGATGCCTGGGACAACACTCACCCAACTTAGCCACACCAGCCAGGGCTGTATTTGTCATGCTTGTTACTTACTTTTCCCCCACTGAAATTGGAGGCTGTTGGTATTATTGTGTGTGCCTTTGCCCACTGCAGCAGTGAAGTAAGCCTTTGAAGAAGGAGGTGTCTAGAGTCTATTGTTTAGACGGCTCGATTTGATCCCCTCACATGGGCTAGATAACAAAGAGGATTGTGGATAAAAACATTTTCTAACTTTTGTGGCCGGTGAAATCCATGTACATCAAAACCATCCAACCATTGCTTACACTCTAATATAAAAAACTATAACTCTACTTAGTTGAATAAACGTCTTCTATAACAAATACGTTCTGTTGAAAATACATCAGTTGAAAATGAAACCTGAAAATACCTAATAGAGGACTGCGGTAATTTTCCCTTTTTGGAAAAACTTTTTACTCCTATTTACGGACAATTCTGTGTCAAATTTTCACCTAATTGTCCCAGATGCCCTGGCTGCCCCGTGGGTGAGCCTGTTGTGGCTGGAACACATGAATGCAACGTTCTCTATTGGGTGAGCTTTGCTTGTTCAGTTTCCCAGGCCTTCCCTTTGCCAAAACAATGTTCTTAGTTACGGAAGCAAACAGAACACAACCTTATATTCACCCAAGTAGAATATCTCTTTTTCTCTGAAGCTGCTAGTCTGCATTCTTTATCATTTTTAAACCACCACCACTATGTAAGAAAAATCTTTTTCTTTAGAGTTTCATTTTCAGTGTTTTTGTTTTAGAGCTATGTTTATCACAGGGCATACACACAGTAGCTACCTGTGTTTCACGTGTGAAGGCATGTAAATAGACAACACAAAACAAAAAACGACCCCAGTGAGATTGCCTGCTTAGTAAAGTCACTGGGGCAGTTAGAGTTATATTTTCAATACAAAGAGCAAGAACAACCTAGTCATTCTCATAATTAACTATTATACAACTTTAATTAAATGGACTCTCATTGCCCTGGAATGAAGCGGGCATAATATGATCAGGGAGTACATGTTTATGCCCACCTTACAAACAAACAAATGTGGACTCGTAACTGTAACTGGGGTGATATATGGGAACGCTCAGTTGGTGTGCCTAATGGTTAAGGGTCAACTCATGTATCAGGGTTCGATTCCATTCAGGGCACACACCGGGTTGTGGGCTCCATCCCTACATGCAGGAGGCAGCCGATCAATGATTCTCATCATGGATGTTTCTATACATGCCAAGCGAGGAGTGGGCCAGTTGAGGGAGACAAAGACCCTGAACTTCTGGGTTATAAGGTTTAAAAGAGGGATTTTCTGGATGGAGACTTTCATTTGCAGTCAGGGATGGTTGAAAGAAAAGGGTTGCATAACTATATTTCTTCTGTACATGCCCTTACCCATAATGCATACAGAAAAACCCATGTGATATCAGAACCACAATGCACATTTGATTATACTCAGCCCAAGGCCCTAGGAAGGTTGCACTGAGGTCATGGCAGCCTCTGAGCTGGCACCCAGCACAGGCTGCCCGCTGGCATCTGCTGGCTGCTGGGCGGCCCACAGAGAGGGCATCTGAGGCCCATGCTGGTTCCCCTGCCAGGACCCCACCGCAGGCCCCCCCAGCTGCTCACGTCTAACTTCCCACCTCACGGGGGGTGGCGGGGGGCATAAGGCAGGAGGTGATAATTCAGGGGAAGGGTTAAGAGTTCCTCCACACGTTGAAGCAAGCCTGGCTCCCAGGGTGGAGCCCGCGGAGCATTGGCTTCAAGGCGGTCAGGCAGCAATAAGGTGGGAGAGGCCATTTCCGTTTCTGAGACAAGGTGGCATGGAGGAGTGGAGGGTCCTTGTGTGTGGAGAATGGGTTCCCTCCCACCACCAAAAGCAAGCCATTCCCCAGTGTCAGCCGGGGTCCCCTAGGCTGCCTGGAAATGCCATCAGATTCCTCAGGTCCTGGGCATGGTCCCCAGAGGCTCCCCCCCACTCCCCCCGCCGCCGCCCCTGCAAAGCCTGCCCCAGGCCTGTGTCTCTTTGGGTTTGATCATTTGCTAGAGCAGCTCTCAGCACTCAGGAACCAATGAGCTGACAAGATGACCAGTTCATCACAAAAGACAGCAAAGGTACAAGTCAAGTACCAGATAAAGAGCTCCGTGGAGGAGAGGGTCCTGAACAACTCGATAAAGAGACACCTTGTGGGGAGGCCTGAACAAAGGAGTTCTGTCCTTGTGGGGCTCGGGGCATGGCACCTGGAACCATCCTTGTCCCCCACCTGGAATGTTCTGAATCCCGTCCTTTTCTGTTTTTATGGGGCTTTGTCTTGATTGATCAAATCACTGGTCATTAGGGACTGATGCAACCTGCAGCTGCTCTCTGCTCCTGGGAAGTCGGGATTGGGAGTGAATTCCAACCCTCATTTTCTGGTTGAAAACCACCCCCCAACCTTGGGGAACGGAGGGCGGGGCGGGGCGGGGGGGGGGGGGGTGGTTAGTCATTAACATAACAAAAGACACCTTACAGATCTCATCACTTAGGAAACTCCAAGGGTTTGGGGAGCTCTGTGCTGGAAACTATAAATAACACTGAATATATACTAGTATTTCTTATTCTAAATCAGAACATTACAGTCCTAATTGAAATGTGTAACAATAAGATCGGAACAATCTGTGATTGATTAGATATAAACAATAAGAAAAAAATCCTTTACTTATTAAGCCCTTACAGGAATGGCCTTTCTGACTTTGGAGGAAGGGAACATCTTACACATTTAAGGGCGAGAATACTCTGGATAAAGGTGTGTAGAAGGTGGAGGGGGTGGCACGTGGGTGAGTGAGCAGCATGGTTTATAATCCTCTCCCCTGAAAGCAGTGATAAGACTGAATAAAGTTGTCAAAACAACCACTTCTAGACCAAACAAAGTGCCGGCCAGTGTGACTCAGGGGTTGAGTACCGACCTAGGAACCAGGAGGTCATGGTTCGATTCCCGGTCAGGGCACATGCCCCTATTGCAGGCTCGATCCCCAGTGTGGGGCGTGCAGGAGGCAGCCGATCCATGATTCTCTCTCATCATGGATGTTTCTCTTGCTCTCTCCCTTTCCCTTCCTCTCTGAAATCAATAAAAATATACTTTTTTAAAAGAGACAAAAAATTGAGCAGCATTATTTATTCGAGAAAACCTGCTAAATCCTGGTGAGATTGGGAGTCCAAGGCATTTCAGCCCTGACACTGCTTTCAATCCCAAACGCTCAGGCAGGTCTGAATCCCAAGTGGCTCTGCTCCCTGAAGGGCTGATTTTCTCTGATGTGTGGACAGAGCCAGGCCTCGGCCCCGTCACAAGCATTCACCACCTTGGGAGCCACTGATTAGAGAAGACCGATGGAGGGGGCCTGAGGTCAGACTCCTGCTGGGGGCAGCAGCTCAAAGGCAGAGCAGCCAGAGGTTAACCAGGCAGACGCAGCATGAGAGCGCACGGCGGCGAGGGGGTGCGGGGGGGCTGTTGCTAGCTCCCCTACCTTGAGGTCTAGAAGGGCGTGCACAGGCTTGAGGCCTAGCCTGGCTCAGGAGAAATCCAAAGGAGGCCCAGAATGGCTCACCACCAGACAGGAAGGACAGGAAGCTTGCAGGGGCGAGGGGCGGGGGAGGTTAGTTTCATGAGAGTCACGGGTTAGGCATTTTTAAAAATATGTTTCTATTGATGTCAGAGAGGAAGGGAGAGGGAGAGGGAGAGAAACATCAATGATGAGAGAGAATCATGGATCAGCTGCCTCCTGCATGCCCCACACTGGGGATGGAGCCCACAACCCAGGCATGTGCCTGACGGGGAATCGAACCCTGACCTCCTGATTCATAGGTCGATGGTCAACCACTGAGCCATACCAACCGGGCAGGCATTTTATTTTAAGTACTCAAATGTAGTGAAATATTTTTTTTGCTGATCTTTTTTTTTTTTTTTTCAAGTTTAACATTATATTTTTCTATTTCTTGGATGAAAGCATTGGTGAGGCTGTAGGAAAATATTTGAGTAAAAGGAGTTATATATTCTTGTGACAATTCTAGGAAAATGTATTTTGTATACTTATAAGGTATTTAAACAACCAAAATGTACCAGCCAGTACTTTAATTTGCGAAAATTAGTAAGTTTCAGCTCCCACCCTTCGTTAGCCCACTGCTCTTTCTAGAAGAAAGGATGTCATTATGGGCTGCTTGCTTTTTCTTAATACAGATCCTTTAATGAGCATTTGAAGTCAGAGAAGCTAGGCCAAGCTTGACTCATTTGTAATCTCTCTAGCACATAATTTGTCGTACATGGGTGGATTCGTGTTTTTGCTAGTCATGATTAATTTGGTTAGAATCAAGCAATGATATTGAAAAATTGCTTTATTATAGTTTTTTGGTTTAGCTGTTTGAATGCTCTTGTCTATGTTGTTCTGTAAACCACTCAGCTTAAAACTACAGACATATTCAGGCTTTCAATGTCTCCAACTGAAAATATAATTATTTTAAAATTTTTTATTTATTTTTATTGTTGACACTATGACAGATGTCCCCATGTTCTCCCCCTTTGCCCACCTCCACCCAGCGCCCTTCACTCCCACCCCCTGGCCATCCCCACACTGCTGTCTGTGCCTATGGGCTGTGCATCTATGTTCTTCCATCTGGTCCCTTCACCTTCTTTCGTCCAGTCCTCCCCTCACACCCCGCCTCTGATAGCTGTCAGTCTGTTCCATGTATCCATGCCTGTGTTTCTGTTTAGTTTGTCAGTTTATTTTGTTCACTATATTACACATATGAGTTAGATCATATGATATTTGTCTTTTTCTGACTGGCTTGTTTCACTTAGCGTAACACTCTCCAGGTCCATCCGGAAATAATTACCTTCTTTATCCTTTTCTTGTACATAGGTAGTATGAATAGAGATATACAGGCTTTCTTAATATGGGTTATTCATACATATTTATTAATATGTTCATGTGAAGTGATATAACTTTACATGTATGTACTATGTTACACTGCAACTGCTGGCAGAGTACACATGTTCTCAGGGCTTTGTTATCAGAAGGTTGGGGATGGACCTCTTTGGCAAGACCTGCCATTACCCAGCTATCCCCAGGTGCATGTGTCTGTCTAGATTAGGAAACCCACGTGCCTACACAGGAAAGCTACATTCTCCGATCAATCTTTATTAGTAAGAACGTTGATATTTTGACCCCACCATCTGGACTCAGGAAGGAAAAAATGGACTATTAGTCATTAGTCCTATCCAATCACAGCATCTAATTCATTGGCCACAAACATTGAAAAATAGTGAATAGAATCTACACTAATAAAAGAGAAAGATGCAAATTGACTGTACCTCCGCAATGCCCACCAGCCAATCAGGAGTGAGTATGCAAATTAACCCAACAAAGATGGTGGGTTAATTTGCATAAGCAGGTGCGAAGCAAAGACTGAAGACTGAAGAGGCTTGGCTTCTCCACTGCAGCTGGAGCGAAGGCCTGGGTCCCGGGTGCCGGAGGAAAACCTGTGCCGGCAGCCAGGAGAAGGAAGGCCTATTGCACAAATCTTCATGCAATGGGCCTCTAGTTATATAAATAAAACATACATTATGTTGGACAGAATATGTAATATCGCCAAGGGATCATGGGTGCCTACATTATCAAATCTTAAATCCAGCATCTCACAATTGTTGCATGATAAATAAATATCTACAATAAAAGGCAGATTTTGAAAAGGCTAAGAATAAGGAGAAGAAACAAAGGAAAGGGATATGTATTGAGGAGGGGAGAGAATATTTGTTTGACATAGTCAACAGGATGGCATGAAGTGTGCAGGAAAATGTTTACGATTAAAACACATCTAAATGAGTCAGTTGCCATGGGCATGCACAAGACAAGGTATAGGCCCCATTCTCACATTTCCTCCTCAGAGTTTGTGCCATAACAGCTCCTCGGAATCCCTATGTTTCCTTTGATCTCTAGTCCTTAATACAAAAGGAACACTTCCTGAATTATCCTTTCTTTAATCATGGGAAGCTTAGCTGTCACTTTGTCCGGAATTCCTTGAAGGCGAACCTGCATATTGTTAACGTTATTCCTCTGTTAATCCATGCCAAATCACAGTTACCACATCAAAGCGCTACCACAATACATTATAAATGTCTTTTCACTGGGTTCCCTTCCACTCAGACGCTTTTCCAGGACAGTGAGTTCCCCCCGTGCTGCCCAGCTTCCTTTTCTAGTTCTGTCATCTTTGGTCTGTTACCAAAAGCCTTTACGCCACTCTAATCTTCTTTTGTCATTTGCATGTAATGATATAAGAACCTTCCTTCAGAAGTTAGATCCAAGCATTAAATGAGTTAGTGTGCATACATGACTTTGAATATCATAAGCAATTTATACAACATTATATCAGCAACACCAAGTAGCTGGTATTCAATATATTCAATATGTATTTGTGCCATGAGTTACTATACCATTATGCATAGACAAACAGTTGGGGAAAGTGCCTGTCAAATACTGAAAATTATTATGTTCCTATGGTAGAAATTCAAGTGATATTCTATTTTATTTTATATTTTGTTTAGTTTGCTTTTTCATTATCTAAATTTGATACATTTTACATGTATTATTTCACAAGGAAAATTATGCTTACTTAAATGTTTAAAATAAATTAATTCATTTAAAATAAACTTGAGATATAATTTTGAGTCATACATCATTTCTTTTATCTTCTAAGTTTGACATGTTTTACCTTATAAATCATTGTTGTTTTGAGTCAATGCTGCCAGTTGAAGAACAACCAGCTTCCCAGCGATGGCCGCGCGGGGACCAGTGTCCTCCGGAAACTGGAGGAGACGCTCACGCTTGGGGTTCCGTAAAGCCTGGTCCCGGGAGAATTAGACGTTAAATATTATGAACAATTAGAGGCCAATCAGATAATTTAGATTTAAAAATCCCTAGAAAGACACAAATTACTGAAACTGACTAACAAGACACAAAATATGAATATACCTATAACAAAGACAAGCCCAGGCCAGATGGCTACACTAGTAGAATCTACCAAACACGTAAAAAAAAAAAGCTAATTCTTAGAAACTCTTCCACACAGCAGAAGAGAAAATACCTCCTAACGCATTCTAGGGGGCAGCATTGCCCTGGTGCCAAAGACATCTTCATTAGACAATACCATAGACCAGTGGTCGGCAAACCGCGGCTCGCGAGCCACATGTGGCTCTTTGGCCCCTTGAGTGTGGCTCTTCCACAAAATACCACGGCCTGGGCGAGTCTGTTTTGAAGAAGTGGCGTTAGAAGAAGTTTAAGTTTAAAAAATGTGGCTCTCAAAAGAAATTTCAATCGTTGTACTGTTGATATTTGGCTCTGTTGACTGATGAGTTTGCCGACCACTGCTTTAGTCATTTCAAAGATAATGAGTCTCCAACACCCACCTATTCTATTTATTTAGATTGCTGTGCAATTTCCTCATGTTAGCTTTCGTTTAGGGAAGGTGCCTTGACCATGTTTCAGTATGCATTTTATGCTGAGTACACACATTTATTTATAAACCGCTGCGACCTGGCCAGAGGTAGCTTTAGAGAAGACGATCTAGATAGTCAATAAGTGACTGCTTAAATAGAAGACCATATGCATGCGGATATATTTAATATTTAATACAGATTTTCAACACGTCATATAAAACTTCCATCTACACTGCCTCAGCACGTCCGTGAGCAGAAGGTAATCAGACAGTTGACTCCTAATTAAATGTAAGTCGCTTTTTAAATTGGACATAAAACACCTTTGAAAGAAAGGGAAGAACATAAAATGCCCTTATAATCATGCAAAATAGGAAAAAAATCTAGTGTAAACAATATAATTAGAACAATACATCCTCATTCTGTCTGCCAGTGACTTAGCCTAGGAGAAAACAATTCCCCGATTCACACATTGCATTTCTACATCTTTGTTATGCCCCCTCTTTCATTATTGGTGAAGAAAAACCACAACTGTCAAACTCTTGTTAAAATAAGTTATAACCAATTTTTGACAATACAAGTCAGCTCAAAGTATCCATAAAAACAGCTTTTGGAAAAATAGCCAGCAGCAATGTAACCCGTGAGATAGGCCTGTTATAACACAGTGCAAGTCAGATGATGGTGTTTCAGAATTTAATTAACTCTCAGGGATTAAGTAACGTAAACAATTGATTTAAATCTATTTCATGGTGAAAAGAAAAGGATTAGGAGAAAATACTGTTCATCCACTGATTTCCAATGCACCATAATTAAGGAAGACTTAAAGTAATAATGATGGTAGGGGCAAGGTTTGCTAATGATTAGTAAAAATTTAGTTTGTAACTAAAGTTAGATTGCTACGGTCAATAGGGACTTGGTACTTTCTGAGTTTTAAAAAGCTTCATTTTTTTCCTAAAACTGTGTTTATATAACACTACTTAAAATTATATTGCATGTCAAAGTTCAATCTAAACATTATTCTACATATAAATTAACATTTCCTAGTAGCTAATAAAAGGCACGAACATAACTTTCAGTGTCTAAATTGAAAGATGATTGTTCATATGAGCACTACTGAAATAAAAAGTATAAATTCAGCTAGGAAAGAAAATTTGACATTTTTATATCTCAAACAAGAATTAATTTAAAGTGAGGTATAACTTTGTACTGAAGTTAGTGAGAGTTCTTAATATTAAGTCAAATTCTATATGACATATTTTAAAATTTGTTAGTTTATCTTTTTAACTAGTTTGAATGTATCCACCAAATAATTACACCGTTCAAATATATTTTTATGTTAAGTTCACTGTGTGCTAGATGAACAAATTTTCTACCATAATAAGTATCAACATTTACATTGCTATAGCTTCTAAAAAGAGAATGCGCCACAGGTAACTTAGAAAACGTTGTTTTCTGGTACGCTATTAGACACAGCAGAATCGTGTGTTGTGTTGTGATTCTTTGATCGTCATATTTGTTTGGCTTTAAGTGTGAGTTACTGTACCGTTGTAGACAGTCTGGGTGGCCAATCCTCTCCGAGGGGACTTATTACCATCCCTGGAAGAATTGGGAGCAACTTAATTCATGGTATACTTACAGCTTTTTTCTTTAAACATATCAGCTCCATGATAATTTTGGCAGATTGAGCAGATCTTTTACTACCCCGAATAGTAAGTAAAAAAGAACATTCATGATGTTGTCTAAGTAAAAGCTGATTTATTTTCTCCCTTTTCATGGAACTATACTGAGAAATGTCTTTGATGTTTCTGAAAACATGCCTGATAAGTTTTATCTAGGGAGAAAATAAGATCACTTTAGGGGAGAGTGCGAGAAATAGAGGAGAAAGAGAAAGAGAGAGGGGGCGGGGGAGGAGGATGGGAAAGAAGGAGAAAAGCGGAGGCCACAGAGAGCGGTGTGAGTCATGAAGCGGGTTATCTGATGGGACCTGTGGGTTTGGCGTGGGCCACAGAGGCCACTGAGCCTGCACTATGGATGCTGGGCGATGCGTCCTCACCCCTCACCTGACCTGACACCACCTGGCGCTCCCAGAGTCAGCACCGCAGAGCCAGAGGCAAGGAACCCTTGGTCCACTTGCGTTAGCTGTGCAGCCACAGGGCAGACCTGGGGTGCAGGGGAAGGAGGGCAGACCTGGGGTGCAGGGGCAGGAGGGCAGACCTGGGGTGTAGGGGAAGGAGGGCAGACCTGGGGTGCAGGGGCAGGAGGACAGACCTGGGGTGCAGGTGCAGGAGGGCAGACCTGGGGTGCAGGTGCAGGAGGGCAGGCCTGGGGTGCAGGTGCAGGAGGACAGACCTGGGGTGCAGGGGCAGAAGGGCAGACCTGGGGTGCAGGTGCAGGAGGGCAGACCTGGGGTGCAGAGGCAGGAGGGCAGACCTGGGGTGCAGGTGCAGGCGGCCGGGGTACCACCACAAAGACAAAGTGTGTCTCAGAGCCCCGGCTGCATGTGCGTCATGAACCGGTTCTACTGCATCAAACCGTGGCCTCCGTTCCCATGAGGTGATGACTGTTAATCACCACGGCAACAGTTGACATGGTGTCCAAAGTGTTATATCAACTTTAGAGACCCCATTGGTTGAATATAGACATAATTCTAGTGTACTTCAATAATGAAAGGAGAAAGTATACCGGAGCACATAAAGTACTTTTATACTCCCTGAACATAAGCTGAGGCGAAGCATTAATAGGAAGAGATATCAAACAATTGAAACACCTGAGCTTACTTTCTCTGCTCTGAATATATAGTGGTTGTTGGTATAATAAATGATGTTAAGAATAATTCTTTTAAAGCAACTGATCTTCTTCAGAAGTTAAGTAAAAAATACATAAAAAAACATAAAATGTCTGGCCTATATATTCAAGTAGAGAACTGAACTGAGGATTCATAAGGCACTTTTGTTTATTTTGCGAAGTTATTGGTCTTTTGTCATAAATAATTGGTAAATTCAAAGAAAATGTTTCTTACATATCCAACATAAATAAAATATACAAGTTTATCTTATAAATAAGAAAACTTAATATTTGTGATATTTTGTAACTGGCGTTTCTTATAAGAATGTGTTTTTTAATAAGCAGTTTTAAATTAAATTTATCCAAAGAAAATTAAGTAAACCTGAAGAAAATAAAAATTTGAGATTTGTTTTCTTTAAGATATATTAATACCTAATGAGTTATTAAGTATATAAAAAACATTAGAAATTGAGATTGTTTTCATCACCATACATACATATAATATATAATATATGTGTGTGTGTGAAAAAATAATACACAAAGAAAATGAAAATTTCAACAAAAGACAGCAATTCAATTAAAAATGGACACAGCCAAAGAACATATATGAATAACCCACAACACAGAAAACAGTGTGGCGGTGGGCCAGAGGGAATTGGGGTGCAGGGGCTGGGTGGAGGTGGGCAAAGGGAGGGGAAAGAATGGTGACATTCTAATAGTATCAACAACAAGAATAAAAAATAAGTTAAAAATAAACATAAAATAAAATGGGCAAAAGATCTGTACAGATCACTAACCGAGGAAGGCATATAGATGGTAAATAAGCATATGAAAAATTGCCCAACATTATTTGTCATTAGAGAATTGCAAATGAAAGCAACAATAAAATACCATTAAATACCATTAGAAAGGTAATTTATGTATATAACTGAGGATGAGAAACAAATCAAAACACATCTCCCTCCTTTGTTTTTACCCTTTTTTATGTGGTTTTACTACAAAGTGCTCAATGCAAAGGCCAAGCCTATGCGTCATTCACTAGACTATTCCAAGCTGACATTTAGTTAAGCTGCTTCGTTGAGTAACGTATGAGATACAATTTAAAGAAAAAAGCATTTTATTACTCATTCAGTATTGCTTTAAATTCTTTTCATTGCAATATTTATATATATATATATATGTATATATATATATATAATTTCAGAGAGGAAGGAAGAGGAAAAGAGATAGAAACACATGGCTGCCTCCTGCACGCCCCACACTGGGTATTGAGCCCACAACCCAGGCATGTGCCCTGACTGTGAATCCAACTGTGACCTCCTGGTTCATAGGTTAATGCTCAACCACTCAGCCATGCTGGCCAGCTCATTGTAATACTTCTTAATTATATAGAAATACAAAACTATGATTAGTTTACTTAGTATCGACACAAAATAAAAAACTTAAAAATACCGTAAATTGAATATAACTGAGAGAGTTATTCTCCTATAATTACACTTGTGTACAGTATATAGGACACATGTCTACAGCGCAGTTTCTTTTGAATGTTATGTAACTAGTAGAAGCCCTATACACGAAGTTTCGTGCTAGGATGGGCTTTCCTTTCCCTGGCTGCCAGCACTGCCTTTCCACTTCGGCCCAGCCCCTTTCTGCTCAGGCCCCAGAGCCGCCTCTTTCTGCTCCAACCCCGCCTTCCCACGCTGCCAGAGGCCCTGAGAGACCGGGGGTCGGGCAGAACGTCCCACCCCTGTCACTTGGCACCTGTGTATGAAAAATAACCTCCATCTTTGTTGGGTGAATTTGCATATCACTCCTGAATGGCTGGTGGTGTAGCGGCGGTATGGTCACTTTACAAGTTTGTCTACTATTAGGTAAGATACTGCTTGATACTGTGTGATAATTTTCTCTCTACTTTTCCCTACTTAAAGCAATGCAAAACCCAAATGTTTGTTGAGCAATACATGGCTCCTTAGCACTTCACTCTTTTAGAATATATTATTAATATTAAAAATCAGCTCTGTTTTTTCCATTCATATTGTCATGTATTTTACCCTCTATACTTTGGTGGGACTAATAAGACCAATAAAACTATAAATAAAACCAACAACCCAGCAACAGAAATACCTTTTTGGCACTTAATTTAAATTGCTTATACAAAGGATTCAGAATATGCTCATGTGAATTTTTAAATTATTATTTAAAATGAAAGTACATATTTTACATATATGTACATATTGTGTGTACATATGTATTGTATATATATTATATGTGAATTATTTTCATATATAATCTGAGAAATTTGCAAAACTTTCCTCATCTCTTCTCAAAGTTTTTGGAGGACTGTAGAATGGGTAATCAGAAATACCTTCTTATCAACCTATCCTGTGTGACCGATTAAGTGTAACATTTTGTAGAAGGGTTTTTCTAAAAAATAATCCTTGTTAGCATTTGAATCTCTATGGTCATGTAGCAAAAGAATCTATAATAATAAAAGCGAAATGTGCTAATTAGACCAGATGACCTTCCTGAGAGAGCCAGGGCTGCGAGGGAAGCCCGGGTCCCAGGTGCCAGAGGGAAGCCAGTGCCGGCAGCCGGGGGAAGGAAGGCCTACTCTTGCATGAATTTCGTGCACCAGGCCTCTAGTAAAAAAAATAACAATCTGCAAAACATACTTTAACAAGGACGTGGAGGTTACTCGTAGAGTTACATATGTTGGTGATCTCTGAAATGTGTAAGGAAGCTATCAGAATGACTTCCTTTGTTTGAAGGACAGGAGGCATTGCAATTAAATTGTCAAAGATCATTCACTCTCTCTTCAGCTGAATGTGGTCCAGTCCACATGCCTCCCAGCAAAAGACATGACTGGTGTGTGCTCGGTTTGTCCCAGGCGGTGTTGCTGGGAGGCCATCCAGAGCCATCTATAGTGACAGAATCGGGGGCAATTTCATTTTCTTAATGAGCTTGCTCCTAGGGGAATGGGACACCGTGAGAGACAGGCTAGGAGATTGGACGTGAACGCATTCAGCAAATACCACTGGGGTGGATGCCGTTCTTTCAAAAGAGTAAAATTAAAGACAATCAACATTTAGCTTCAGGGGTATTTCTCTTCTGCAATCGATGCTTAAATAGTGGGGGGTGCAGCCTCTCTCTATGCCATTTGGGCATAAGGATTATTTGGATCTAAAAAAAACCTTCAAAAACAGTGGATGAGAAGGGCCCTCTGACCGCCCTTCCTTCCTGAAGGCGGGAGATGAACTCGCTCCCCATGGAAGAGCCACCTATTCCAGGGGAAGGGAGCCGTCCTCGCAGCAGAGAGGAGCAGGGGGCGCGGGAAATGTGCACGGACCGGGGCTGTGCTCACTCTCGTCTCCCTCGCTCTCCCAGACCTGCCTGCCTTTGGGGAACCTAGAACCCCACAGGCACCCCCTCTTCGAGTCTGTTCTTCCCAGGGTCCCCGGTACCTGTAAGCACCTGCACACCTTTCGGGTCCAGTCAGAGACCCTAAGGGGCAGAGGTCAAGTTTGGCCTCTCCTGTAATATGAAGGCATTTTTAAAAGAACAGATCAGCACATAAACTAATTGCTGAATGGCTGCGGTACACCAACATTTTTGTTTTTTTTAATTTGAAAATCTCAGAGAAAAGAGGTCAGTGTCCCTGACGAAGCAGGCAGGTATTGCATGTTTTAAAAATGCTTGCGGCTCCCCTGCTGAAAATTGCTGCCATGTGTTAATAAAGATCACGGGGCTGGTTTTCTTTTAATCAATTGGTCACTGTGAATACACTGAGAAGAGAGTTATACATTTCTGTTCTCTGTCAGCCTATACAGTGATTGCTTTAGAACAATTCATACCTGTTAGGGTATTGCATATACTGCTTAAGTCATTATCTATTAACTTATACTTTATTCCCCTTAATACAGCTTTGAACTCTCAGCACCATTTTAACATGGCAATAAAACACAGCAATAACGCAAACCACAAATACTCAAACATAACAAAAATAGGAGAACTAAACCATCGAACATCTTATGTATATTTGATCAAATGGACACAGGGTATTATTTATGTGAATTTTTAAAAATAACTTAGTACATTAAATGTAAATGGATATAATTTACGTTAGAGTGAGACTATAAACTAGACTATAAGAGTATAACTAGAATGTAATTAGAATACTTCTATGCAGATGATGATGATGGTGACACATAGATGACAGGTGATGAATGGAAGCACCAGCAGTCACATGACTTGGTTTATGGATGAAAGTGGGGAAACAGTGGTGGATGGAAAGGGCGAGGAGGCTTTACGTCATGGTGCTGTTGGATTTCACAGGGTTCCTTTCAGGGGAGCGGTTGGCCGGGAGGTAAATCGAGGCTGGATTAACAGCAAAGGAGAGCGGAAGGCATAGCAGCAGAGTTCCATCAGTTTGATAAAGCATCTAACTTGAGGAAAATCACTTTTATAAAAGGAGATGTGGTGCTTGTAATTGAGGATTCAGCAAATTATTAAAGATTCAGTCACAAACACAAACTAATTTTAGGAGCAAAGTTCTTGAGAAATAAGGACAGATTTGACTCAAAACATGAGCATGTATTGTATTTATATTATATATGAATTTGACCCAGAACATACCCAGGAGCTGATATGTTTGACCTGTTACAGGGGCAGGAACGTCACCTCTGGAACAAGGCAGAGTTCACAGTAAGAAGGGAGGACGTCTGTAGGTGTGACGCGATGTACCAGGGAGCTCCTGCTTGATTGCTTCCACTTCATTCACAGACCTGATGTATGTAAACCTCTCAGAACAGTGTTTGGCCCCCAGAAAGTATGATAAGCTAGGCTATGAATACTTCTCTATCAAGTATGAATCAAAGTCATACGTTGAACATAAAGCAAAAGGAATAAAATTTAAGAAGAAAACTGTGTGAGGTGGTCATTGTGAGGAAGCAACACTCTTCACTCCGGTCCCCCTGGGGGCCCCTTCTGGGTAAAGGCCTCAGGTATGGGGCTCCCCTGGCCTTTCTCTATCTCATGCTCCCCCTACAGAGGTAGGAAATCACATCTGATTGGCAAATCTTATTGGCAAATCTATATACATAAAAGCCTAAGCAACTGTTTTGACTGATCAACAGAATGACTGGTCAACCGGTCACTATGACACGCACTGACCACGAGGGGGCAGATGCTCAATGCAGGAGCTGCCCCCTGGTGGTCAGTGTGCTCCAGCACACTGCCAACTTTCTGGGGTCCCTCCCCCTAGCCGGCCAGCCCGATCAGCTCCAATCAGGACTGGGAGAGATGGCTCCAATCGGCCCCAATTGCCAGCCAGGCAGGGACCCCACCCATGCACGAATTCATGCACCAAGCCTCTAGTTTTGAAATAACACATCCGGAATATACACAGTTTGGTCAAACCTAAGCCTTCCCTTGGCTGTGATCTCTTGGAAGTGAGCAAGGCATCTCCTTCCTTCCTCCGTGACGCGGCGTTGATTTAGCTAGCTAAACTTCCTTCAGCATGGAGATCTGCCCTGGCCCCGCTGCCCCCCAGGGGAGTTCACCATGAGTTGATCTACTTGCTGTAAACATCAGCCCTCCAACTCGTACTTTAAGCATTAACAACACTGATGCTGTGACTTCTTTGTCTTTGTGGTCACTGGGTCTAGAACAAAAGCCAGGCACAAAGGAGATCTGTAACTGGTCTCCTCAGAGATGGCTTCCATCTTCTGGAGATTGCGGAGTGAGTCTTGGCAAATTAATTAATGTATCTTTAAATCAATTCCACATCAATTAAATACGGATAATAAGAGCGCTGATCCCATGGGGTCATTTGGAACACTTACAGCAATGATTAAAACTATGCTTTCCAGTTCATAAGTGCATGACAATGTAGGCTCATTTTTATTTAATGCAAATCTGTAATACGGATAACCGCCATCTGCGTTAAACTGAGGACCAAGGAGAGAAAAGTGTCAGAACAGGAAACAGAGAAAAAGGAGTATATTGTACATATGTGCGAAGTCTCCATTAGTCTATCTGAAGATAATTCTTCAAATGGCACATCAAGAATCAGGCTATTCTCTACTTCATTTCCAGGTAGCTTACATGGGGGGTGAAAAATTAAACGTGGGGGACTAGAAACAGATTTTCAATCCAACTGGGCACCAGGGAAATGACAGGACTGTCTGCGGGGCCCACACTGGATGCCCTGTGTTACTTGTTAAGCTCGGTGCTAAACCGTCATTGAAGGAAACGTTATTATCGCGAGGGGTCATTAGCGTCTTTGCTGAGGGAGAAAGATTTAAGCGTAGCAATGCCTTGCATAATGGGCGAGTGGTGAAAAGTGCATGGAGTGAATTTATTTGAGGCTGGAGGTTCATTTTGTCCACCGATGACCCTCGGAAAGAAACAGAAGGAGTTCACAGGGTGAAAAATGCTATTTCAGACAGAAGGAAAACCAGGTGCAAGGTCTGGAAATAACAGAAAGGAGAGCTATTTAGAAAATACAGTCTAACACATGGGACAGTGTCCACTGGTACACATGAGTCAGCTGGGTTGATTGTCCCTGGGGAGCCAGAGGAAGATGGTAAATAAAAGAGTGATAGGGAAAGGTGTGTATTTTAGAAGAATATTTCTTTTTTTTTTTTTTGAAAGGATAGAGTGAAGGCTTGTAAAGTGTATATTACCATAAGTCAGATGAGACTCAAGTGGGTCCTCACTGTGGTATATTTCCTTAGTCTGCTGCCTGGTAAAATATCACATCCCTACTCCCCATGGCCTACCCCTTGAGAGATAGTTAGAGGTGTGAAAGGTTACTAAGAAAAGTAAGCAGGGCTAGGGATAATGAAGTGTAAAAGGTGCCACTATACACCGTTTCTTACAAATGTATTTTACGTGGTACTAGAGGCCTGGTGCACAACATTTGTGCACTGGGGTGGGGGTCCCCCAGCCCAGCCTGCGCCCTCTCACAGTCGGACATCCCCTGAGGGGTCCTTAGCACTGCCACAGAGGTGGGAGAGGCTCCTGCCACCGCTGCGGCACTCACCAGCCATGAGCCTGGCTTCTGGTTAAGCAGTGCTCCCCCTGTGGGAGCACACTGACTAGCAGGGGAACAGCTCCTGTATTGAGTGTCTGCCCCCTGGTGGTCAGTGCACATCATAGCGACCGGTCGTTCCAACGTTCAGTCGATTTGCATATTAGCCTTTTATTAGATAGGATGTGCAGTGACAGTTGAGTATATGTTGTTGATACTCAGATGAAAGGCCTGTAGTAAAGCTATAGATTTTCCAAATACTGACAGACAGGTGCCAACTAAAGACTTGAATCCTTTTTTAAAAAAAGTTTTTAATATATTTTTATTGATTTCAGAGAGGAATGGAGAGGGAGAGAAAGACAGAAACATCCCTGATGAGAGAGAATCATGGATCAGCTGCCTCCTGCATGCCCCTACTGGGGATTGAGCCCAAGACCTGGGCATGTGCTCTGACCAGGAATTGAACCCACTGAGCCCACAATGTCCAGGCAAGACTTGAATCTTTCAGTACTATTTCTATGATACTTTTAGTGAATTTTATGTATATTTGTATTTCCAAGAGATATCTCTGTATTTTTCATAATTTAAAAAATTAATTTGAATAAATATATTATACATGTGTCTATTACACACATATCATGTTTGCCTTGGTGAATTACCATTTAAATTATTCTCCTTTTTAAAATATTTATTACATGGTAGTCCTTAAACCCACAGCCATATTTTGACAATGACAGCAGTATGTGAAGGAAAAATGAAATAATTTCCAGCAATCATATTTAAATTGATATATCTGATCTTTGCTCAAATGTTCTTTTAAGCTCTCATGGAGAGAAAACCAAGAATAACCGCCCACCTATTCTGAACATGAGAATTGAGTATACAGTGTTATTTTTCAGATTTTAAAAATTGCTATTTTGTACTCAAAGGAGTTGACAAGTGTTTTTACTGTGAGCTCTTGTAGAATAAATGTTCCCTTCTTTTGAACCTAAATGGCAAGGAGTGCCTGGTTATAATGAGCATAAACTATTTTAAAGGAGAGTGATATCATCTTAGAACATTCAAACACAACTGGAATTAGCACAAATTGAGTTTAAAATGTCAGGTTGGAAAATGGCAAAAGGGAAGAATAGGAAACGCTAAATGCACCGAATACAACGTGTTCTAAGAAAGGCACATTGTAAAGGACAAAGCCTAGTGCTAGTCAAGTTAGCAATTAGTCTAAATCGCCGGGGCTTCTGTTAATGAAAAGTTAATGTTCCAAATGCCCAGTGAGAAAGAAAAGTTAATACACATGTTCATTCAACATTGATGCTTGAATTCTGTTCCAAAAGCCCTTTCAGCATGAGGCTCCCATGGGGTCAGCAGGACCTGGTTCCCCTACTGACGATACATGTCCCGTCATCTGTGCCAAGTCTCATTAGTGCACATATGTGCCCAGGTCTCTTTCTCTACACCCACATTTCCATTTCAGTTTACATATTTTTAGTTGTTGCCCTGTAGCATTCTGCAAAAGAACATCCATTTAAAGCAACTATAAAGAAAGAAATGATTAAAAACACCAACACAGACAACCATATTCTTACATTAATTAAGGTTCGTGACTAGTATTTATAGACTCTTAGGCAACAAGCACCATAAACATTTACAAACCAATTATTTTCACAGAGTGGGATGTTGATTAATATTTTCCCTGAGAGTTTATGTGAATTATACTTTTCTAGTTAAAGTTTTTTGTTATTGTTGTTATGTATATTTGGGGGGGGGGGGTGTTGCTATTAAAGTTTCAAAAGGAAACAGTAGGAAGTGTGGGAGGTGGCTACATGCTTCTCTAAGAAACTCGAAATAAAAGGATCACAGGACAAAGCTCAGCAGAAGAGTGCTCAACTAAAAAAAATAAGAGTTGTGATATAATATCCAGTTGTGGGAGGAAAACAGACAGCTCAGAATGACGTCTTTCCATTCGCAGATATGCACAGGCTAACAGGTGTTGACTATCCTATATAATAAAAGCCTAATATGCTAAGTGTCCAGTGGTCTGGTCTGTTCAACCAATCAAAGCGTAATATGTTAATGATATGCTAAGTCAGCTCAACTGCTCACTATGACGTGCACTGACCACCAGGGGGCAGACAGTAGACCGGTCGACCAGTCGCTATGACATGCACTGACCACCAGGGGGCAGATGCCTCAACTGGTAGGTTAGCTTGCTGCTGGAGTCCAGCCAATCAAGACTGAATTAGATGGGCCAGACATGCCTTGGAGCCCTCCCGCATCCCTCCCCGGCCCTGATCATGCACCAGTAGGATCCCTCAGCTTGGCCTGCACCCTCTCGCAATTTGGGACCCCTTGGGGGATGTCAGAGAGCTGGTTTTGGCCCAATTCCTGAGGCCGGGCCGAGGGACCCCACTGGTGCACGAATTTGTGCACTGGGCCTCTAGTATAATATAAATATTGAGATGTCTGTTTTCAAATGGATGCAGTTCATATACCCATCCCCCTCAATGATCACAATTTATATTTAAGGAAATTGAGGGTTTTTTTCTTTGCCTTCTGAATTTTTTATAATCTTTGAGTAAATTCTATACCATGCTATTTCCTTCAGAAGTCATATTACAATGGTAAACTCTACTTTTTTTATAAATATCACTCGTGTTACTCTGTAGTAGTTAAAATTCAAATTAAGACAGAATAACATTATTGAGATGATAATGAAAATATTAAGACAAATTTGATGTTGAGTGCAAACCAATGATGTTCTATTATGCCCTGAGAAATAGCTATAGTAAATAACAAAAACATTGAAAACTGTTTAGGAAACAATACCAGTTCATTGCATTACAACCTCATGGTTCTCTAAGGAAGTATACCTGTGTCTATGCTCTATTTGACATTAATATCTACACTAATGAAAGAGTAAGATGCAAATTTACTGTACCTGCGCAATGGCTACCAGCCAATCAGGAGTGATTATGCAAATTAACCCAACAAAGGTGGTGGGTTAATTTGCATATGTAGGCACCAAGCGGCTGTGGGTGGGGCCGGACGCTTGTGTCGTCGCCATGGCGTTCCACACTCCCCCTGGCCGCTCCAGGCCTCTGGGCAGCGTGGGAAGGCGAAAAGGCAGCTCCAGCTAGAGAGAAGGTGGTGCCGGCAGCCAGGGGAAGGAATGCCCATTCTTGCACGAATCTTTGTGCATCGGGCCTCTAGTACTTTAATATTTCCCTTAAAAAAACGTGTGTACATAGACATTAAAGATGATTGAGTCAGTTACTTCCCATAGCAGGGTCAAGCTGTAACTAGGCTGGATGGCTGAACTGCTATATTGGTTCAAGGACACTGAGGTGAGTGCGAATGTGTTTCCTAGGAGAGAATTCACCACAGGAAACAAGGACCAAGCCCAGTGAATAAATCAGCAATTCAGCTGCAAAGGTTCTGGGAGAAAGGGGCACCTAATCAAAACTTTAAAATGTTTTTTTTTAAAAAAACCTCAAACCTATAAATCCTTCACCACTAAAAACGCTATTTTGGTGCTTCCCCAGAAGGAGGAAAACACAGAGTGAAGACACATTCCCTACGTCACTGAGAACCAGCGGACAACCTGGGCACGCTGATGCCGCTGCAGTCAACAGACAGTGGGTAACAGCAAGGACCAGTGGGGGCCTTCAGGGTCCGTAAGAAATAGAGTTTCTATTCCTGATGGAAGAATGGAATGGCGAGGAGGCAAGAGAGAGAGAGAGAGAAAGGAGGAGGAGCAGATAGGGAAGGAGAAAGAAGACAGAGAAGAGGAGCAAGCATAGGATAATAGTGATGTTTAGAAAGAGACAGTTGCAGCCCAGCTGGTGTGGCTCAGTGGTTGAGTGTGGACCTATGAACCAGGAGGTCACAGTTCCATTCCTGGTCAGGGCACATGCCCAGGTTGTAGGCTCGATCCCCCATGGGGGAGAGGGTGCAGAAGGCAGCCAATCAATGATTCTTTCTCATCACTGATGTTTCTATCTCCTTCTCCCTCTCCCTTCCTCTCTCTAAATAAAAATCAATAAAAACATCTTTAAAAAAAGAGTCAGTTGCATCTGCCAAGAAGAATGGCGCCAGTGGTGGGGGCTACAGGCTCCATGGGAGACAGGAGAAGAGAGAGGCCCGCAGAGTAGGGTGAAGGTCTACAGGAGCGGCAGAAAGGCTCAACTGAAAATGTGCTTGTTTTTGTGTGTTGGTGTGTTTTGTGTGTGTGTGTGTGTGTGTGAGTCAAAGTTCCCTTGGCTATTGCTAGAATTTATAACTGGGATGGGTTGTGTGGCTAATGTAGAGGCTATGTAATTTACATCAACATGTTTTGGCTAAAGACAGTGACCTTCGAATTAATAGAATGACTAATACCCAAATCGTACACACAGCAAAGAGGGTTCTGAGGCGCATGCATTACATTTAATTCCTGAAGAAGAACAATGTTGATTCTCTGTCCCTGAGTATGGTATCGGGGCCCAATGGAGCAGCAGAATCCCTAAATGATAGACGGACATAATTTAAGAGTATTTATAAGATCTCCAGAATGATTGTCTTGCACAGCAGTTTTGATTGATGTTTTGGCCTAACTGATTGCAATAACAGTATGCCTACAGGCAGCTGTCAGCAAAGACTCAAATAGCATTTTGCTGAAAAAGGGACACTTATAAACACCATGATCATGAGAGTTACTTGAACTGTTCTGTTTGCATATTAACATCCAGGGCCCATAAAAGCTCATTTACAAAGACGGACTTTCAGCATAGAAGGTGTGCACAAGATCGTCCCGAGATACTCTGAAATACCTCCATGTTGTTTCTGGCAAAAAACAAACAAACAAATAACAACAACAAAAATCTAAACTAGAAATTATTTTCTCATGGATTTTGAGCTAAAATTACACAAAATACATGTAAAAAATAACACATGGAGAGTAAAATGACTTGCTTTCACAATGAAGAGAAACTGTTTTTGCTTTTTTCTAATGTATCCATAACATTCTAAGAGCAACGAGCGTGTCTTTTCTCGTCTTTGGGCTGCTCGCAGGGCCTGGCATGGTCCCTGACACACTGGAGGCTCCCTGCTTGTGAGCTGATTTTATGCTGTTATTGATAGATAGATGATATAGATATAGATATAGATATAGATATAGATATAGATGATATAGATATAGATAGAGATAGAGATAGAGATAGAGATAGAGATAGAGATAGAGAGAGATGATAGAGATAGAGACAGAGATAGAGATATGCATGATATAGGTTTAGATATACATATTTATATTAAATATTATTACATTTCATAATAATATTTAAAGAAGGAAAAGCAAAAAAAAAAAAAAAAAAAAAAAAAGGCAGAACTAGAATGAGACAGAGGCCAGAAAGATGAAGCTCAGGAACTATATAAAGCCAAACACATTTTTTAAAGAGGCTGAGAGGAAAACAACAATCTGACATGCGAAAGACGCACACTTGAACTCCTAATGCACACAATGCCACAGTCTGCATTCATGTTTCAACGTCCTCCAACAGCCCATTCACCTGTGATGTTCTTGATAAAGCAAATGCGACATTGTGGGAGGAAGAAAAGATAAAAGATGCTGATGGAGGCCTCTGTTCACATCGATAACTCCCGAGAAGCTCTCCATGGAATACGGAAGCGTTGGGTCTATTTTTGTATATAGGATAAAGAAAGGAAACGCACAGAAAAAACCGAGCACAAGAGAAGAGGGTCACGTATGTCCAGTGTCGCGGTAAATCAAACTGCCTGGGCCTGCCACTCCCCACAGAATGTGTTTTAATTGGGATCATGTTAAAGTATCCATTGGGGAGATTTAACATCTTAAAGTTATGCAGTCTTCTTATTCGCGAGCAAAAGTGTGTGGGAATTTTAACTTTGTTTTACCTATACAATGCTTTTGCTTGCATAATCATGCCAATAAAGATCCTTATCACCTGACTGCTACTGCCTACCTCCTACACAAATCACAGCTGTTTTGCACATGACTCTCTTGAGTCCCAGATCTTATCCTGATAAATCACTCAACCCATACCCTGGCCAGGGTGGCTCAGTTGGTTGGGAGTCCCCCATGCACCAAAAGGTTGCTGGTTCAATTCCTGGTCAGGGTATATGCCTGGGTTGCGGGCTCAATCACCAATGAGTGGCATGCAGGAGGCAGCCAATCGATTCTCACATCAATGTTTCTCTCTTGCCTTCTCCATTCCTCTTTAAAAAAAATCCAATAAACTATTCCTTAAAAAAAATAAAATAACTCAAGCTTCACCTTAGTGTTCTTTCCAAAAATGTTCCTTTAGCATGTACCACTAACAACTACAGCCAATCAAAAACTGATGGAATGCCTGTGAGGCCTACTTACCATTCCAGGCACATGAAATAAAATATTTTTTTAAAAAGCAACAACTAAAACCAAGTACATATTGAATATGTCCGCCCTTATGCAGTTTATGTTCTTGAAGGGGGAGGTCGGGAGAATTGTCATTTGAGCAAAAACTTGAAGGACATGAGAAAGGTAGCCATTAGACTCTCTGGTGACGAGCATTCCAGGCAACTGCTCGAGGATGAGGAAGACCACAGAGCAGAGCCAATCAGCATGGGGGAACAGAGGAAGGAGATGAAGAGTTGGGGATTAGGTGAGAGAAATAATGAGTAACTTCTAATCAAGTCTCACACCCTGTTGTTTCACATCTCTAATATTTGTTACACATATTTTCTCTGCTAAATCCCGACTGTCCCTATTCTACATAGATTCTCATCATCTTTTCATTGGGTTATTATAACTGTACCTTTATCTTACTCAAGCCTTAATGTAATACATCTATATATAAAAGCCTAAGCGACCATTATGACCCGGAATGACTGGAACGACCAGTCGACCAGTAGTTATGATGTGCACTGACCACCAAGGGGCAGACACTCAATGTAGGAGCTGGCCAACCTCCCATGACCCCTTCCTCCCACTGGCTGGCCCCCCCATCAGCCCCAATCAGGGGGGCAGCCGGCCAACCTCCTGCAGCCCCTCCCCCTGGCCAGCCAGCCCCCCTGACCAGCCAACCTCCTAGGGCACCTGCCTCCTACCAGCCATGCCCCCCTTCCCCACCCCAATAGGCCTCGATCACCAGCCAGGCCAAGGAACCCCACCCGTGCAAGAATTCGTGCATCAAACCCCATCTAGTATTCTATATACATCTTTAAGTGTGGAAACTAGAATAGAACATTCTTACTGCTTCTGTGGTTCTAGTCATACTCCCTAACTGATCCATCAGATGCAGGTAGAAAGTCCCTTTAAATTAACTGACAGTCATGGCAGTCCTGAGGAAGGTCTTAAGGAGTAAATTTTATGGCCTTGCATCCATCTTCTGGCCCTTTTAAGGTGCTGTTCAAGCTCCTCCTCCTTTTTGCACCACTTCTTGCCACTCTTCCCCTGAGTCTCACCCCCTCATCCCTTTCCTGTTCTTGATCCTGAGAGGATGTTGAACATCTTTTCCTTTGCAGAATGACATCCCTGTGCTGCTTCTACTCACCCCTCAGGGAGCTGCTCGAAGAACCGCTTCCTGAGGGTAGCTCCCCTACTCGCTTCTTCCTCTGCAGTCAAAATTAGGTAGCCCTTCTCATTTCTTCTCAAAAAGTTACCAGAAAGTGTCATTTTACATTTATTTTTAAAGCTACAGTAACTCCACACTAAAACAGACGTGTCTTGAGGACACATCTATGTTGCCTACTGTTTTGATCCTAGAGCCTACCTGGTATTCATCGTAGAGTCAGTGCTCAAAAAAAATCTGTTCAAGGAATATTAAATAACATATTGCTAATAACTTCATTTACTGATTACCCAATACAGAGTAAGCAATGGCTCAGATATGTACTAGTAGGTACATATAGAGACAGATCACAATTCTATGAATTGTGTATTATAGTGCCATTTGAAGATTGTCCAATTCAGGTTAAGATCTTTAAAAGTAACAAAACAAAAAAATCACAAAAGTAAGGTTTAGGTATAGGTTGAGACAAAAAATGCCAAACTCTATGCCTGTTCCTCATACTTCCCTGTCATCCTCTAACACCAGAATCCTTTTCCTTTCAAGGGAACGAATGGGATTGTATTTATGCCAAAATTAGTAGAAAATTAAACACAAATCAAGAGTGGTATTTGGTGATGTTTTTGGTGCTTGATTCCATGTTGGTGTATTAGCATCACAGATCTGTTCAAGATGTAAAAGGTGGGCATTCTCTGGGTACCTGCCAAGGGATGCAAGCCACAGAACCACCAAGAATCTCTTACAAAGAACCAAGTTACTATTAAGCTTTATTGGTTTCCTTAGAAACACACCTATTGCCAACACCCTCGAGACAGGCTGCTTCTTCTAAAAATGATGATACATCTCATTGCTTTTAAAGCCTTCCTGGCTCCCGGGATGGCAAAACTCTCCAAGTCTGATCGGATCCTGGCAGCTCATCCTATGACATCTTCCGAAACACACCCTTCCCCTTTACCGTCTCCTCCCTTCTGAGACAGCACGGTGCTTCTCTTCCATACATGAGGTTATGTCCATATATTCAGGTTGAAAATTTACTTTTAAAATGATTCTCTTTCGCATTCTATTTACCTTTTCTAAAAAGCTGCTAATGGAGCATTGGTTTCTTGTAGATTGACACGTCCTTTTCATTGATGGGATGATATTTTTTCTATTAAACGTAAAAGACATTTAAAACTCTGCCCTTACCGCCTTCTTTTATTAGATTTGCAACTCAACCATCACCTCACCTACTTCTGCTCTTTATTTCATTAAGCTGCTGGATGACTTTAACCTTTTCATCATACTGTTCCAACTATGGAGTTATTGGCATTATCAATGCAACCACAGGCTGTTATTACTTTTTAGGTGGACCTTACTGAAGTCCCATGGTTCAGAGTTTTTAATCGATAGGAAGTCTCATAAGTCAGAGCGAGCTCTATGATGATGTCGTAGGCATCTTGATGACACTGAGAGCCCTGCCAAGCATTTGTTCTCATGAAGTGTTCCAGGGGAGGCTGGGGGATGACAGCCTTCTTCTTTGGGAGAAGGAGTGTCCCGAAGGACTTGCCCGAGCGCATGATGATTGAAGGGCCATAGAATGTGATGACATTCCATATCACATGTGCATATATATATACACTGAGTGGCCAGATTATTATGATCTCTGAACACACCATAATCTGGCCACTCAGTGTACATCTCTTGAGTACCTCATTTATTTGATATCAAAGATACTATAAATCATGCACCTGATCAGTTTTCCCCTTTACACTGGCTGATAGAAAGCTCAGGGCAAATAGGTGGTTGGTCTCCAGCAAAAGTCTAGAATACTTTTGGTACCCATTTGAGATACAAATACACTGAGTGGCCAGATTATTATGCATTCAGAGATCATAATAATCTGGCCACTCAGTGTGTGTGTGTGTGTGTGTGTGTGTGTGTGTGTGTGTGTGTGTGTGTATACACACATATATGTGTGTATATATATATATATAATTGATTTCAGAGAGGAAGGAAGAGGGAGAGATAGAAACATCAATGATGAGAGAGAAATCATGGATCGGCTGCTTCCCGCATGCACCCTACTGGGGATGGAGCCTGCAGTCCGGGCATGTGCCCTGCCCGGGAATGGAACCATGACTTCCTGGTTCACAAGTCGATGCTCAACCCCTGAGCCACGCCGGCCGGGCCATATCATATGCTTCCGGTAGCGTGAAGTGATTGGTATGTCTTCAGCTCTGGGTGCACACTGACCTAGCTCCTGACGTTCTTCAGGTTTTCAAACCCACCTTATTGGTATGCCAATGCTTGCCTCCCTATCAGAGCTCCCAGCAGGATCTTTTCACACATCTTGAGCATTGACCTAAGGCCCTAAGGCAGAGTGAGACAACGGATGACTAGGAATCAGGAAACAGCATTGGATTGTGGATTACTTATAGGGATGTAGGTTCTCATCTGTGACAGCCACAGATGCCTGTACTCATCCTGGTGTCCTGGTCTGTGCCTTAGGCAACTGCAGAAAAGGGAGAGAGACATGGGCCATGTATTAAAAAAAAAGCATCCAAAAAGACAACTTTTGGTGATAAGGCCTTCTTCCTTCTTACACTGTTGTCCACCTTGGGCCTTACAATCTAATGCAGCAGTTAGAGTCCAACTTACCCCAAAGAGCTATTTGTAATGAGGCCAAGAATTTAAAGCCAAATTCAGCAATTCTCAAGAGATGCTTAATTACGCTCAGGTGATGTTGCTAGGCAACCACTTCACCTGCGGATCCCACTGCTTGGCCTAAGTGTGGCAGGAGTTGCTCCATTGTCACTGAGTGTTACGAGAGGGAGGAGGGCAGGACGAGGCCGTGTCCTACACCAGGTGACAACACAGAGCTCTGGACGAGACTAAAATTCAGCTCTGCGCTGACAGGCACGCAAGCGCTGTTTGCATTTTCCTTTCCTGGTTTGAGAGATGCTTTTCAGTGGACAGACATTTGGGATGGAATTTCAATAAGGACGGAGGGATCATTTGAAGAAAAGGGGTCCTATTTGAAGTCAGAACTGGGTTAGAGAAGAGAAGGTGAGCGAGGAGGCAGGATGGAGGAGCCGGGCCCCTGGACAGACCCCGGAGTCCCCACAGCGGAGGTCCCTGCTATTTCAATAGAATTGCCAGAGACAGCAATCCCAGCGACATCACCTCAAACATTCTGAGACGGAGCAGCTGTTCCCCCATTGTCTGTAAGCGGCCGTCATCTGTTCTTGACCGTGGGTTTGGAATCTCGACATTTTCCTGCTAAGAATTTGCTGTTACTTGTTGGGGCTATGAGTCATCTGCCCACAGGCATGGCCCTGATTTTGCTGGTAGAGACCCATAACGTTTCAGTGCTCCATCTAGCTGCTCCAACAGGCCTTGTCCCATACCAGCTTCCCATTTCCCCGTGTCTTCAAGGGAGTTATAATTCGCATCGCCACAGTTCTTTGAAGGGGCCTGGATGGAAGGGGCTTCCCCAAATATCTGATGCCAAGGGGCCGTAGGCCCAGCCTCGCGCTGCAGTGGTTGGTAACTGCCCCTGATTCCCCCTTTACATTCATTCCCTTAGGGCTGTGGTCAGCAAACTGTGGCTCACGAGCCACATGCGGATCTTTGGCCCCTTGAGTGTGGCTCTTCCACAAAATACCATGGCCTGGGCAAGTCTATTTTGAAGAAGTGGCGTTAAAAGAAGTTTAAATTTAAAAAATTTGGCTCTCAAAAGAAATTTCAAACGTTTTACTGTGGATATTTAGTTCTGTTGACTAATGAGTTTGCTGACCACTGCCTTAGGGTAGCCAGGTCAGCAAATATTCAGTTGCGCATTGCATATGATAAGCATCTATCCTTCATGTTATAACCATCAATTATCAATATTTGTTCAATCATTCACTTACTCAGTGACTCCACAAACACTAATTGTCCACGGAGTGACACCCCCGCAGCACTCCATGCAGAAGCTATGATCCTCTGAGTATGTCTGCTGCTATGCATCATACCCCAAGGGCATGTGCCTACCCATCTCTTATTGATCTTTACACTCTTGGTTTCTTAACCAAGATATAACACTATTACTCTGCACATGGTGAGTAATGTATAGGAGACTCTCTCTAAGCATCTAAGGAATGGATTTACCAGATTGTCCATTTTTTAATGTAAAATATTCTGTTCTGTGTCCATGGCATACTGAAGCTGTGTGGCCAGTAAGGCTTACGAGAGCACACCGATACTTATCTACACCAACCCCTTGAGATGTACATTTACCAAAAAAACCAAAACCTGCTTTTCTTCAAACCTGTCTATGCATACTTCATTGGATATTGACATTGAATTATAGAATAAAAATGCACTTTCGTATAAGATTGTAAAGGAACTAATGGTTATACTGTCGTATGGAAAATTATGATTTAGGATGTTAAGAATTTAAGGAAAGGCTAAGAAAGACTTGTGCAAAATCTTTAAAAGATGAACATCAGAACCATCTAAAAAGAACCTACTAGGTAGTTTCTCAAATCTCTCAATCCAAAATCCGCACTGAAAAGTAGGAACAGCAGAGCTAACACGGTGAACACCGCGGGATTTATTATTTGGCGGGGAGTCTTACCTCACAGTAATTGCATGGTGTCCTATTTATCTGTAAATACCCATATTAGAATTTAAAGTTTCATCACAAGCCAAAAAAAAATCCCTTTCCAGACAATTTTCAATTAACCTGGACTATGAAAATAACCGTTCTGCAAGATTCAATAGGTAGAAAAATATGTTTAAGACTTAATTTTAAGTGACCTGCTTAAGCTGGTTTTAAAAATAAATAAAGAATGTTCAAATCGACGTGAGCCCCTCCGTGGGCATTCTTCTGTTAGCTGCACCGGGCATATTAACCGTTACTGCGCATCTGAAATAAACCCCTTGATTGTGCTCATAACACAGCGTTTCCCATCACTTCTGACATAGAAACTAACAACATCCCAAGAACTCATGACAGAGAGACAGAGCCTTAGAAATGCCTTTTGCATTCACCCGTAGACTTTCGTAGTTTGTGGGAAATCCCTGCTCATCACCGGATTACACAAACCAGCCGAAAATAAGCACGTGCTACTGAAGTAATGACTTGAAAGTGGCCATATACGAGCACGAACCCTCTCTACAATATCACAATCTCAAAACACTGCAGGTTTCTCTGAGTAAGCCTACACACTGAGCAGGGACTGCTACGGAGGACACTTTGTTAAGCCTGATTTTAAATATTTGGGTTTATTCTAGCCCTCAGTTTTTTGGCTTAAAACGTATACTAAAATTAGTAGTAAGATAGAGAAAATGCATACATTTTGTGTTGGTCTCAGAAGGCCTCAATCTGGGAAGAGTTTACTGTAAAAAGATATAATGAGTTTTTTTGTGGTGTTTATCTTCCCAGGAAACCTAAGTGCTCTCACTAGGATTTAGGATGTTAGGCGTGCCTTTGAGGCTGTCCATAGGAAGCGGTAAGAGAAGTATGGGGTCGGTGTGTTCAGACAGGGATCAACCACGGTCATCCATCCCCCACCTTCTCCGAATGCAAATGCAATTAATAAGTGCGATGTGCACAGGACAGAGGCACGCCTGCCGTGCCGTCAATAGTACATTCTCGGGGCTCAACACAGAGAGTGTACCTATGCCTCCTCTGATGTCGGGCGCATCCAGGTCGACGCAAAGTGCCTGCCAGAATGTGCACCCGCTGGGATGCGGCTGTGGCCGCTGTCATGCAGCTCACCCTAATGCGCGGCCTGGCGCCCGTGGCTTCGGTGGAAGGAGGGGTCATAGCTCACACTCCAGGCAATCGCTTCCTGATAAACAGTATCAAGCGAACCACCCTTTGCGTTTCGGCGCATCAACTAAAAGTCCCGGTGTGGACAGGCACCATGCTCAGAGAAGACACTGTAGCTTTTAAAACAAGCCCGAAGAATAGGATTAGTCATATTAACACACAGGTTTCAGATGAAAGCTAGCTTTCTGTATCCATCAAGCATGTGTGTGTATGTGTGTGCATACATACCTACAGACACATACATGCATATTCACATGATTGACGCTTTTTGCTTCACACTTAAGATTACAGTTTGGATAGAAATGTTACAAACACCATCTTTAGGGGTCTTATCATAAGCTTGCAGCATTGCTGAATTTAACGAAAGTAACACAAGAAAAGTGAACTATATTGCAAAAAGACCTAGCGTGTGTGCATGATCCACGGACATAGACGGCAGGGTGGTGAGGGCTTGGGTCCAGCGGGTTTGGAAAGGACAATGGGGGGAAATAAGGGACTGATGTAGGACTCTCAACAATCAAGTTGTTTTTTGTTTTATTTTAAAGAAGCCAGGAAAGGTCAAATGACCTCCTGGCTTTAGGACCAGAAGCTGTGCCTCCAGGTGAGGCGATGAAGCTTAGCTTCCATCAGATTGAAGGGTTGCTCCAGGCAGCCACTTGGATCTTCCCAGCAGTGATTTATTCTTTCCCACTTTTATAACTTTTCTTTCCCCATAGGCCCGAATTGTTTTACTCTTGGTTTCTGGTTTGTTTTGTTTGTTTTTTTGTTTTTTTTGTAACTTCAGCTTAAAACTGACGTCTCAGGCGTCTCCGAGCTAATGTGTGTTTTCACCTTCGCCTCCTGCTGATGCTGGTGAACTTTACATTTCTCAATCCATCTCCCTGAGAATGGAAAACTGTGATGGTCCAGCTACACTCTCACAGGACCCCATCACAGCGAGTGAGCGCCCTGGTGCAGCTCGAGTCCCCTGCAGAGCAATGTCCTGTCAGCGTTTATCGCAGGAAAGAGGGTGGCTGGTCCAGATGACCCCATATCGAGAATGTGCCAGGGAAGGGCAGGGCAGGGCCCTCGCCATGGGGGTCAGGGTCCAAGCTCCGCTCGTGGACGTCACGTCTAATGGTGCTCTGCTCTAATTCCGTGTCGCAGCTCATGTCTAGTGTGTCTGTGTTCACTAACTGATGTGGTGACTGGCCGTGCAGTGCGCGTCGAGGGGCCCTGCTGGGAAGTACAGGACACGGAACTATCAGGCGCTGCACACATCTGATTGTGAGACTTCCTTCTGTTCTCGGTACTAAAACACTTAAAACTCTGTACACATCATAGTTACTACAGAGAACAGAATATGTATGAAGTGCATATGTGCAGGTTAAGCAAATTAAAAACAAGTAGTATCTGTATATCTTTGAATTTTTTTTAAGTATCCCCTTCAAATCTATCAGCTCTTACTAGCCTCCCCCTGATCTCATGCCTTCTCTCCGACCTGGGAGGTGAGCAATGTTGTGCTTTTTTTGGTTGTTGTTGTTGTTATCCTCACCCAAGTATATTTTTTTCATTGATTTTTAGAGAGTGGGAAAGGAGAAGGAGGAGGAGGAGGAGGAGGAGGAGAAGGAGGAGGAGGAGACAGACAGAGAGAGAGAGAAGCATTGATGTGAGAGAAGCACATTGATTGGCTGCCTCCCACACGTGCTCCAATCAGGGCTGGGGATCGAGCCTTCACACTGAGGCATGTGCCCTTGGCCGGAATCGAACCCAGGACCCTCCCATCTGCAGGCTGATGCTCTACCCACTGAGCAAAGCCCACCATGGCCCTACATGTCTTTCTCCCTCTAGGTTTATGTTGGTTCAGGCCAGTGATGAGTTACAAATGCTCCCGAGACCTGGTGGCATCTCACTGTCTTTTGACTTACATGAGTTCAGACAACTGAGCAGACAATTCAAAATTACTTAAACATAAAATTGCACAATGTATTTTTAATTACCCCAAAATTTTTAAAGTCAATAGTTTTTCTAGGAAAGTAAAGGAACTAGTGACCTATTTAGAGCTGTGTCTGGTGTCTGTATATTCTCAGATTTATTAGACATTTGCTATCCTAATGCCCAGTGGGTTCAGGTGGTAACTAGAAGAGAGAATTTTGTTTTTGCCTTTCGATATTGAGGTGACGGGTCAAATAGACACAGTTCCCTGGATCTTAAATAGATTCAGCAAATTCATAACCTCTGAGTATTTCATCTGTTAGCAAAGTCCTTAGAACCATGGTCGGCAAACTCATTAGTCAACAGAGCCAAATATCAACAGTACGATTGAAATTTCTTTTGAGAGCCAAATTTTTTAAACTTAAACTTCTTCTAAAGCCACTTCTTCAAAATAGACTCGCCCAGGCCGTGGTATTTTGTGGAAGAGCCACACTCAAGGGGCCAAAGAGCCACATGTGGCTCGTGAGCCGCGGTTTGCCGACCACTGCTAAGGTTTAGAACAGGGGTTCTCAACCTTTCTAATGCCGCAACCCTTAAATACAGTTCCTCATGTTGTGGTGACCCCCAACCATAAAATTAATTTTGTTGCTACTTCATAACTGTAATTTTACTACTGTTATGAATCGTAATGTAAATATCTGTGTTTTCCGATGGTCTTAGGCGACCCTGCTAGCGATCCTCAACCTGTGGGTCACAACAGAGCCTAACACCATCGGAAAACACAGATATTTACATTACGATTCATAACAGTAGTAAAATTACAGTTATGAAGTATCAACGAAATTAATTTTATGGTTGGGGGTCACCACAACATGAGGAACTGTATTAAAGGGTCGCGGCATTAGAAAGGTTGAGAACCACTGGCTTAGAAGGTTCCAACGTACCATGTTGCAATCATTGGCATTTTGGCAGCTTTTTGAAAAAAAAAATGAACTCAGGTAATTTGTGGTGATAAATTTAGCTTTTAAAAGATTAAAATTTAATCTTTTAAATTTAAAATATTGAAGAAGAAAATGTGTGTGATAGTTTTCTGCTTTAATTTTTAAAAAATTTTGTTTATGCCAGAGCAAAACTAATACATTATTGTGAACCATATTATCAAAGAACAACGTGGCCATCTGCTTTCCTGGCAGATGGTAAATATTTAATCAGAGAATGCCCCATCCCGTCTCCAGTTATTAAATATAAGCCATTCCATTTTTCCATTCCTCCCTGCGTATTCTCAGCACTAGTGTCTAGGCGTGTGCTGCGACACAGACAAGACATCTTAATGCTGTTATTTGCGTGTAGAAATCAGAAAGATGGATGCCAGAGTCAGATGATTCCATTAGCTAAACGAGATGCTATTGCACAGTGACTTGACTTGGGAATTGGATTATTGCCTTTTTTTGGCATGTCAGAAGCTTATTCAAATATAATTCATTAGTTAAAATGAACATGGCTACGTTCCAAATTATTTTTTTTTCTTACTGTCGGATCGTTTGAAACATGCTGACAATAAAGCGACCCGTTTTAAGAACATTCTGTCCATCTGAATAATAATACATTACGGTAAGATTTTTCTTAAGGAAAAAAAGGTGAATTTCAGCATTTAAATCTTCAGTGCAACTAAGACATGGTTTTGTCTTACTTTTAACTTCCATTTGAATAATGAGCTGGGGAGTGCTGAAGAGACAAGGCTTGGACCAAGCTCCAACTGTGCCGAGTCACCAGGAATGAGAATTCCCTAAGCACGCACGTGCGTGGAGGGGAGAGCCTGCGCCTGAGCCCCAAGATACAGTATGTATGCCAACTGGTGTTTTCTTACAATGCATGCAACGTTATTAAAATATCCTTTTGAAATATTTAATATTTTTTAATATAGTTTTATTGATTTCAGAGAGGAAAAGAGAGGGGGAGAGAGAGAGAGACAGAAACATCAATGATGAGAGAGAATCATTCATCAACTGCCTCCTCCACACTGGGGACTGAGCCCACAACCTGGGCATGTGCCCTGACGGGGAATCGAACCCTGACCTCCTGGTTCATAGGTCAACGCCCAACCACAGAGCCACGCCGGGGAAAAAACCTTTATTGTTGACAGTATTACATATGTCCCCTTTCTACCCCACTGACCCCTTCGAGCCGACCCCTGCCCCCTGCCCCAGGCCTACTGTCATTCTTACCTTCAGGAAACACTGCAGGTGATAGACTCCGGCTAATCCAATGACAGTTTGACAAAGTGGTTGTGTCCTGTGTTTGGGAAAGTGTCAGAGGAAGCAATGGAGAGTGAGTTGGGACCGGGCCTTCCTGAGAACCACTGGGCTGGACAGCTTCCTTGGGTGGAACATGATGGAAGAGGCAAGGTGCTATTCTGTGTCCATTTTAACTCACTTTCCAAATCTTTTTTCAGCAAGGCGTCTTTATGTGTTTACATTTTTAATTAAAATGTATTTGACATGTAGCATTGTCTACATTTTAAGGTATATAACATTGCGTTTGTATGTCATAATATGATTGTAGCGACAGCATTCCTGTCACATCCCGTAATTCTCTTTTCTTTATTCAACAAGGATTTCCTCACTGGTTGTGTCTGCCGGGAAGAACCTGTTTATTTCTAGTACAAGTTCCTCTAGGAAAATGTTATAAAGTCGCTCCACCATGGCCAAAGAATAAGGATTTTTTTTTTTCACTTGAGAAAGAGTAATATATATGCTTTTTGCTAATGTATTTAAATACTTCTTACCTTGGAAAAATGTGTATCTCTTAAAATTTTTAAAGCCTCTAATTCAGAGTTATATTCCATAGAAATGAGTTTCTCAGCTCAACATCCCAAATTCCGATTTTCTTGAACAGGATCGAAGTGGAACTGTGTCACCGCATCTCATCCGTTCTCAGCTGGGCACCTAGCGCTTCTGAGTGAGCAGCCTCCACCCTAGTTTCACTCCTTAATCTAATGAATGGTAACCCACAGAGAGTGCTTAATTTTTACACAAATTTAGCTTCATCTAAGCAATTATACTTGATAATATAGAAATAGTATTTTATGACTTTCATGAGTATTTCATAAGTGTTTTTCCAAATGAATTAAACTTCCCTTTAGAATAATGGCATACTTGTTCAGAATGCTGACAATGATCAATTGTTTGCATATCACAAACCGATCAAACCAACTTCCTTAGGTCTTAGGAATAGACAGTTCCATATATTTATCATGTTTTATAAGATTTTAGTTATGACTATGAGTAGCAAATTAAGTACAGAGTCAGTGTGCTTTTGAAGTGGTGAGAATTCTATAAAAATAATCCTTCAGCGATTTTTTAAGGAGTTGTGCATCTCTCTCCATTAAAAAAGAAGTCTCCAATATCCCAAATTTTTCACACACAACACACATTTATTCACATTTTCCTTTACTTTCCCTTTTTTATGCTATATAAACATGGCTTCTGAGTAATATGTGAATAATAAATAAAATAGAATCTGCAGTTTGAATAATTCAGCGAGTTTGGCTTCCTCTCTCAAATCTCAGTTCTTCCTTACATCAATAATTAAACTTTAAAACGTTTTTGTTTTGTTGAATTTTCTTTAAAAAAAATCAACAAATAGAATTAGAATTTTTCAATATTTAGAATATAACCTGAAAGAGACATTTCAAATAAAAGTGACATAAAGCTGGCCTGACAATTATGAAATTATCCCATTGTCACTGGAATTCAATATGTCTTATGGCAAAAAAAGAAAGTATGTCTCCTGCGTCTGATGGATCTGCGAACCTCGCCCCGCCCTCCCAGGATTCAGTGGAAACAAACACAGCTCGGTCTGCCATACAGCTGGTTACCTAAGTGTCTCATCCATGACTAGTTTTTCATATCTGTTCTCATGGCACCCTAAAGGAAAGCCGCATCGCTCTTAAGGTGATTGGAGCGACCTTATGTTTGTGTCTCTGTCTAGTATTTATATATTTAAATTAGATAAACACAACATCTTGGCAATTAGTATTGTCATAAAGAGTTAATTCTGTGGCTATAGAACCTAAAAAGGAGGGGGGCAATCTTTTCATCTCTAAACGAATAAAAAGAATGCTATAAGATGATGTATTTGTAATTTTTCTTACAAATGATTTAACTGTAGCTTTTTAAAAAATATATATGTTTTTATTGATTTCAGAGAGAAGAAGGAAGAGAGAAAGAGATAGAAATACGAATGATGAGAGAGAATCATCCATCGGCTGCCTCCTGCATGCCCCCTACTTGGGATCAGCCCGCAACCTGGGCATGTGCCCTGACTAGGAATCGAATCACGACCTCCTGGTTCAACAACTGAGCCACACAGGCTGGGCAATAGATGATAGCCTTTTCAGAAAAAGTGCCTTGAGGTTACCCCCTACAAGGACCCCAACAAGATTTCTAAAGGTTACTCAAGTATCTACCAGTATATATATGAAAACCTAAGCGACCATCCAACCGTTTGACCGTCCGACCGGTAGTTATGATGCTCACTGACCACCAGGGGGCAGGTGCTCAACACAGGAGCTGCCGAGCTGCGGTGACTTGGCAGCTGCAGTTCTCAGGTGACACACCCGAAACCAGAGAGGAGGGAGCCCGATCCCAGGGTGCATCACCCGAGAACGGCCCTCTCGCAATCCGGGACCCCTCGGGGGATGTCGGAGAGCTGGTTTTGGCCCGATCCCCACAGGCCAGGCCGAGGGACCCCACCAGTTCATGAATCTGTGCACCAGGCCTCTAATTTTAATATAAGAATTTGAAACATTATTACAGTGGCTATTGATTCTAATTTTCAAAGTGACTAATTCTGACCTTCTAGCTATGTTGACTTTCTCTAATTCACTCATAATGGCAGGTGATCCATGGTTTTCTTACATCAGTGAACGTGCTCAGGAAGAAAGGATAATTCTGAAGCCTGTTGATAGGAAAGCCAGGAGGACAGACTGTCCATTCACTGCATGAAAACTGGTTATTTAGTGCTATTTACAGTGTCAGCAAGCATCCAACGGTGACTTGAAATATATGGTTATATTGAAGTCGGGGAACATATAAACCAATATTATATGCAAGTAGTAATGACTAAGTATTTTCATTGATGGGTAAAAGAAATTCTTATAAAATGGGAAATATATATACATATATATATATATTATTCATTATAATCTTAGGATGAGAAAGGTCCTTTGGCCCATAGCACTGATCAAATTGAATCACTGACTAGGAAATAGCAAACATAAAAACACCAGGATAAGTTATTTTAGATACATAACATAGATTTCTTCCATTTCCAAGCTTAAGTACCTAAATGTATCAGGAGTAATGAACCCACAATTTGATTCTACAACAGACACCCAGTTAAGGACAGTGGTATCAGAAAGACAGAAGCAGCTGTCACTAACCCTCTGCTAAACCTTTCAGTTCACGTACTGATTTCAGTAACTGTGTTTTTTTAATGTTTGTATTGGATTTTAAAGTGAGAGGAAGGGAGAGGGAGAGAGAGATGGAAACATCAATGATGAGAGAGACGCATAGATCAGCTGCCTGCTGCACGCCCCTCACCGGGGACGGAGCCTGCAACCCGAGCATGTGCCCTGATCTCTTGGTTCCTGGGTCGACGCTCAATCCCTGAGCCATGACAGCCAGGAATAACTGTATTTCTTACTTTAAAATTTTATTTGCTGCTTTTTGGAGTGTGTTATGTCCTCAGATCTCTCAGGTTACATGGTATTGTGCCTGAAACCTGGAAACATCTTAAAGCTTACCTGATAAAAATGATCATCATTAGAATTGTTTTACAATCGATGCCTAAAATTTCCAAATCTGAAATCTTTCTGAGTTTCCCTCCACTGATGTTCGTTCTGCTTGTTGGTCCATGTGGTGCCTTGCCAGCTACGTCTCACTGCTGCTAGATATTCTAGGCCTGGGATGAAATCTGTTCTCATTTCCCTGTTGGAAAACACTGCCTGGGCCTTCACCAATGCCTGGGGCACAACTTGGTACCACACACCACTAACTCCATCGTTTCAAGTTCTGTAAACCCTAGAGGCTCCGAGTCTCAAATATGCCTTTAACCTGTCAGTCCCCATCCATGATCTGCTCAGTGTCAAGACGACTGTCTTTAAAGTTCCCTGGAGATATTATCCATTATAATAAAACTCTAATATGCAAATCAACTGAACAGCAGAACGACCAGTTGCTATGATGCGCACCTACCACCAGGGGGCAGACACTCAACACAGGAACTGCCCCCTGGTGGTCAGTGCGGGTCCACAGCCACTCAGCTGACTGGGAGGAGCAGCGCTACCACAGCAAGCCAATCCCCGCAGGCCATGCCCCCACCAGTGCACAAATCCATGCACCGGGCCTCTAGTTTCACAGTAATGCCAAGGTTGGGGCACTTTGGTGCGCTGGGTCAATGCGGGAGCCTCTCTCCTTACCTTCCCACCACATGCAAACCCCACCGCCCGATTCCACCCCAGCACCGTGCACACACCAAAGCCACCATCACGTGTATTCAGATTATCAAGCTTTTTCATGACAATTGTGTGTTCAGAGTTCACTCTTTCTCTCAGGTGTCCCGTCAGCTTTGTGCTGTGTTGACAGCTCTGTAATATTTTAAGGAATAGTCACAAAAACATTCTGCAGTATTTTTAGTAATTTTTAGCTACTGCTGAAAATGGAAGTGCAATGTAGAGACCTTGCTTCAATGCTGTGCTTGTGTGTGTATCTGTGTGCATATGTGTGTGTTCTTGTTTGTGTGCATGTGTGTGCACATGTGCATGTGTGTGTGTATATGTGTGTTATTTCCTTATACTTAATGAACGAGGCCATTTCATGGCTTCTCTTTCCTGAAAATATTCAGAGTTGAAGTTAATTTGGTAGTTTGCTTTTCTCAGAAGCATGGACATGAATTCCAATCTGTCTTAAATTATTTCTCTTTTACTCATCTGTGGATTCATTTATTCATATTATTACAATCTTCAGAAACCAATAATCCGTACAATTGCAAAAAGTAGTTCCATGACATTTTTGCATTGCATCGAATATTCTACTGAAATAAAGATTGAGTAGAGCCCACTTGCTTATAAGTTAGCAGTTAAAGAAAGGGGCCAGAATATGACATTTGTCCTCAAAGCAGGAAAAAAGTAATGAGAGGCAAATGATAAGTCAAGGTGTGGCGGGAAAGATAGTACTTGATGTTAGAACTGTTTCCAACAGGCGGGTAGAGTCAGAAAATAACTGCAATTCTACCCATTCATTAAATTGTTTTGAAACATACATGTTTCTAAGACTTATATCCAAAACATAAAGGGAACTAGTGCACGTGATAAGAAAAAACAAAACTATATAATAAAATTTGGCAAAATATTTGAAACTACATTTCACAAAAGAAAATAAATGGATGACCAATTGTTACATGAAAAGACACTCAGCCTAATTAGCCATCAGTAACTACAAATTAAAATCCCATAAAATGCCACTCCACACTCACTTGACTGGCCACAAAGAAGACCATTGCCAACGACAAGTTCTGCCTAAGATGCATCCTCACTAGAACACTCAGACACTACTTATGGGGACACCATTCGACAGCTTTTCCTCGAGTTAAATACAAAGGATAGAACTGAACTATTTCAATCCTAGGCTTTTGCCTAAGAAATTAGACACAAAGATCTGTACGTGAACGTTCATAGTAGCTTTATGCAAACAACTCCCAAAACGAATAATATTTCAACAGCCTACTGGATAATCTTTTTATGAAGCTACATTTAAATGGGTTCTTTATCATGTTGGTTCAGAAAACCCTATTATATACACTTTTATCTTTAAGATGAAAACACAATATTAAATTATTAATGCATCAGGCATTCTTAAATTATAATTTACTCGGGAATATTCATGTGCTATGAACACCAAGGCTTTCCGTCCCATATTTACAACATTTCCAGAAAACAAATTTAGAAAATCTTGTTGGAGGGAAGCATAAGCATTTGTGGACTCTACATATTTTTTGAACTCGCTTATGACTCTTTTACACACTGCAGCCAACTTTGAAAGTATCGCCTAAGGGAACTGTTTCTGAAACGTGATCCATTTCTTCGAGGACGCAGCGTCCATCTCTTCCTTCTAAGCCAGTGGTTCTCAACCTTCCTGATGCCGCGACCCTTTAATACAGTTCCTCATGTTGTGGTGACCCCAACCATAAAGTTATTTTTATTGCTACTTCTTAACTAATTTTGCTACTGTTATGAATCATAATGTAAATATCTGTGTTTTCCAATGGTCTTAGGTGACCCTGCTAGCGGTTCTCAACCTTTTCTCAACCTGTCACAACCCACAGGTTGAGAACCGCTGTCTGGTTCCATAAGCTCAACTGTCATCTGTGTGTGCTCTTCTAACCCCGAGAGCGCACACAGCCCACGATATCGCTGTGTCTTGCTAGTGAGAAGCTGGCACATCACTCGCAGGATGCCCTGTCCTGTGGCTGGACTGGGCCTATCCGTTTGAGGAAAGGGACGCAGGTGCCAGCACTGCAAGGCCTCTGCAAAGGGCACCCCATGACACCACCACCTCTGGGTCATGTCGGGGCCCTCCCTCCCTCTGCATTCAGACAACCTGTCCCATGCCCTTTCCTCCCTGCTATCCTCTGATGTTGGCATCTACAGATAGAAAGAGCGCAGGTACCATTTCTGCGGAAAATTGAATTTCCTCTGAACAAACAGTGGGAAAGAGAGGTCACTTTACCAAAGAGATTGAACCCATTCATGGGTTTGTTGTTAGTTTGTTTTAAAGATTCCAAACAGGCTTTTATTATTTACTCTTAAATATGAATTATAGTCCATGAGGACCAGCTATTGATAGGAAACCTCCATCGTAAAACACAAGGAAGCAAACAAAGAAAACAATAAAAACAGTGGAACAAGAGGACTTATGAAAAAATCACAAACAGTGTAATCAGTAAATAAAATTTCAAAACCAAATACTCTGTAGAAATAAGAGACCTAAACACTCAATGTCAATGTTAGTCAACCTAGAAAAGGAGAAAGATGAACAGGACAATCCTAAATTGTTGTCTTGTCTTTCATCAACCCAATAACACGAACAGCAATCTTTTCCACTCTCCTAAAATTCGGATTCGGATTGGTGCTTTGACATTTTTTCATCATTCGAAATAATGCCAGTTTAAGTGGCATGACAATGGCAACGTGAGCACCTGATACGTCTAAGTGATGAAACGCCAATCCTTGCCAACAATGATAAAGCAGCAAACACTTGGTATCAGTGGTGAAAGCGACTGCGTTCCCAGATACAAATAGTCTTTCTTAAGCTAAAAAATAGTGCCAATGGAGTACACGGTCATTCATCGACTTGAAATCTCTTCACAATAAAACTATGAGTTACTTCATACAAGTCGAATATATAAAAAACGCAATTATTGTCATTTTAAATTTTAAAACTAATATTTTTATTTTTATTCTCTGTGAATTTACGTTCAGTTTTTTTAATCTTTATTGTTTAAAGTATTACATAGGTCCTCCTTTGTCTCGCATAATGGCATTCATGAATATTTAGAATGCAATAGAAATGACTATTGTGCCCTGACTTGTTTGGCTCAGTAGATAGAGCATCGGCCTGCGGACTGAAGGGTCCCAGGTTCGATTCTGGTCAAGGGCATGTGCTTTGGTTGCGGGCACATCCCCAGTAGGGGGTGTGCAGGAGGCAGCTGATTGATGTTTCTCTCTCATCGATGTTTCTGACTCTCTATCCCTCTCCCTTCCTCTCTCAGTAAAAAATCAATAAAATACATTTTTTTAAAAAGAAAATGACTATTGTACCATCTTAAAAAATACTGTAAGTTGTATTTATGAAAAAAACAATTGTTTTATCAATGACTATTTGATAGACATCAAAGCACAAACCATCATCTGACCAAGGATGTACATGTCAGGAGAGACACTTGGGTTAAGGTGCAGCACTGGCAGATGTTAGATCCATGTGTTTTGAAACAAAAATGACTAGGATTTGGTCTCAGCTCTAACACTCTGCAGTCATACTTTTAGTTCAATTTCAATTTCCAAGCTAACATGAAATTATTAAATTGGTCTGATTTAATGTGGAATAATTACAAAATAATATTTTTAAAGGTAATAGGAGAAGTGACTTACTCTTTACCCCAAGTGATATCGCATGAACTAACGTGGCCTAAAGACATACCACAAGTGTTATTTACATAAATGTGTGCGGCTCCGTTCTTTTGGCTATTTGTTATTTAAGACTAGAGGCCCGGTGCATGAATTTGTGCACAGGTGGAGTCCCTCTGGGTGGCCTGCAGGGATCAGGCCGCAACCCGCAGTCCAACGCCACCTGCAGCTCCTACCTGCCACTCCCGCTCATCCTGGCTCCACTGTGCCTGCCACGGGCTCACACCCAATCAGTCCCAATCGGGAGAGGCTCGTGCTGCCACAGCAGCGCTCTCCAGCCATGAATCCTGAGTCTGGTGTCCTCCCAAGGGGAGTGGCCTGTGGGATCAGGCTGAAACTGGCTCTCCGATATCCCCCGAGGGGTCCCAGATTGCGAGAGGGCGCAGGCCAGGCTGAGGGACCCCATCGGTGCACAACTGGGCCAGGGAGGAACAGCAGGAGTGCTCCAGGGCATGTCTGGTCAATCTCACTCAGTCCTGATCTGCCGGACCCCAGCAGCAAGCTAACCTACTGGTGGGAGCATCTGCCCCCTTGTGGTCAGTGCATGTCATAGTGAGCAGTTGAGCAGTCTTAACATATCATTAGCATATTGTGCTTTGATTGGTTGTTCTGCCTTTCATCTACTTGCATATTACCCTTTTATTATATAGGACTAGAGGCCCAGTGCATGAAATTCCTTCACTGTGGGGAGGGTGTCCCTCAGCCCAGCCTGCACCCTCTCCAATCTGGGGCATCACTCTCACAATCTGGGACTGCTGGCTCCCAACCACTCCCCTGCCAGCCTGATTGACACTAACTGCTCCCCTGCTGGCCCAATTGTCCCCAACTGCCCTCCCCTGTAGGCCTGGTCCCCCCCAACTGCCCTCCCCTGCTGGCCTGGTCGCCCACAACTGCCATCCCCAGCCAGCCATCTTGTGGCTGTGGGCACCGCCATCTTTGAGGGCATGGCAGTCAATTAGCATATTCTCTCCTTATTGGCTGTGGGCACCTCCATCTTTGCGACAGTGTGAGGGTCAATTAGCATATTCCCTCTTTATTAGATAGGATAATTTGTAGTTTATAGAAGGCATTTTCTAGCAGATCAACCTTTAAAATCTTCATCTTAAAGACTGGCATAAAAGTGTGTTTTCGTACCTATTCATATTGCACCAATGCCAGTAAAACATAATAAAATGTTTTCATGTAAATACCATTAACATATGGGGAAATCAATGCTTCATTTTATGCCTAGATGTGATGTGAAAAACACACACCAACATTCTGTAGTTGCTAAAAACTTGCCAATTTCACATATATCTGAGCCTCCAGCATTTATCTGGTTGAAATACCAAAGCTTTCTGTGCTGATTTTTACAGTTCTAGAAATGACACATTTGTTATTTGAAAAGCAGTATATGAAAAATACGTAAGTGGGAGTCTCCAGCTCCGGGTAATGGGGGATGCACTCCTCTTTCCTTTCCACAGAGAGCCCTGCAACCTGGGTGGAGTGCACACACAGCTGCTTAAATCCCTGAGAGGGGAGCAGCTGCAGGAGGAGTGGAGAGAACAGGACCAGTCAGAGCGCCGCCTAGTGGTGGGTCCTGCCATGTATCCTGCCTCAGCTTACCCAATTCCGAATCTCAGACCGAGCACCTGACGCAGCAACAGCAACAACAGCAAACCAAGCAGCTCCAGGGAAAGGGTTTTGGTGCAGCTGAGAAGTGGGAACGTGGGTCATTACAGTTTGCCGAGGGATGGGCATGTCTTTCTCTGTTTTATTTTTTCTGTCTTGCTGTTGGCAGCAGGTAGCCCTGGGTGTGGGGGCAGCAGGTAGACTGGGTGTGGGGGCAGCAGGCAGCCTGGGTGTGGGGGCAGCAGGTAACCTGGGTGTGGGGGCAGCAGGTAGCCCTGGGTGTGGGAGCAGAAGGCAGCCTGGGTGTGGGGGCAGCAGGTAACTTGGGTGTGGGGGCAGCAGGTAGCCCTGGGTGTGGGGGCAGCAGGTAACCTAGGTGTGGGGGCAGCAGGTAGCCTGGGTGTGGGGGCAGCAGGTAACCTGGGTATGGGGGCAGCAGGGAACTGTTGTGGGGGCAGCAGGTAGCCTGGGTATAGGGGCAGCAGGTAACCTGGGTGTGGGGGCAGCAGGTAGCCCTGCGTGTGGGGGCAGCAGGTAACCTGGGTGTGGGGCGGCAGGTAACCTGGGTGTGGGGGCGGCAGGTAACCTGGTGTGGGGGCAGCAGGTAGCCCTAGGTGTGGGGGCGGCAGGTAACCTGAGTGTGGGGCGGCAGGTAACCTGGGTGTGGGGGCGGCAGGTAACCTGCGTGTGGGGGCAGCAGGTAACCTGGGTGTGGGGGCAGCAGGTATAACCCTGGGTGTGGGGACAGCAGGTAACCTGGGTGTGGGGGCGGCAGGTAACCTGGGTGTGGGGGCGGCAGGTAACCTGGGTGTGGGGGCAGCAGGTAGCCTGAGTGTGGGGGCAGCAGGTAACCTGAGTGTGGGGGCAGCAGGTAACCTGGGTGTGGGGGCGGCAGGTAACCTGGGTGTGGGGCGGCAGGTAACCTGGGTGTGGGGGCGGCAGGTAGCCTGGTGTGGGGGCAGCAGGTAGCCCTAGGTGTGGGGGCGGCAGGTAACCTGGGTGTGGGGGCGGCAGGTAACCTGGTGTGGGAGTGGCAGGTAACCTGGGTGTGGGGGCGGCAGGTAGCCTGGGTGTGGGGGCAGCAGGTATAACCCTGGGTGTGGGGACAGCAGGTAACCTGGGTGTGGGGGCGGCAGGTAACCTGGGTGTGGGGGCAGCAGGTAACCTGCGTGTGGGGGCAGCAGGTAGCCTGGGTGTGGGGGCAGCAGGTAGCCTGGGTGTGGGGGCAGCAGGTAGCCTGGGTGTAGGGGCAGCAGGTAACCTGGGTGTGGGGGCAGCAGGTAACCTGGGTGTGGGGGCAGCAGGTAGCCGGGGTGTGGGGGCAGCAGGTAACCTGGGTGTGGGGGCAGCAGGTAGTCCTGGGTATGGGGACAGCAGGTAACCTGGGTATGGGGGCAGCAGGTAACCTGGGTGTGGGGGCAGCAGGTAGCCTGGGTGTGGGGACAGCAGGTATAACCCTGGGTGTGGGTACAGCAGGTAACCTGGGTGTGGGGGCAGCAGGTAGCCCTGGGTGTGGGGAGAGCAGGTAGCCTGGGTGTGGGGGCAGCAGGTAGCCTGGGTGTGGGGGCAGCAGGCAGCCTGGGTTTGGGGGCAGCAGGTAGCCTGGGTGTGGGGGCAGCAGCCTGCCGTGCCCACCTGTCTGTTCTCGGTGGAGCTAGATGCACAAGGTGCCACCCAAGGCCAGCCGACTGCTCTCTCTTTCCCTATCACTGATGGCGAACCTATGACACGCGTGTCAGCACTGACACATGTAGCCATTTCTGATGACACGCGGCCGCATGCCGAGGATGAAACATTTGCTGCTCCTGAGGATGAAACATTTGCGACTAGAGTTTTGGAGTTAGTTTTTTCCTCAAAGTGACACACTACCTGAGTTATGCTCAGTTTTTTGGCAAAGTTTGACACACCAAGATCAAAAGGTTGCCCATCACTGCTCTAGATCCTCTTACTTCTTAGCCCCAGACATGGCTCAATAAGCAGCTGTGTTCTGCCTTTAAAACGGGGCCAAGGGAACAGAACTGCTAGGGAGGTTTTGGAGCGGACCTTGGAAAATCAACCCCATCAAGTGGGGTAGGACCTGCTGGCCCACCTGTGGCCCATGTGTGTGAGGACCTAATGCAATTAGCACAGAGAAGGCTTTAAGAAGAGATGACAGACCTCTTCCCGAGTCCCACACTACACCCTGCGTGTCCCACATGAGCACAGAATGAAAACGAACAAGGTCTGGAAAATGGCCTGACCTCGGACCACAGCCCAGAGGCTGCGGCTTAGACCTTGCAGCCTGGAAGCAGTCAAGGGCATTTCACTCCAAAACATAAACTTCGGCGTTCTCCATAGGAATTCAGCAAAACTCAGTGTATCAATATGTAACATTCAAATTGTCCAAGATTACCCAGCATTACCCAAAGGTACTCAAAAAATGCTCAGAAATAGAAATTATTCAAAACTAATACAGAATTGCTCAGTGTATAACCAACCATAATAATATCAGCTTTTTGGATTAAAAAAATCTAAAAGCTGACAGAGATGATGAAAGCAGCTCTTATAAAAATGCTGAAATACATGAAAACAAATGTTAAAATACAAAGTGCAGAGAGCATATACAGTTTAAAGAGGAAACAAATAACTCTAGAACTAAAAAACCCAGTGCACAAACTTAGTGCCAGAATAGAAATGACAGAGAAAACAGTCAGTGAATTTGAAGGATAGATCAATAGCATTTGTTCAATCTGAACACTTGAGAAAATATATAAAAAGAAAAATAATGAATAGAGCTTAAAGGGCCTGTAGATCAACAACAGTCAATATTTTGGAGTTCTATAAGGAGAGGGAAGTGACGTGATATTGAAAAAAGTATTTGAAGAGACAAATACTTTTTTGAAAGTTCTACATTTGATGAAAGATATAAACCTACAGATTCATAAAGCTAAGTGAATCCCAAAGAGAATAAGCCCAGAGGAATCTGGGTCCCAATATATCATCATCAAAACTGCTGAAAACTAAGAACAAATACATTTCTTGAAAGCAGCCAGAGAAAAGGGTTCATTATCAATAGAGGAACAGTTATTTAAAAGACTGCACTTTCCTCACCACAGATCAAGGAGGCCAGGAGACAGAGGCACCCAATATTTCTTGAGTGGTGAAAAAAATGAGCTTTGAAGCCAGAATTCTCTACTGAGTAAAAATGTCATTCAGGATGATAGTGAAATAAAGATATTCTTAGATGATTAAAGACCTAAAACCATGAAACTGGAAAAAAACATAGGCAGTAGACTCTCTGACATTGTTATTATTATTGTTGTTGCTGTTGTTGTTATTTTGGATATTCCTCCTTGGTCAAAGGAAACAACAGAAAAAAATAAACAAATGGATCACATCAACTACAGCAAAGTAAACCAAAAACACAAACAAAATAAAAGGGCAACCTACTGAATGGGAGAACATATTCACCAATGATACATCCAATAAGAGGTTAATATCCAAAATATGTAAGGAACTCATACAATTTAACAACAAAAAAATAGAAACACACACACACACAAACCCCACCTAAATAATCCAATTAAAAAACCACAGAGGGCCTGAAGAGACGTTTTTCCCAAAGAGGACACACAGATGGCCAACAGACATATGAAAAGATGTTCTACGTCACTGATAATCAGGGGAATAGGAATTAAAACCACTATGACAGAATGTCTCACACCTGTCAGAATGGCTATCATCAACAAATCAACAAACAACGTGTTAGGAAAGATGTGGAGAAAAGGGAGCCCTCAGCCCAGTGGGTGGGATGGCCACTATGGAAAAAAAGTGTGGTGTTTCCTCAAAAAATTAAACCCAGAATTACCATATGACCCAGCAATTACACTTCTGGGTATTTATCTGAAAAAATTGAAAACACTAATTTGAAACGCTATATGCACCCATATACTGCAGCATTAGTTACAAGAGCCAATATATGGAGGAAAACTACGTGTCCATCGACGGATGGCTGGATCAAGAAGAAGGGGTGCATATATACAAGGGAATATCACTTGGTCATAAAAAGGAATGAAATCTTACCATTTGGGACAACATGGATGGACCTAGAGAGTATTATGCTAAGTGAAATACGTCAGACAGAGAAAGACAAATAGCATATAATTTCACTTACATGTGAAATCTAAAAACAAAATAAATGAACAAACAAAACAGAAACAAACTCATAGATACTGAAAACAAGCTGGTACTTGCCAGATGGGAGGGGTTTTAGGGGGATGGGTGAAAAGGGGGAAAGGATTAAGATGTACAAATGGCCAATTATAAAAACTGGCACGGGGTTGTAAAGTACAACCCAGGGTGTATAGTCTATAATGTAATAGCTACGTACAGTATCAGGTGGGTACTGGATGTATCAGGTGATCGATCACCTTGCAATTTATATAAAGGTGTCAGCACCATGCTGCACTCCTGAAAATAATATAGGTAGTACTAGAGGCCCAGCGCACGAAATTGCGCGCGGTAGCCTGCCGCTGCTCGCCGCGCTCGCCACCCTGCCCACCTGCCCGCCGCTGCTTGCATGGGCCACGGGGGAGGGACCGAGAGGTGGTCAATGCACCTCATGGCAACTGGTCGAGTGGTCATTCTGGTCTGACACCTGGCCTTTTATTAGTATAGATTCTATGTTAACTTTAATGACAGCACATAAAGAAAAATTAAGAAAAAACTTCTTTTCAGAGGAAAGAAAACTAAAATCATTTTGGAGCATGCTAAATGCGTAAGGCCACATGGCTATAGAGAGAGAACAGGCGTGTGTACAGGAACGAGTGCGGGTCATGGAGCAAGAGAGCGAGAACACAAGAAGGAGAGAGGGGAACTCTGTCTGGAGGTTTTAACCTTCCGAGATTCCGCCCACTTTTCACAGGGTCCATGCTCAGGCAATCCATGTTCCCCAGGCTAGACTGACAGGAAGCCCCTCCTCTAGTCACCCGACTTCACTGCCCAGGCGCCCATCTCCCCCTTGTTGGACCCTTCCCCTGTGACCTGCAGGGACTGGTTCCCGGGGAGCGTGATGTTGCAGCTTCCTGGTGAAGCTGCCCAGGTGACCACGCTTACAATGTCTGGCCTCCCCTTCACTCGCCTCCTATTATTAGCGTGAATAAACTAGTAGTTATGACCATATTAAGGGGGTTCCCTCCACGGTCCCATTTCTGATCACATGCATTTTTCCCCTCTTGCTTTATCCCAAGAATAACTAGAACTATAAATAAAATGAAAATGCCATAGCTAACACCTTGCCACACTAAAATGCTCTATGCCCATTGACCAAGTTCACTTATTTGCATGTGTAAAATATGGCAATTCGATCCAGCTTGACGCTAAACAAATGGATCATATCGATGTATAACCTGATGTTATTCCAGGAAACTCGAATTTTAATGAACCCTGTTTGATTTGGATGAGTCGAGACAGGCATAACACAATTGAGTCAATTAGCAAGAATTTTGCAATCAATGTTGATTAAGAAAATGGGATGACGGGATGTGCATAATTTGGAGGCATTCCCTGGCTTGAACATTAATGTAATTGGATAAACATTGGCATTTTAAAGGTAGCATATTACCCTGAATCAAATGATGCATATTTTTGGTGCTCGGGAATATTAAACTGTGTACCTTTTATTGCCCATGACTGGAAATCCACTTAAAGCAGATCTAAAAAAGAACAATAAATTGCTCTGCTTTCATCTTCTAGTAAAATATGAGCATTAAATCTGTTTTTGCTCAACATGCAATGGAATAAATCTAGCATATGGCATATGATTACCATAATTAGATTTCTGACCTATACATCACTAATGGGCATATATCTTTGCTTTGGAGTGGTTTATTTTTAAAATGTAATTTACACATTATATATGGGTACTGTTCTGTTATTGCTATAAACATATTTTTCTTGTGGAGAAACCAATGCCTTTGATTTACAGATAAAATCTGTACACATTTCCTATTCATTCGTTCTTTTTCACATCACCTGTTTTCTCATTAATATACATACTTTTATAGTATTTATTGTATTGTATAGAGCATTACATAGGTAACTGCACTTAGTCTTCTCTTAATGTTCTTTGAAATTATAATTTAGTTAGCCCTTTACTAACTAATATCATTTAGTGGTCTTTTATTAATGATTTGGTGATGTTACCTGATTTCATGTGACACACAGTTGAGGATTGTATGTGAATTTCCTTTGATGATAAAGCCTCTAAAAGAAATAAAGTCATTGTGTTTAAAACTAGGAGTCATGCCTGACAAGTGAGCTACAGAAAACAAAGATTTAACAAATTGAAATGTGTCAGGATTATTGAACTGAGAGAATGATTTAAAAGTTAAATACATAAAACAAAAAGGTAGATCAGAATTATAAGCTCTTTTCAGGGGATAATGAAGTTTCATTACATAATTTTTGTACCTGCCAAACATCAAACTTGTTTTTGAGTAATTCTTCTCGATCTGATTCCATTTTTATATATAATTTAGAATCCATCAACCAAAGTAAATGAAAATTTATTAACATATTTTCTACTTATTATTGGAAATCAGATTTGTTTTTCCAAATATGATAAAGTATCATGAACACACTTTTAAATGTCATTATGTGCAACTCCACATTAATATCCAAGAGATATACATCCCTTATTGTCTTTGTCACATAAACGGAAATAGTGTATTTTCTCAGATGCTTTTCTATAGTGATCATTTTTCTTTTCACTGATTTTTCCCATTAACATGTTAAGTGCCCAGTCAGTCACCGGTGACAGACACTACACTTTCCATCCGGAAGATAAAACGGGCTAGGCACTTAACATGTTAAGATTCCTTACAGTGTAAAACATACTGATTCACTATTTGCATGTACAGCATTGCAGAGTGGTCAGCACAATAAGTCTAGTTAACATTCACCACCACACAGTTACAATATTATTTTGCAATGAAAACTTTTAAGATCCACTCTTTCAGCCATTTTCAAATATGTAACACACTATTATTAACTACTAGCAACCCGGTGCACGAATTCACGCCTGCTGGCCCCACCCCCTGGTCGAACTCCTGGTTGAACTCCTGGTCGAGGGGACAATTTGAATATTAGCCTTTTATTATATAGGATAGTCACCAAGCTGTACATTACACCCCCTGGATTTACTTATCTCTTTTAAAAAAAATTTTTTTTATTGATTTCAGAGAGGAAGGGAGAGGGAGAGAGAGATGGAAACATCAATAATGAGAGAGCATCATTGATCAGCTGCCTCCTACATGCCCCCTACTGGGGATCAAGCCCACAACCCCTTGACTGGAATCAAATCTGGGACCCTTCGGTCCACAGGCTGATGCTCTAGCCACTGAGCAAAACTGGCCAGGGCAGGAATTACTTATCTTATAACTGGGAGTTAGTATTTTTTGATCAACCTAGCCTACTTTACCCATTGTTTTAACTCATGATATGAACATATTTTTATTTGAAATACATAAACATATTTTACCTTGCTTTTCCCCTGTTGCTACAAAATTTTCACTGATATAACTTTCTTATGTTTTATTAGATTCCATTTTATTTCTGTCATAAAATTTAATAGAAATTAAATTATTGATTGAAAAACGTATCATTAGTTTTTGTGAGGGGTGGGATTAAATGAATGGAATGTTTTCTTTAAATTCTTCAGCAATTTATACTTTTACAAGCATTTAAGATGGAGAGCAAATTTTGCTGCAGCTCACTGGATTGCAACATTAATTCCTGTTTCTTTGACTCACTATGGTTAAACAATCTCCTTCATTCTCTCCTAACCCATGGCCCTGTTTTGAAACTTCTAATTCTCATAACTCTTATTTAGTCTTGATTACTTTATAGTATTCAAATATAAACTTTAACTACAATCTTGGTAACCTAGCTGTGCAATAAACTATATGGTTATAAAATTTGCATAGCAAATATATTAAATAGGATATTCTCATATTTTAAAAACAGTTCTTCAATATATCTAGCAGGAATTTTCTTTAGTAGATATTAATCACAAATGCTACCCTATAGTATTGGGAAAAAATCAAAATATAATGCAATTTGTATAAATATATACACTCAACTGAAATAAAAGCTAAACTTATAGCTACTTTTTCTTTATTGTAACTTTTTATTTTTATTTCTATATCAGTATATCATTAGTTGGTTCTTTTTCATTTTTTATATTTTAAAATAAAAATTGTGTATATTTGAGGTGTATAACATGTCTTGATATACATAGTGAAATGATTACTACAGCCAAGCTACTCAATATGTTACCTCACATAATTCCCACTTTCTTTTGCGATGAGAAACCTGAAATCTACTCTATTCCTGGTGTTCAACAAAGTATTATCATCTTTAGTTTGCTGTATAGTTGCACATTATCAATAGTGTTTTAAAAATAATAACCAGAATGCCAGGCCGGCGTGGCTCAGTAGTTGCGCGTGGACCTATGAACCAGGAGGTCAGGGCTCGATTCCTGGTCAGGGCACATGTCTGGATTGCAGGCTCGATCCCTAGCGTGGGGCATGCAGGAGGCAGCCGATCCATGATTCTCTCTCATCATTGATGTTTCTATCTTTCTCTTTCCCTCTCCCTTCTTCTCTGAAATCAATGAATATATTTTTTAAATAAAAAATAAATTAAATAAAAATAACCAGAAAACTCTAATTCTGATAAAGAAACGAGAAAGGCAAAAATAAAGCAGAAATGTGGGTGTTTATATCAGCACGCATTGTGACTGCATGCTTGCTAACGGTGAGCACACAGTGGCTGTCATTTGTCAGGTACAGCCAGCCTGCCGCCTGGTACAGATCCAGCCCTGGGCTGTCAGAGCCTCCGACCCGGGTGCCGACGTCGCTCCCTCTTCCTGCCTTGCCCTCATCAGTCATGCTGTTTGGGAGCAGCTGCACCCCGAGACGGGATTTATCAGGTCCCCCACGTTCCTGCAGCCGCAGGGGCAGGAGGGGCCTGACGGGCCTGCGTGTTTACCGTCAAATGCCATCACGCTTCCAGTGCAGCAGCCGTGATAGGGAGACTGTCTTAAAGGCAACCGATCAAAGTCAATGCAGAGAAGCACATGAAATCTCAAGATGCACAATTAAACGCGCAGAGTCAGGCGGGCATTATTTCTGAAGGATGTTAGAGAAATCATTCAATTCTCACTTTGCCACTCCTGGTTATTTATTAATTGTGAAAAGTAGACACACTGTTTAAAACAGCGTAGCAAACATGGTTGTGACAAATATAAAGTGATAAACTGTAGCATGGAAAATAATGATCAGTCCTGTGTTCATTTCCATGATTTAAATTAATTTATGCGTAATATTCTCAGAGGAAGAGGAAGCTAACTTGAAGATGTATCCAGGCAACTTGTTTTACAATACTCTCCTGGAGTTGTGTGAGATCAAATGTTTCTCCAATGTCCACCTATGAGGTCATGGAAGGGAAATATCACCAGATGATTTATACATCGACTCGTGAGAGAGTGTATCTCTGTGATGGTCAAAATGTTCCATCTTTACGACCCTTTTACCACAATCTAGACTTTCAGGGGTGTGTGTGCACACACTCTGAGCTATTGGACAGTGCGCTTCACCCCTGCTCCGAGTGAGAGCTGGGTCTCCCGCGTTCTCCTCTATGTTCAAATGCACACATCCCATGTGACCAAAGCTGTTAGGAGTGCCTGTCTTAGCATGTAAACAGGGCAAGGAATCCTGGAATTCATTGCCAACATTGGAGAACGTGTCCTTTTCACAAAAGCTTACCCATGAAGGGTGTGGGGTGACCACCAGGACCCAGACCGGCCCTGAACCTTCTCTCAGTTGGGCGCGTGCTGCGTCTGAGTCATGTAGTAGAAATATATTAAAATGTTAATTTTAAAAAAAAATGTTAAACAATATCTGATTTCTACTACAGAAAATTACGATTAATATATATTTGTGTAAAAGGGGTCATAAATTTCTTCATGAAGGAAATCTTTGTAAATTATAATGTTAATTGAATAATTAAATACTCAACTGATCTATTTAAAGGTTTTATTATAAGCCATCAGATGATATTATTGTTATTACATAACTAAGAAGATGGTAACTTTTAATGTAATGAGCTGTTCATGCAAATCATGTGATTTTGCTTACATATTGACTCTAAGCTCTCACCTTTTTTAAAAAGTTAAAAATATTACATATATAATCCCTAGCAAAATAACTTACTTCATTCTAGGTATACAAATTCTTATGAAAAAATATTGGCCAGATTCTGTATATGTCATTTTGGTATTCACTGTCATCATAAAGGTTTGGTTACTAGATATTATGTATTCTGAGAAGTTGTTATGTATCCTAATTCAATATTTTATGTATCAACCACAAATTAAATGGTGATTTTCATTGGTGTGTTAAAGGTCCAACCAGTTTGTTTACTCCAGACACACATAAGAAGTTAATGTTTATTATTCATACTAGTTGCCCATGCACGAAATTTGTGCACAGGGGGTGAGTGGGGGTCCCTCAGCCCAGCCTGCACCCTCTCTAATAAGGGACCCCTTGGGGGATGTCCAATTGCCTAAAGTGTGGGATCAGGCCTAAACCAGCAGTCAGATAGCCCTCTCGCAATCTGGGACCACTGGCTCCTAACTGCTCGCCTGCCTGATTGCCCCTAACTGCCTCTGCCTGACTGCCTGATTGCCCCTAACCCCTCTACCTGCCTGCCTGATCTCCCCTAATCTCTCTGCCTGCCTGCCTGATCGCCCCTAACTGCCTCTACCTGCCTGATCTTGCCCCCAACTGCCCTCCCTGCCAGCCTCACCTCACCCCCAACTGCCCTCCCCTGCAGGCCTGCTCTTGCCTCCAACTGCCCTCCCTTACTGGCCTGATCTCACCCCCAATGGCCCTCCCCTCTGGCCTAATATCACCCCCAACTGCCCTCCCCTGCTGGTCTGATCTTGACCCTAATTGCTCTCCCCTGCTGGCCTGATCGCCCCTAACTGCCTCTGCCTGCCTGATCACCCCTAACTGCCCTCCCCTGCAGGCCTGATCTCGCCCCCAACTGCCCTCCACAACAATCTGGCCAGCCACAGTGGCTGTCCCTGTGATCATGCACTGTCTGGGCCCAGGAGGCTGCACCCGGGATTAGCCAGCAGTGAGGGCAAGAGCGAGAACAGCCGGCTGAGAGGGGGCCACCACCACCGCAGCCGCCTCGTTGCCAGGCTGGTGCCACCTCTGTTGGTGGGGTCCTCCTAGGCCCTCAGCACACAGGGAGCCGGGCCCCGCCTCCCCCCGCCCCCATCCCCGCTGCCACAAGTCCCCACCCACCAGAGCCAGCTGCACATGCAGCCTGGGTGTTAGGTCGAGCCTCAGGTCATTCCAGATGTGACGGACCCAGGGTTTTTATATATTAGGATTATTATATAGGATTACAATATAATGTTAAAAAGTACCTTTTTATCTGTCATAAAATTGAATATATATGGAAATATCTTAAAATTTTTAACACATAGACTAAATATAAGTCACCATAATTAAGTAGAGATATTCTACCAGATGTACCAGTTAATAATGCGGATTTTTTTTTCAATAGATGGAGTTACACATATGTTGATATATATGCAAATTGACATGTAAGATATTTTGTTGTATTGACAGCAAACTTCAAAACTTCATACGTCAAATTTGCTGAAGGTGTTAACAGCATAGATATTTTTATGCTTAAAAATGTTTAACTTTATGCCAAAAAAAGAGCATTTGCAGGAAGTTTTAATTCATTACTTTATTTTGAAGAAAAATGCTGCTGAAAGTTACCATTTACTTTGGGAAGCTTATGGTGAACATGCTCCATCTCAAGATATTTGTGAAGGCTGGTTTAAAGGCTTTAAAAGTGATGATTTTGATGTGAAAGACAAAGAACATCCAGGTCAACTGAAAAAGTTTGAAGATCAACAATTACAAGCATTATTGGATAAAGATGCATGTCGAACTCAAAAAAAACTTGCAGGAAGATTAAACATTGCTCAGCAAACAATTTCCAATCGTTTACAAGCAATGAGAAAGATTTTAAAGGAAGGAAAATGGGTGCCACATCAACTGAATGAAAGACAAATGGAAAACCGAAAAGTCATCAGTGAAAATGTTGCTTCAACAGCACAAAAGAAAGTCTTTTTTGCATCGAATTGTGACTGGGGATGAAAAGTGGATTTATTTTGAGAATCCCAAATGCACAAAATCATGGGTTGATCCAGGTCAACCATCAACATGGACTGCGAGGCCAAATAGCTTCGGAAAGAAGACAATGCTCTGCGTTTGGTGGGATCAGGAAGATATGGTGTTTTATGAACTTCTAAAACCAGGTGAAACTGTTAATACTGATCGCTACCAACAACAAATAATCAATATGAACCAGGCTTTGATCGTAAAATGACTGGAATGAGCCAGAAGACACGGCAAAGTAGTTTTGCTTCATGATGACGCACCATCACACACTTCAAAACCAGTTAAAGACACGTTAAAAGATCTTGCCTGGGAAGTATTAACCCACCCGCCATATTCACCAGACCTTGCTCCTTCAGATTGTTCTGATTGATGGCACACGCACTTTATGAGCAGCATTTCAAAACATATAAAGAAGTGGATAATTGGGTCTCTGAATGGTTTGCCTCAAAACAAGAAAAGTTCTATTGGGACGGTACCCACAAATAACCTGAAAGATGAGGAAATGTGTAGCTAGCTATGGACATTACTTTGAATAAAGCACTTTTGATGTTTCTCTTGAAATTATTGTGTTTTCTTTTATTACAAAATCCGCATTATTAACTGGTACACCTGGTAGTATCAAAAGTTGTTCAATGATAGAAAAAAAATTAATCACAACTGCAGTTTAAACAATAAGAAATCATATTATAATCTCAAAAATGACCCCAAAATACCCATTCCACATCAATTCTCCACTTATTCCTAAAACCTAAGTGTATAAAACCTATTTTAACAAATAGTCCCCAAATATCAGTTGCTTAATACAAAAAGGAGGCTTCCTTCTTCAATTTGCTGAATGAGGTTGGGGTCGGAGGTGTGGGAAGACCCAACACGGTCTCGGCTCCACCAGGCTGTCTGAGGGGCACGGCCTCCACTCCATCTCCCCAGTCCCTGCCGGTGGCTCTCCCAGCTTCAACCTGACCCTCGCATCCAGGGGCACCCGGGGAGAGAGACGAGGAAAACGCCTCTGACTTGGTCACCTGAGCTCCAGGCAAAGGCTCACCTGGCCTGAGCGTTCAGGGAGTCACGCCGCCCTCGCCGATGCCAGCGGCCGGGACACGCGGTCACCCCGGCAGAGGACGGCGGGTCCTGGCAGATGGCAGCCAGGCTCTGCCACACACGCGTGATGGGCTGCACTTCCACACATGCGTGATGGGCTGCACTTTCACACACGTGTGATGGGCTGTACTTCCACATGGTCAGCCGTGTGTGACTCAGGCCGCATTTTAAAGAGCACCCTTTACACATCAACTAGTGTTTCAAAACCTTTCACGTTGGCCAGGATTCCAGCCAAGTTATTTTGAATTCAGCATTTTCCTAGTCTCTCTCTCTCTCTCTCTCTCTCTCTCTCTCTCTCAGACAACACATGCAATTTGGGTTTTAAATGCCGCCCGGAAAAATTATAAAAACTAGAACGAACTAATATGCACAAGGATGTGTTGTTAATTTCATCGGCAGACAGGCCGCTCCATCTGTTCACACATCGCGCTCCAGCCGAGGAGCGTGGCCTTTGACAGATGGCGGGTCCAAGGGCCTTCCCTGAGCCAGAGGCCACGGAGTCAGGAGCAGGGCCCAGCTTTCCGCCCAAAATGACATCTCATCGAATTTCTCCCCAATCACCTCAAAATCAACACCAATGCCACCCACTGGTATGCACCCGACACTAACTCATTTTATCTGGGTTTTTTTTCTGATCCACAAGAAACCTGTACCCACTTTCCCAGTTAATTTGCCTTTTTTCATGGTTGTTCTCCATAAACAAGTACAAATGCCAAACGTATTTCACAGAAAAGAAAAGTCGCCAATGAGTCAAACACAGAATGACTTACTCTTTAGCATGAAATTGTCATGTTGGTGCTGTTTTTTAGGGAAATTAATCATTAAAGGATTGTGTCAGGGTATATAAGCTTTGGAAGAAGCTATGGTAGAATTTTGATGAGTATTTGCAGTTTATTGAAGTAAACAATGAAACAAGAAGCACAGATTTTTCTTTTTTTCCCGAAAAGCAGGCAGCCAGTGAAAGACCGGATAGTATTTCCCTGCTCTCCTCCGGAGTCCCTTTCACCAGCCAGCACCCGGTGTGTACTGAGGAGCACGGGCAGTCCTCCCATCGGGATTAACATTTCAGTGAAATTAAACTAGATTAAAACTTGCCTTTAAAAGTATCATACGGGTTGCTAAGAACTGAGAACACCATTTTGACTAATATAAACTAATCGTGAGCTTATCAAATACAGAGAAGGACTTCCAGGGAGAGTGGTGTAGATTAAGGATACTGATTAGTATATTGATATATTTTGATAAATGTTACATGAGACCTTAATACTTGAAATCAGAACAGAGTTCAATATCTAATTCTTTTTTTTTTTTTTTTTTTGATGTTCTTAGTGATTTCAGAGAGGAAGGGGAGAGAGAGAGAGAGAGAGAGAGAGAGAGAGAGAGAGAGAGAGAGAGACATCAATGATGAGAGAGAATCACTGATTGGCTGCCCCCTGCACACCCCACACCGGAGATCGAGCCCACAACCCAGACATGTGCCCTGACCGGGAATTGAACTGTGACCTCCTGGTTCATAGGTGGATGCTCACCCACTGAGCCACGCCAGCCGGGCCAATATCTAATTCTAATATTTCAAAAGTCAGAGCTATTTGTGACTTTTGCATCTCAGAAAACCTGGCCTCATTAAACCTCCTTCTAGCTCTGCTCGGTTCCCAGCCGGGGAGTTGGGAGTGTACCTGCCGGGCCCTGGTGCTTAGGGCAGGAATGTTTGACAGCAACCTCAGGAGGCATTCACATTCAGTCGGACTTCCACGGGGAAACCCTAGAGGGCGCTGCTGCCTTCCTCGGAAGCACCAGGACTGTGTGCAGCTGGAAGGGGGCAGACTGAGTCCCTTCAGAACATGCGTTTCTGCAGGAGAACCATCTTGCGGTGACATTTGTAAGATCTGCAGACTCAGGAAACGCTCTGAAAGCCAGCGGAAGTCGCCCTTTGGTAAGAAAAATGTATGTTTAAAGAAAAGTCTCTATTGGTGAGATGTCTCCCACTCAGTGCCCGGAAGGGGAGGGTGACGGAATCTTTAGAACTGGACCCAGGGAGAGGCAGGCTCCGTGTGCTGGGCTCTGCCTGTGACCTCCCGTAACCTGGTCCCTACCTCCCCCACATCTGCCTGCAGCTGGAGATGTTGCTGAGGGGGTGACGCGGGCCATTTCAGGGAGATACTCAGTTTTCCTAGACACGACTCATGCATACGGAGGAGCTGCACGTGTTATGAAACTTCTGTTTGTTCTCCTGTCAATGGCTTTTGTTCCAGGGTTGGGGGAAAGCAGAGGAATCTTAGCCAAGAACCTAGAAGAGCAGTAGGAAAACTGTTATTCCTCCAAAACAAAAGGCTATTTCCTTTCCATCTACCTAAAGAAGAAGAAGAAGGAGGAGGAGAAGGAGAAGGAGGGAGAGGAGGAGGAATATTCAAGCAGCTTGACCACAAATTTAAAGACGGTAGTATTTATTCTTCAATTGGTGTTGAGTATAACACCTTTATAATAATATGTGAAACATTGGTAAAATCATTATTTCATAGACAGGCTTGAGTGATCTCAATCTACTCTCTCTCCAGTTATGAAATAAATTACCCTAATAATTGGTGTAAGTGGAATGTGTGTAAGCCAGACATTCCACTGAGAGTGGTTCTGTTACTGTGACAGTCATTTCGTTGGCCTTGTCATTCCAACGTGAAATGCTCTGAATAGTCTTTCTCTCAAACTCACATGATTCTGCTGGAATCTATTTCGCACTGACACCAACTGCCTAATGACAGGGTCTCCGATTCCGGGCCTGAGGTCATTCCCAATGCCATGACGCTGCTGGCCTGGGTCTGTCTGTACTGCCGGCAGGCGATGGACAGGCCTCCGGCAGGGCCCACGGAGTTTCAGCTGCTTCTCTGCATAGGAGTGTGAATGCATCTTCTCTGTTTAGTTCTCTCATAGTAGGCTGTGCCCACACCCTTTATTCCCACAGGCCTCTGCGCTGCTTATGCTTTCTCACCTAACAACTACCTTGTAACCCTGGACATTGCTGTTGCCATACTGTGTATGTGCATGTGGAACTTCAACTTTGCTGGAGCTGAGAAAATCAAGCAGATTTAGAAAGATGAGATAAGCTGCTCAGGAGAGTCTTATTTCTACCCACACCAGCAGACTCACCTGTGCAGGTGCCTACCTAACATATTCACCTGCAGACCTACTAGGCCCATGGTTGGCAAACTGCGGCTCACAAGCCACATGCGGCTCTTTGGCCCCTTGAGTGTGGCTCTTCCACAAAATACCATGGCCTGGGTGAGTCTATTTTGAAGAAGAGGCATTAGAAGAAGTTTAAACTTAAAAAATTTGGCTATCAAAAGAAATTTCAATCGTTGTACTGTTGATATTTGGCTCTGTTGACTAATGAGTTTGCCGACCACTGACCTAGGCATACCAATCGTAAGGTGAGAGACAGGTGGTGGGAGATGTAGGGTGTTTTAGAGACAGGAGGGAAGAATAACTTCAAGGACAATGAAATGGTGTGGCTCTTGCTGAGGTCAACAGACACTCGCTGGAAGGAAAGCAGAGTGAGTCACAGGTGCCTGGGAGCGAAGTGTGAAGCCAGAGGTGTCATGAGCCGCGTACACGGAGGAGGCGCTGGAAGACGGAATTGAGAAAATTCCGCTAAACAATGGTATGAATTACAACCACCGCACTGGGTGATCTGGTTTGGCTAGGAGAGGGCCTTCCCCATGAAAGAGCTAGAAATGCCTTCTTCTAAAGCAGACATGTGTTACAGGCGAAGCTCCCTTCCTTAGCTCACTAGGTCTGCACTAACTTATACTGAGATCTTCTGAAATACATTTGATTCTGTGAAAACACATATGTATGTATTAGGGTTCTCCAGAAAACAGAATGGAATGTGTGTGTGTGCATATATGTATGGAGAGAGAGAGAGAGGGGAAGAGCGGGGGAAGAGAGAGAGAAAAAAAGAGAGAGAGAGAGAGAGAGAGAGAGAGAGAGAGAGAGAGAGAGAGAGAGAGAGATGGAGAGATATTCATTTTAATAAACCAGCTCCCCGTGACTGTGGACACCGGCAAGTCGGAAATCTGCAGCGTAGTCGAGGGGACTAGAGACCAAGGGAGAGTGAACATGTGAATGCAAAGTCTGGAGACCGTCTGCGGGCAGAACGTCCTCCTCGGGAAAGGCAGATCTTTCTGGAACATTCCTGGGGAGATCAATCTCTCTACCTCTGCACAGGGGACAGGGCCATGCAATGCATTTTGCACAAATGAGTAAACAATTTATTAACAATGGTTGTTCTCAAATAAAGTCACTGGGTTCTAAAGGTGTTTTATGGGGCCAACCGTCTGTGCTGTCTTCTGTGAAGCTAACATGTTTCCTTCCAGAAGCAGGAGAAAGGCTTTTTCACTCTGGGAAGAAAAGAACAGTTAGGACTTCAAAGGGGCTCGATCACTAACAGTTCTCACAGCCCAGGGGCCGGAGAGCCCAGGGCTCCTAGGCGGGCTCTGTCCCTTCAGTTCACCGCGGAATGAACGTGGGCTGGACTTGGGAAACGCAGGTCCTCTCAGAGGCGGGGTGTGAGTCGTTCGCACTTGGCATCGAATGGCATGTGATTTCTTTCAATAAGTCAATACGAATAGAGCTTTACTCCGGGGCAAAAAAAACACAAAAACTACCACAGATGCTTCTCCATGCAAAGTTAATTGGCTCATGTGGGACAAAACTGCTGCCTTTGTCATAATGTGTATCAAGGACAATCGGAGCCAGTTCTCCTGCGTCATATTTCCATGAACAAGTGAAAGGTGAACTAAAAGGGAATGTCTGGCTTTGAAACGGCTAATGGAGAAGAGCATGCAGAAGAATGCCTATAAATTCTTTCTTTTAGAGAAAATTATATGCAGAGGATTTAAATTTGCAACAGCTATTTAGGAAGAAGGAAGATTCAGGATATAAAATAAAATTTTCAAAGAGGTCAAATTGGAAAATATTTGATCCATGTAGGAAATATTCACATAAAGTAGATACGTTTGGGTGAATAAAAGAAGAAAACAAGCATTTTATTCCACTTTATTGGGACTGACAGCCAGTGATAGCAACATGTAGCTGGAATTCTACGGGAACGCACCGGATGCCCTTTCTGAATGGCCATTACGATTTGCCTTTAACATGGAACAGACTGACCGCTGTCAGAGGGGAGGGTAGGGGACTGAATGGGAGAAGGTGAAGGGATTAACCGAAATACATACATACGACAGTGTGGTGATGGCCAGAGGGAAGGGAGTGGGGTAGGGGGAGGTGGGCAAAGGTAGGGGTGGAGGAGAGTAGGGACGGAAAGAGACTTTGCTTGGGGCAGTGGGCACATGATGTGTTGTTGAGCTGTACACTTGACACTCAATGGTTTGGCCAATCAATGTCACCCCAATAAATTTAATAAAAAAGATTTTGACTGTGGAAATGCTAAGTCATGAAATCTTTGCAAATGGAATAGATAACCATTCCATTCTGAAATTACATATGATAGTAATACTAAGCATTACATTTCTCTCACTAATATAATAAATATGTGTTCTCTACTAATTTAGAAAAGGTAAAACTTATAATCAGATATTCTACTTTTAATGACAATATTTTGGCTGATCATTGCATTATGGTGGGAAGTCTGAATTAATATTTGAAAAATTATCTTTGATTTTTAATAGTTATAAATGAAGACTATAAAATGGAACATTTCATTAAATCTACTACGTTGCACTTGACATTTACTGAATTTCATTTGGTTCATGTTTAGATACATAGAGACATAAAACTACCCATTCATTAAATTCTCTGATCATCCACTGATATTAGAGTACCATCTTTTTGCATTGCTTTTATGCATTTTTTGACTTCTCATTTTATAAAAAAGGATCTCATAAAATGATATGTCTGCAATTAAAGCTGAATATACATATGTATGTATATGTGGGTACACACACACACACACACACACACACACACAAATTGTCCTTATAAAGGGTCTCTTAACAAACATACACTACAAAGATCAGAAGAAATGCTTGAACATTTCCACAAAGCTAGTGTCATAGAGACTTCTGTTGGGGGCTCAGCATTTCTCTATCACTGTCAACTAAGTTTTGTAAATCCTTACTTTTAACATATAATTGAATGTACTTATCAGCTAAAGTAGTTAAAATCTCCTTTGTTTAATCTAATGCTTAATTAACTTCATTAGAGAAGTAGTATTTTGGAAAATGCAGTAAAAAATAAACAAGAAATATGAATTTACAAGTCCCATCTCAAAATAATAACAAGCATTATCTTTTGGTTCAATTTTTTAAAAAATATGTGTGTATTGATTTCAGGGAGAGGAAGAGAGAAATAGAAACATCAATGATGAGAGAGGACCATCGACTGAATGCCTCCTGCATGCCCCCTAATGGGGAATGAGCCGGCAACCCTGACCAGGAATGGAACTATGAACTCCTGGTTCATGGGTCGATGCTCAACCACGGAGCCACACGAGCCGGGCTGGGTTCACCTTTTCATATCCTATTTAATGAAAGGGTAATATGCAAATCAACTGAAAGGTGGCACGATTGGTCACTATGATGCACACTGACCACCAGGGGGCGGGTACTCAACACAGGAGCTGCCCCCTGGTGTTCATTGTGCTCCCACAGGAGCGGGGCTCATGGCTGGCGAGTGCAGTGGTGGTGGTGGGAGCATCTCTTGCCTCCACTGCAGCGCTAAGGATGTCCCACAGGGGGAGCGGGTCTAAGCCATCAGTCAGGCATCCCCCAACAGCTCCCGGACTGCGAGAGGGTGCAGGCCGGGCTGAGGGATCCCCCACCCCTGAGTGTACGAATCTCGTGCACCGAGCCTCTAGTAAAATTATATTTTAAAAATCTCCTTACATCTAGCTAAAATGGAATATGGTTAGAGAGGTTGCAGACACAAAGCTGGGGCTGGAATGCCAACTGATGTCAGGTAAGTGCAGCCACGAGGTTGGCAGTAGACCCAGCTTCGCTTGCTCTTCCCCGCCTCTTTCGTCTTTTATCTCATTGCTGTTGCTCTTCTCATGCTCCCCTCCTGGTTCTTATTTCTCTATAGTGGTCTGTGGCCATCCAACTGCCTTACAGCCCGCCAACATAGGGACAAGGACTGGCTGTTTCAGAGGAGTTCTAAAGGGAGAAATCAGATGGCTCAGCCCAAAGAGAGTCTCCACACGAGTCCGAGTCGGTTCTGTCGCAGACTCCAGGGCAGAGGTGGCCTTTGGCTCGATGGTGTCACCAAGTCAGGGCACAGTCTTCACACTAGGCATGTCACTCACACTTGCCCATCTTCCTTTTTGACCGTGACATGGGGTCATGACTGCTCCTCACACAGCGGTTAGGGAGACCTAATGAGAGTACTCTTGTACAGAGTCTAGCAAAGGCCCGGCCAGCGTGGCTCAGTGGCTGAGCCTCGACCTATGAACCAGGCAGTCATGGTTCAGTTTCCTCTCAGGGTATATGCCTGGGTTGCGGGCTCGATCCCCAGGGTGGGGCATGCAGGAGGAAGCTGATTGATGCTCCTCTCTCGTTGATGTTTCTATCTCTCTCTCCCTATCCCTTCCTCTCTGAAATCAATAAAGATATATATATATCTATATATATATTCATAAGAATATGCTAGAATATAAATTCTTTATATACATATAGACTCTTTATGTAAACAAAATTTTACATGCCAAGGATTTTAAACTTGCAATAGCTATCTTAGAAGAAGCAAGACTCAGATATATAAAATAATAATTATAATAATCCTATATAATAAAGATGTAATATGCAAATGGTCATTATGCCATGAAGCGTAACGACCGGATCACAGATCAGCAGGAGGGTGGGGCAGCGAGCTACAAGTGGGCGGCAGAGAGCTATAGGAGGGGGCAGGGCAGAAAACTATGAGGGGGGGCTGGGGGGTGGGGGGAGCTACAGGAGGGTGGGGCAGCGGGCAGAGAGCTACTAGAGGATAGCAGCGAGCTACTGGCAAGCTACTGGTGCACAGATTCATGCACAGGGCTACTAGTATATTATAAAGAATCTAGAAAAGGACCTGAATGGGCATTTTTCCTAAGAAGACTACAAATGGCCAATAGGTACATGAAAAGATGTTCACCATCTGTAATCATCAGGGAAAGGCAAATCAAAAGCACAAAGAGGGACCGCTTCCCACCGTTAGAATGTCTATCATCGAGAAGACAAGAAAGAACAAGGATTGGCCAGGACGGAGACACAAGCAGAACCTTCAGCAATGCTGTGGGAGAGCAACCTGGCTAGCCACTCTGGAACAGTGCATGCGGCTCCTTAAACACTTACACATAGAACTGCTTTATGGTCCAACAACCCCACCTCTGGTCATATATCCAAAGGGAATAAAAACAGGATGCCAAAGGAAGACACACATATGCACAATAAAATTTCTTATTTAAGCATGAAAAAGAAAGAAACCATCATTTGCACCAATGTGGATCTCGAGGGTATTGCGCTAAGTGAAGTGAGCCAGACAAGAAGAGAAAAAAGCTTCATGATATCACTTTTGTGTGAAATCTTTAAAAAGGTCAAATACAGAGAAGCAGAAAGTAGAACAGTGGCTCTCAGGGGCAGGAGGTGGGGAGACGGGGTTAAAGGGAACACAATTTCAGTTACGTGGGGTGATTAAGCCTCACAATCCAACGTGAACGTGATGACTATGGCTGGCAGGACTGCACGGAACACTGGGAATGGGCTGAGGGAGTAGATTTCACGTGCTCTCGACGCATTAACAGTGGTCCCCTGTGAGGAGATGCTGTGTCAGTGTGACTATCTGACCGCAGTAATGATGCCACTGTGTCCATGAAGTCATCTTGTTGCACACTTTAAATATATAGTATTTTTTTTAATAAAAAAGGAAGTAGACCAGTGGTAGACTCCAGCTGGAGGAAATTATGGGACTGGGGGTGGGATTATAGCTAAAGGGTTGAGGGTTTCTTTTTGGGGTGATGGAAACATTCCAAAATGAACTGTGGTGATGGTTACACAATTCTGAATATAACCCAAATCACTGAATTGTATGCTTTACATGAGTGAACTGTGGGACATATACATGAGATTTCAATAAAACTGTTCACAAAAAAGGAAAAAGTAGAATCCAGCACAAGGCTTAGCACAGAGTCAGCCCTATGAGCCCTCATTACTGTGAGTTTAATTGTGTCTAGTCCTGTTGTGTTTCAGACTCCACCACCGGAAATTAGGAACTCCCATCCCAGCAATCTCACTTACCCTCACTCAAGTTCACAGCATGGGCTTGGGAAATATATGTATTCAGTCCGATCTTTGACATGTGTATCTATCGACTGAGGGCAATGACAGCATTAATTAATGGAATGATGCTATGTAATTATTGCTCTGATCATAGTCTCCTGACTTTCTGCTGAAGGGATAAACGTTTTGTGACCCATCCCCTTACACACAGAGAACCATGTGCCTTCAGAATTAGCCAGAATCCTCGGTGTTGGCCATCTCTGACCTGAACATGTGAGGGTGGGGATGGTGAAGACGCCATGGCCGTCGCCATGACTGGAAACAGAGGGAGGGTGGGGCAGCTGCTTGGGTTGCTCATGCCAGTCCCAATCCGCTGAGTCAGAGGGCAGGCCACAAAGGCACAAGACTGTACTACCTTTTCCAGGCTTTCTTTTCTGCGATGTGAATCCATAATTTGTCAGCCCTGGTGAAGCTCTGCTACGTCCGCTTTCATTGCTATAAAGCCACTGTCAGTTCTGGCCTAACGCCCTCTGTCAGTCCTGTGGGATGTACCTCCTGCTCGGGTTTCATTTTGTTTTCCTTAGTTTTTACTTCAATAGGAAGTTGGAAGAAGAAAAAGCAGCCATTACTATTCATATTCTTTTTCAAAATGAGCCATTTAAATGCATTTAAAGTCACTATTTCTTTATTAGTGAGTTTAAAATAAATAAATAGCAATGATTATTAAAATTTAAAACGCTAACATGACTCAGTCAGCATATTTTGAATATTTTTAAATTTTAAATGGGTTTGAATTTCAATCATCAAAATGCCTTCTAGAATCAGGTTTTCTAAGTGATAAAATTTAAAGGAAACATAATCATCAATGCTAAATGAAAAAAAATGACTATAACATTTATGTTGGAAAAATGTGTTTTCTATAGTTATATTTAACTAGAGGCCCGGTGCACAAGATTCGCATACTCACAAGCTGGGGGGAAGGGCCTCAGCCCAGCCTGCACCCTCTCGCAATCTGGGAGCCCTTGGGGGATGTCCGACTGACGGCTTTCTCCCTGGAGGCTCAGTCAGACATCCTTAGTGCTGCCGCGGAGGCGGGAGAGGCTCCTGCCACCTCCGCTGCACTCGCCAGCATCTACCCCCTGGTGGTCAGTGTGCGTCATAGCGACCGGTTGTTCCACCACTTGGTCTATTTACATATTAGCCTTTTATTATATAGACTAGAGGCCCGGTACACAAAATTCGTGCACGGATAGGGTCCCTAGCAGCTGCCAGCTGGGGCCTCCCTTCCCCTGGAGTGGTCAAACTCCCAAGGGGACAATTTGCATATTAGTCTTTTATTATATAGGATAAAGAGATCCACGAAGAAATCACCATGGTACATGGCCAATTTTAATTCACAGAAAATGGCACACATGCTTGTGTTGTTGCTGTGAGGAGGTACTGGCTGAAGTGGGTCAGAGGAGCCGAGGAGAAATGTCGGATCTGATCTCTACACACATCGCATGCAGCAACATCCTGTGTGGCTGCCACTGAGCCCCTCCGGCCAGATCTCAGCAGAGAGAACACAGACAAGAGGTTAGAGGAATTCAAGGACACCTTTCCACCAGCTGGCAAGAGACGTAAAAGGAGGAAGAGCCACGGTCTTCCCGTCATGTTACTGATATATGTTCTACCTGGTCTCTCACATTTTATTTTATTTGTTAATCCTCCCTCGAGGATATTTTTCCATTGATTTTTAGAGAGAGTGGAAGAGAGAGGGAAAGACCAAGAGAGAAGCAGATAAACACATCGATTGGTTGCCTCCCGCACACAACCCGCCCAGGGCCCAGTATCAAGCCTGCAACTGAGGTACATGCCCTTGACCAGCATCGAACCTGGGGCTCTTCAGTCCACAGGCCAACACTTTATCCACTGAGCCAAACTGGCTAGGGCTCCTCTCACATTTTATACAAAATGCTCTCCGCCACTGCCTGTCATATTTCTAGAGTATCTGATTTCTCTAAACTTCTTTATAGTAACTGACAAATATTTCAAATGTAGATTATAATCTCTAATCATTTGGCAATGTGCATTTATTTTTTTAATCCTCATCTGAGGATATTTTTTCCAATGATTTATAGAGAGAGTGGAAGAGAGGGAGGAGGGGAAAGAGAGAGAAACATAGACCTGAGAGAGACACATCAACTGGTTGCCTCCCTCAAGAGCCCCTACCACGGCCAGGGAACCTGCAACCAAGGCACGTGCCCTTGACCAGAAGCGAACCTGGGACCCCTCCATCTGCAGGTCGACACACTAACCACTAAGCACCGGCCAGGGTGATCATGTGCATTTTTATTGGTTTAGCGTCGATTGGTCTTCAGTGAAATTGCATGAAGATAGAATCATTAAAAAAAGGTAGGAGTGTTACTGGGTGGCGATCTTGGGAAGTACAGTGTTGGTCTTCCATGTGACCCAAGGAACAGCTTCTCTTGAGACACGAGTTCAGTTTCCTATCTGCAGGCCCATCATACTTGAAAAGTCAAGCTCTTGGCTCAAAAGGTGCTGTTAGAGAAAAACTCGGCAAAGCAGGAGTTGGGAAATTCGGCTGAAGGAATCCTCTTCACTTGCAAGAGAATCCGTGGTAATGAGCCACAGGTGCTTAGCTTCTGCCTTTCCTATTCCGTGTCACTCACGTGGGCCAGCGAGGGAGGGGAAGCCTTCTGCTTTCACAGGTTCTCAGGACAGCTCGGGCAGCTGATTCCCTCCTCACCTCAGGTGAGCACTTGGGTGTGTACACAACGCACACTTCATCTTAAGACTGAATGTAAAAGGGATGTTTTGAGATAAATGGAACTAAAACCATAAAAATGTTCACGCAGGAATTAATATGCCTCTGAGGTGTGGCCTGTGAAGACGCGGCTTGCTCGGACCGAGTTCCTCCTGTGCGGGGAGGCGCAGGAGCTGGTGTTTGATGCAGGGAGGTGGAGGGTTTGCCACCTCGGACGCCCAGCCACATGCCGGGGCTGCAGAAGGCTAGTAGGTCAGACAGATATAGACTCTACTGCCCCCAGGAGCTCCGAGTGAAGTCGAGATAGAGGCTGCCATCACCAGAATGGATGTGATGCGTCTGCAGTGACGTGACTGTGGCGATGGTGTCGGGTTGAGAACAAGCACCCACCCACCTGTGGGTGATCTGAGTCTGGATCCTTCAGGAAGCAGTTCTTCGCCTGGACCGTGGCCAATGCCGTCCATCAGGGAAGAGCTGAAGAGGAGTTGGGACAACATAGCAACATGCGTTTCATCCCTCCAAGCCACAGAGCCGTGTGTAACACACGTGAACAAGGTATTGCGCCTGGGATAACACACAGGAGGTGAAGCGGGTGAGGCTGGTTTGCATCTTAGGAAATGCGGGGACATCCCATCACGTGTGCAGTAGTCAGGCGCACGGAGTCTGAGATGGACAGCAACGTGGGCATTGCCACTGACGCTGCCCCCCACTTACTCCCGTGAGCTTCGCCCAAATGGGGGGGAGGGGTCACCATCGCTGCAGCTACGGTTTCCATAGCACAGGGGTTCCCCACGCAGAGGGGCTCCTGCCTCAAGTGCCTGCTTCTCCCCATCGATAGCTGTCCTGGCTGTGAGACTGTCAGCCGTCACGGGCAGGTGGAAGGTCAGGAGCTAACTTGCCACCAAGTCACCCTGGACAGGGAGGGGGGCATTGGGAGTGAGCATCCCCGCTGCCTCGTTCCCCAGCAGAGTGATGCTCAGGGGGGCTCTCCGTGCAGCCTGCACAGAGGGGTGCTGCTCAGCATTATCTGAGGAGCAGTTATCCTTATACTCCTTGTGCTTACAGGGAAGTGGTTCTCATGGAGCTTAAATGTAGAGATAAACCATGACGTCTGTACCCTCAGCCTGTAAACGCTGAACCTGTGTGTGGCTAAGAGGCAGGCCCACCCGGGGGAAATTAGTCACGCGGCACGCAAGGTCACAGATTGGCCCAGACACTGTGCCCTGCGAAGACGGAGATAACATTGAAGCTAAACCGGTTGAAGGTGGGCAACACACTGCCACCTTCAACACTAGCACCTGGGGCTTTGTCTCATCGATTTCCTTCAGGGGTTTAGGCAAGAACGACCGTAGCCTCAGCTCGTTCTAACGTGTCCTTTTAAATCACGAATTTTTGAATCTCAAAGATTGGCCCAGCTGGAGACAGCATACTCAGTCTTTAATATTTTGAATCTTACAGTCTCAAAATGTACAGCAGCATTAATATGATGAAGGCGATAATCCCTCTTGTTTGTTAATAGTACTTCTGTTATCTTCTTATACGTATACTGACAGAGGACAGAGTCAGAAAACTTTAAGTTTAACGATATGTTGGGAAGAATGACCTAATGACATTGAAAAGTGATTGCTTCAAAAACTGCCTTTGTTATCTATCTACAAGGAACTCTGATTCTGAACCCCAAAGACAAGCACATTAAATACCATGTTTTATAGGCTTCTCTCAGGTTCTCAAATATCGCTTTTATGTAAAGGTCCTCATTAATTTTAGTAAGCTCTTATATTAATGATCATTTTTCTGTTTCGAATTTTTAAGCATTCCTAACTTATTCTATATACTTCCTCTTGTAGATTAAACATACAGAACTCGTTATATGATTAAAAGTAAACCATTGCCTGAAATAGATACTTTGCAATAACATTAGGTGCATGTCACTACATGACAACATGCTGCTTCATGGTATCTACTCATGACTAGTCTTTAGAGAAAATGTTTCATCCTCCGTAGCTCCAGGATGTCCCTGGAACAGGAAGGGTTGTCAGCAAACAGTCTGGACCCTGTTGAGAAATGTGTGTGCTACAGACGAAGCGACAGGAGGGTGTCAGCACCTGGAATTCCCTGGCAGCATTGCATACACGGTCGGAGGTGAGAGAGGGCCGGTGAGCAACACCTGCCTCGCGGGGCTCTGTGATAAGGCAGCTCATCCGCAATGGACACACGCGGCCTCCCTGACTCCTGCGCCGTCTGTGATGGACGCAGCTTCTGGAGCAGCGTGTGAAGCGTGTCTGCTGAGCCTAACGCCCGTGGCAGCTGCAGGCTGGAGAGCACACACCCACAGAGGCCATTTACCAGACACAAATCTAATCGTGAAAAACACATTTTTATGTATTTATGTTTAAATGTATTTTTATGGATTTCAGAGAGAAAGGGAGAGGGAGAGAGAGAAACATCAATGATGAGAGAGAATCATGGACCGGCTGCCTCCTGCACGCCCCACACTGGGGATAGAACATGCAACCCGGGATCAGGAATCAAACCGTGACCTCCTGGTTCATAGGTCGACACTCAACCACTGAGTCACACTGGGAGGGTGAAAAATATCTTTTTAAAGAAGTGATTACTGCGTGGAGGAACAGAATAGGTAACAGGATTGAACTTTTGGAGGATATGAACATATCTATCCATGGGGCTGTGCTTCAGTGATTGTCAAAAAACATGAAATGGTATTCTTACATATCACTGTATGTGAATTAAATTTTGCCTGAAAAAATGGAACTATAAATCAATATTGAACTCTGTCAAAAGCTTTGATCGTCACAGGGATGTAGGGTAGCAATGATGAAACGAGTATCTGCACATTCTGGATCTGAGCAAATGAGTAAATATATGGAGGACAGTAAAGGTCAGGGTTCTCGCTGCTGAAAGCAGTGACAGGCCTGGGAAGGGAGAGGTCCGATGGCAGCATGGTGTTGGGTGAAGACTGCAGTGGGATGACAGGTCAGCATGGGGTACGTCTCGGTGCCAGTCACCCCTAACCCAGACAGGGGGTTGGGAGGGAAAAGGTTGATTCTGCGCTGAGGAAGGAAGGAGAGTCTTAAATCCGGGCTCCATATAGACCCCAAGGAGGTCAGGGTTGGTTCCCGGTCAGGGCACATGCCTATGTTGTGGGCTCGATCCCCAGTGTGAGGCATGCAGGAGGCAGCCAACCCATGATTCTCTCTCATCATTGATGTTGCTCTCTCTCTCTTCCTTCCTCACTGAAATCAATAAATTATATATATATATATATATATATATATATATATATATATATATACATATATATATATACATATATATATATACACACATACACACACACACACAGGAGGCCCGGTGCATGAAATTCGTGCACTCGGCGGGGGTGGGGGCACTCCCTCAGCCCAACTTGTGTCCTCTTCCAGTCTGGGATCCCTCGGGGGGATGTCTGACTAAGCCAGCAGTCAGACATCCTTAGCGCTGCCGCGGAGTCAGGAGAGGCTCCCGCTACCACCGCTGCACTTACCAGCCATGAGCCCAGCTTCTGGGTGAATGGCACTCCCCCTGTGGGAGTGTACTGACCACCAGGGGGCAGCTCCTGCATTGAGCATCTGCCCCCTAGTGGTAAGTGCATAGCATAGCAACCAGTCGTTCTGCCATTCAGTCAATTTGCACATTAGCCTTGTATTATATAGGAGATATATATATATATATATATATATATATATATATATATATATATATATATATATATAATAGACCTCATTCAAAGGTGACATTGACTCTGAGAAGTTATAGATGGACAGGAAGTACTGCTCTAATGAAAAGAGCACATGCCAGGGCCACGGGCAGTGCGTGGTCACGGAGAAGCCGTTCCTTGGCACTTTCCACCCATAAGGGGAAGCCCTCCCTGGGGTCTGGCTCTGCTGCGAGCTCGAGGAGCAGGAATGGTCCTAACACAGCACATACATGCGCCTCTTCTGCTGGGAGCGCCCCGTCGGCATTTCTGTTTCAAGAACAGGGCCAGCTGCTTGGAGTGCGGATTTTAATGGAATAATAATAATACGCTGATACTGATAAAATACATACAACATGCAGACACTGTCTTAGGGCGTCCTATCTGTTAACCAGTTTTTTATCCTTACAGCAGCCCCATGACTCAGGCTGTTCCTCCCCTCGATCTACACCTGGGACCTGAGCACAAATGACTCGCTGATTCCTAGCAACACGGCGAACGCTGGTCCGGGAGGTGAGCCCGGATGCCTTAGCCTGAGTCTGACCAGCTGGCTCCACACCTCTCCTTCCTGGGAGTCCGCTTCCCGAAGAAATGTTTGCCGTTGCCGACTGGCAGTTACAGCAGCGCTGGCTGGCCATTGGCCCCCACTGCTTCTCTCTCCTGTCCCTCCCTGCAGGCGTGGACCCCCTATTGGCCGGACACCCAGCCCGCAGCCACACTGCCAGCACCGTGCTGGTCCTGCTCCGAGGAAATGAAAACATGTGAGTGTGGGATCACGTGGCGCAGCTTCCTTCCTTCCCACAGAAGGGTTTTTGTGCTGCTAGGAACATCTGATCTTTTTTTAAAAAATCAATAAACAAGTAATTCCAAAATGTAAACATACATGAATTATTTTTTTCTTGTAAAAATGGAACCAATTCCTAGATTATCGTTCTTGCCTCAGAGCCTAGTGTAGTAAGTGAGACTTCATCCATTTTCTTAGTTTATCTCCCCAGCCTTGGCTTGGGAATCTGTTTTTAAAAATGTCTTTAAAATATGTCTTGACAAATTAGCTGTTTTTCACACATCCATGGATATCCACTGCAACACAGCAGCTTAAAAAAATAAAATAAAAAAGCGGCCCCTGTCACTGTAGTTGGCACCCAAGTCAACTAATTTGTCTTAAAACTTTTATATAGATTTTAGCTAGCTTATGCAACTAATACATCCAAATGAGCCCAGCCAGTGTGGCTCAGTGGCTGAGCATCGGCCTATGAATCAGGAGGTCACAGTTAGATTCCCAGTCAGGGCACATGCCCAGGTTGCGGGCTTGAAACCCAGTGTGGGGCATGCAGGAGGCAGCCGATCCATGACTCTCTCTCTCATCACTGATGCTTCTATCCCCCTCTCCCTCTCCCTTCCTCTTTGAAATCAATAAAAATATACCCTATTTTCCGGTGTATAAGACAACTTGGCATATAAGATTTTCCTGGGTTAAAAAGTCGTCTTACACGCTGGAAAATACGGTAGTCCAATATATCTAATTTATTATATCTAATCCCATCAATACAGTCCAATATACTGTATTTTCCGGCATATAAAACGACTTTTTAACCCAGGAAAATCTTATATGCCCAGTCGTCTTATACACCGGAGAGTACGGTATTTCAAAACTCCAAATGAAAAAACATATATGCTTGTTCCAATTTTAAAAAAACGTTTCCTTTAAAGTTTAACATATGTTAATATATAATTATTATACACACTCTTTATTTTGAGGAATGCGCTTTAGAGCTTTTCGTGAACATAATGTCTCAACAATGTGTCACTGCTGAGAAACTAATTTTTCAGTCTGTTTCCCACACACAGTCCCGGGGGTGGTTAGCTGTTCACTTCTCGGCTGCAATTTTGAGCTCCACTGAACTGTGTGGAGGTCCCGTTCTAAAACAGAACGCACGTGAGGAGGACGGTTCCTGTCCCGCTCGCCGGGCCCCCTGACTGTGCTGGGATTCACCCGGGCCTCTGCTCTGCACTGACAACATGACTGTTCAGACAGGCAGGGCCTCACATCCAACTGCTGCCTCGCTGAACAGCAGCTGGAAGGCATCTCCAGGATGCACTCAGAGCCCCTCTCCTGCGGCACAGGCTCCGACACCCACCGGACCCGCGTCACCCCCGTTCCCATCTAAGTCAGCAAACAGCCGCCATGGACATGAGAAACACATGAGAAACACGGGTCTCCTCATGACGCACGACACCATTCGAATGAACATGGTGATGATCAGCAACAGTGTTAGTGCAATTCGTGGGCATCTTAAACACGTAACCCAAAGCCAGATTCCTCACTTATTTGGTGCTTAGCCTACTTCTGAAACAACATAACTTCCTGTAGCATTTACTGTAGGAAATCAACAAAAAGCAGCCGCCTCGGGACCTGAACTCCAGCCTCTGCTAACTGCCTGTTTGCCGGACATATTCGCAGCTCCTTGAAGATTTCTATCCTTGCTTGCCATGTCATAGGGGATAATATAATAACTTAAACCTAATGCTACATCGCAGATTCTGTAACGTTTACATAAAACCATGCATGCAGGAAATATTCTATACTGTGATAGTCAATACAGTAGTAAATGCTACTTATTGCTACTTGATTCTGATCAAAGAACCCTGGCTCAGATAGACTTAGGGTATTAGCCAATGTCAACCCCCAACAATTCCCCAAGACTGTCTGCTCCCGGATGACCCCCAAGTCCCTGCCTTTCGGTCACAATCCTAATCTGATGATGTCACTCCCTCACCAGCGACTCCTGCTTTCTGCAGTCGCGGGAGGATTTTCTCTGTCACCCGTCGCCTTGTCCCCTGGACAGAGGTGGCAGCACAGTGTGCGATGCCGCCCAGGATACCACCCTGCTGAGCCAGGCTTTCTGAAAAGGTTGGAATAATGGAGCTGGCAGAGTGTCCTGGTCAGGGGTGCAGAGCCACACTGGGCATGTACGGGGAGCTGTAGGACACACACAGCGAGCTGTAGGACACACACAGCGAGCTGTAGGACACACACGGGGAGGTGTAGAAGGACACACATGGGGAGCTATAGGACACACACGGGGAGCTGTGGGAGGACACACACGGGGAGCTGTGGGAGGACACACACGGGGAGCTGTAGGACACACACGGGGAGCGGTAGGACACACACGGGGAGGTGTAGGACACACACAGCGAGCTGTAGGACACACACGGGGAGCTGTAGGACACACATGGGGAGCTGTAGGACACACACAGAGAGCTGTAGGACACACACGGGGAGCTGTAGGACACACAGAGGGAGGTGTAGAAGGACACACACGGGGAGCTGTAGGACACACATGGGGAGCGGTAGGACACACACGGGGAGCTGTAGGACACACACTGGGAGCTGTAGGACACACGTCTGCCCACTCCATCCTGGGAGACAGTGCCACCTCGGCAGGGACCAACAGATGTTATGGGCGAGCAGGGACCTGGAGGAAAACAAGGGGGGCCCAGGCTGAGGCAGCCTGTCCTCGCGGCTCCTTCACACATGTCCTCATTGAGCAAACGCTAGGGTCGCTGGGAAAAACTGCTCCATGTTCCTAGGACAGATCATCCTGTCCATCTAAACCTTTCCATTTCCCTCCAGGGATGCTGTCTCGTGGGCAGTTACAAAGGACGCAAAAGTCTTCCTACTTGAAGCATCATCTTGTGACCACTGACTCCAGTTTTGCTTTTCTGAAGTCCCTGAGTAGCAAGCCAAACCCTTAGCTAATAAACACGGTCATTTTATTTATATTTTTACAAATATTTTTATTGATTTCAGAGAAGAAGGGAGAGAGAGAAATAGAAACATCAATGACAAGAATCATCAATCGGCCGCCTCCTGCATGCCCCCCACAGTGGATTGAGCCCGCAACCCGGGCATGTGCCCTGAGCGGGAATTGAACCATGACCTCCTGGTTTGTAGGTCGATGCTCAACCACTGAGCCACACCGGCTGGGTCTAAACACAGTCATTTTAGAACACACCTCAGGCGTCTGAAGTACACGAGAAAACATGCTAACGCCCTCCCACAGAGGATTTGATGTTACTGGTGCCTTGAAGGCACTCCTGGGTGAAGTCCTAGTAGCGAAACCACTCATCTTGATCAGCTGTGACCCAGCCTAGGGGCCCAACCGTGATCAGTCTGCACTTTCTCTTCCATTTAATCACAGAAAATCCACTACAAAATAGTAGCTGGGCTCACCACGCGCCTGCCTGTGTCCCTGGGCTGTGCATATCTGCACGGAAGTTTCCAGGTTAACCTCCTCCCACCCACCTACCCTCCCGCCTTCCCTCTGAGATTCCTCGGCCTGCTCCTGCGTCTGTGTCTCTGGGCCTATGTTGTCCATCAGTTAACTGCAGACAAGGCGGAGCTGCTCAGAACTCTTGTAAAGGTGATGCTACACTTACACCGCCTTCTTCTCAATCCCCAGATATTGCTTTATGGGCGGGGGCGGGGGGGAGGCAAAGGCATTTATTTATTTTTAATTTTGTCTTTATTGCTGAAAGGGTTACACCTGTGATGAAGGCCTGGGTGGAGGGAGGGGAGCCTTCTCCTTTACCTCCGCAGGCTAAACACATCAGATGCTTTACTTCACCTGGACAGCCGTGTGCTTATCTCTGCGCTGGGCGCCAAGCTGGGTGCTGTACCCACCGCCCTCAGCCAGGAGCCCAGGCCGCAGCGGCAGGGGGCGGGAAAGGACGGCGTGTGGTGGGTATGGTGAGGAAACCAACAGGAGGGGCACTCAAGCTGCAAAGAAAAGCAAGAAGCATGGGTTTCCTGCAAATATAAATGTGAGTCTCAGATATATTTTTTTAAAAATACCAGGCTGGTGTGGCTCAGTGGTTGAGCATTGATCTGTGAACCAAAAGTTCACAGTTTGATTGTGTGTCAGGGCACAGGCCCGGGTTGCGGGCTCGATCCCCAGTGTGGGGCGTGCAGGAGGCAGCCGATCTATGATTCTCTGTCATCATGGATGTTTCTATCTTTCTCCCTCTCCCTTCCTCTCTGAAATCAATAAAGATATATTTTTAAATAAAAATAAATAAATATGGGTCTGTCAGAACACATGGCTATAAATAATCACATATACAGTACACGACTTCTATAACACCATAGAAGAAAATACATCTACATATTAACACAATATTCCCACCCTTTAAAAGTCATACATATGACATAGCAATGTGTTTGATTTTTAACACGTGTGATTTATGCTGTTGGCCTACTATGCTTTCCAAAATAATCTCAATATGCCCCTGAGTCCATACATTTAAATATCTTATCTGCAGTCAGTATATTTAGGAAGAGTCAAAATGTGAAACCGAGAAAATAATCTGGTTAACTGTGCCATCACAACACCCTAATGTGCTGCCAATGCTGATTTGAGAACAGAAATAACATTACCCATTGCATATGCTCAACAATAAATTTTGATGTTTAAAAATCTGAACAGATTTTGGAGGCATTTTTACTTCAATATACCAACATTAAAACCTAAATACCTACGAAATTGTGTTTTCCACAAAGCAGGTTCTATCCAGAGAATACTAAGAATCAACTAAAGCTGTCAGGTTTCACTTTATTGATCTCTAAATCAAAGGCAGACATGTGAATTTAAATAATTTGAAAATAAAATGAGCATAAAACTTAAACCCATGAGCCAAGTTTTAATCTGAAGCAGCCTGAAGTAACAAGATTATATCCTGAAGGATTTGTGTAAATAAAGTGTGGATGAATATATTACAACCCTAGATAACTACACTTCACTACTGGTTCAAATAAAAATTTTCAAGTAGTATAGCATTAAAAGTTGATGGAATATAAATATATGCATATAAATATAAATATATATACACAAAAAATATTTACTAACAAAAATATGATATCATTGAAATGATTATTTTCCCTTTATCTTCTAGGTCCAAACATTTTAAATGCATTTTATTTAGATGAAAACAGTTATTTTCATCGCATTGTCATGTGATGTATCACATGTATGTACACGGTCATCCAAAATATATGATCTCTCCATTGTTAATGGAAAATAACACCCACCTTTCGCTTCGTAATGCAACATGTGGCTACCTCAAAGTATTTGTAGTTACTGGTTGTATACTAGTAAAAATGTGTAAACCTTTTTTAAAATGATTCTGTTGGTTTTTAAAAATATATTTTTATTGATTTCAGAGAGGAAGGAAGAGGGAGAGAGAGATAGAAACATCAAAGATGAGAGAGAATCATGGATTGGCTGCCTCCTGCACTCCCCACACTGGGGATGGAGACCTCAACCTGGGCATATGTCCTGACTGGGAGTTGAACTGTGACCTCCTGGTTCATAGGCCGATACTCAACCACTGAGCCATGCTGGCCAGGCAAATCTTTTTTGTTTTATCACGAAAAAAATAAATATATGCACACATGTGTTTACATATATCAATACACAATTACATACATATTTGGAGACAAAACTATTTTAAACCCTCCAAAATACTTAAGTTCCCCAAAACCTCTGTGATCAAGTAGAAACAACAAACAAGAAGGTAAAAAAGAGAAGTGTACCCTCTTGGCAGGGTCCGTTACTGGCAGGAGCCAGGGAAGGCAACGGAGTACAGAGGTCCTGGCATGAACGTTTAGTGCAGTAATGGGGCTGGGGACCGAGCTTAGAAGGGCTGACAGCTAAACCTGCCCTGGGCCATGCCTGGTGCAGAAGAGAAGATGAGCTGCATCTGCATGAAGAAGTCTAACTTTATGTCAATAGAGAAAACGAGAACCACTGGCGTATGAATCTTAGCTGGTCAGGAAACCTGTGAGGCTATTCATCCCTACACATTCGTATCAGAAATGTCTTGCAAATACTACATCCTGAGAACTCTAGTTCATTTAAAGCTGAATAAAAAGAAAGAAAAACTGGCATAGATCAATAAATATATTTTATAAATAATGTAAAGGAAATAAGCATCAGAAACCTACAGATAAAATTAATGAAACCAAAAGCAGATTCTTTCTTTTTTTAAAAAATTTTAAAATACTTGGAATTTTTAGAGGTGTTCTGGATTTACAACAAAGTATAGACATTTCCCACATATCCCCTTCCTATACACATGCATAGCCTTTCTTGTAATCAACATCATTCACCACTCAAAGTCCATAGTTTACTACAGGGTTCACTCTTGGTGCTGTACATTCCATGGGTTTGACATATGCATTATGACAGGTATCCACCATTATAACATACAGTGCATTTATATAGCAAAAGCTGATTCTTTGAGAAGACCAAAAAACAAAAACAAAAATGATAATCCTTAGCCAACATAAGAGAGATAGATTGATTGATAGATGATATAGATAGATATATAGATAGATGATAGATGGATAGATGATAGATAGATGATAGATGATATAGATAGATATATAGATAGATGATAGATGGATAGATGATAGATAGATGATAGAGGAAGAGAGAGAGAAAACATAAATTACAAATTTCAGGTAAAAGTATGACATCTGTATGGATTCTACAGAACTGATTAGGTCTGTATCTATTAAAGATACTGTATTTATAATTTAAAGCATTCCCACAAAGAAACTCTAGGTCAGGTGGCTTTACAGATAAGCTACACACATTTAGAGAAGGAATAATGCTAATAGTAATCAAATGTCTAGGAAGCTGAAAGTGAAGGGATGTTTTCTAACTGGTTCTATAATAAACCAAAGGCCTCAGAAGGAAAGTAAACTAATGAGCAATGTTCCTCTTCAACAAAGATGAAAAGTTCATAATAGTGTTGGCTAATTTAACGTAACAATATATTAAAGTGATAATGTGTCAAGACTAAGTGTTGTTTATCCCAAGAACCCAATTTGATTTTATATTTGAAAATAAATTTATGTAACTTATCACATTAACCAAATAAAAAAGTAAAATCATATGATCACCACAGTAGATAAAGAAAAAGCTTTTAACATAACGCCCCCCCCCCAAAAAAAAAAAAAAAAACAACTCTCAGAAAACTAGGGAAAAGGAATTTCATTTTAATTATGACCAGTTATGGGGGGGGGGGGTGACTATACCCAATGTTACACTTAATTGTGAAAGACTGACTATTGACTATTTCCCCTTAAAATCAGGAATAAACAAGGGTTTCCAGTCTCACGAATTCAATGTTATACTGAGGTCTAACAAGTTCAATGAACCAGAAAGGGTAGGGTGTTGTGTTTGGAAAAGGATAAGTATTTACAGATGACATTATGGTCTCTATAGTAAATCTGATACAATCTGCATCAAAGCTCCTAGAATAAACGAATTGGCCCAGCAAGAATATAAGATAAAGATCAATATACAAAAATCAATTGTATCACTATTCATAAGCCATAAACAAATGTACCTTGAAAGTAAAATAAATATTACATTAGTATCAACACTTATGGAAAAATTTATGGATAAACCTGACAAAACATACAGAAGACTTACACATGGAAAACTATAAAATATTGATAACTGCAACTAAAGAAGACAAACAAATTGTGAGATACTACACGATCATTGATCGATATACTCAATGTTGTTAAGATGTCAATTCTTTCAAGTAGATCTATACTTTCAACACCATTTTCATCAAAATTCCAGCAGCCTTCATTGTAGAAATAGAAAAAATTGATTCTAAAATTTATAGGAAAATGCCAAAGACCTAAGCCAGCCAAAACAGCTTTCATAAAGGACAAAACTGGAGGAGGAATGCTGTCTTATAGAATTACTATAAATACAAAATCAAGACGAAGAGATATTGGCAGAATAGACAACCTGACCAATCAACACGATGAAGAACTCAGACACAGGCCCAGACTAAGTGGGGAGTCAGGCTCAGCCAGAGCACACAGGGTATCCTGAGAATTTCCACAAAGGGTGCAAATCAGCTGGGTGGTATCAGTGGGAAAACCAATGTCTACCCTACACCTCGCAACATCCAACAAAAATGAACTGAAACCGGAACCTAAACCACGTTGTGAAACACAATGCGATCACATTTCTAGAAGAAATCATGACACATGTGGGCGTGGGTAGACAGACAGGTTGAATATTTCGTAGAGATAGCATTAAAAGCATCATTCTCCAAAGACTACATTGATAAACTGGACCTCGGCAGAATCAAAATCTTCTGCTCTTTAACGACATTCAGGGAATCAGAAGATAAGCCACAGATAAAGAGAAAACATTTAAAAAATAATAGGATACCTGATAAAGGTCCTTTATATCGAATATATCAAAAATTCTGAAACTGGATAATGAATTTTTAAAAAACTGGTAAAAGCTTTAAACATACACTTTACCAAAGACGATATAAGTGCATGGAAGGTCAGGAGGCATGAACACCACAGCACACCTGTTAGAGCGGCCGGGAGGAGAAAAGCCGAGGGTCCCAACGGTTCAGGGATGTGGAGGGAACGGCCTCTGCTCATGCTGCCAGCACAAATGCACCCCATTCGGCCACATCACGAAACAGGTGAGGGGGTTCTCATCAAGTTACCCAGACACTCACCACCTGGCTCGGCACCCCGAACTCCGGGCGGTGTGAGCTTACGGTCACACAAAGGCCTTGGCCTGAATGCTCCTCACCAGAACCTGCGAAGAAGGCACTGATGAGGCTGTGCTGCTGGCATTCAGTGGAGCAGGAGTGGGCAGTAATGAGGGGTGCATTTGTATTCATGCAACATGGAGGCATCACTGCATAACTGTGTTTATTGAAAGAAGCCAGTCAAACATGAACACCGCCCGATGGCTTCATTTATGTACAATCCTATGAATTCCAAAGGAACCCACGGAGCAAAAGAGGACGGGGTGGGGGGGCTGAGCGGGTGGGAGAGGCGGCCGGGGGGGGGGGTTGGAGAAGCCACAGCGGAGAATGAGAGAATGAGCGCTTTGGGGATGATGGAGGCGGTTACACTGATTGAGGGGTTGGTTTCCCAGGTGTCTGCATGGATCCACATGTGCCGCATTGTCCCCTGCCCATATGTGCAGCTTATTGCGTGTAAATTATACCTCACTAACGCATTTAAAATAAGAGAACGATTCACCAATGCCTATTGCTCAGGCAGCACCATTTAACTCATTTAACTTAATTGCTCAAATGATTTCAGAAGCGTCTACAGAGAGGGTAGGCAGTGGTTTTGGATTTTCGGAGAAAACTGCCTTGTGCAGCCTCCCATGGAGCCCCTGTGGAGACCAGCGCTGCCAGGCCCCCGGGGCTGAGAGGTGACTGTTCTGTGGACCCACGGGAGGCGACCCTCATCCGGGGAGGACAGCCGGGTCCTGGTGACAAAGGAGCTGCTCAGCAGCCAGCGCTCACCGAGCAGACGACAACGCCGGGAGGATGGTGTGCGAGTTCGGAGAAGCTTGGGGAGTTCAGCCCGCGCCTCCGGCTGCGTGTTTGGGACAGACCCCTCCACGGGCCGCCCCACGGCCATGGCTCCGTGATCCCCTCCCAGCCAAAGGAGAGCAAACGCATGCCTTTGGGTTTGTCTGCAGGTTTTCGCTTGCTTGTGTTTTCGTTGAGGAGAGCATAAGGCTTTGCAAAGGGGGTGGAAATGCGCTGCAGGCGGTAGAACCCTGGGAGGAAGGTCAGATGCCCAGGACAGCGGAAGGGCAATCACCAGGGCCCGGAGCCTCATTCAGTAACCGAGAGCATGCTGTGTCCTCACAGGGGACACTGGCTACTTACAGAGGCCAGGGCCACACCCAGGGCAGCCAGGGACATGGGCCCCGGACGGTCCTACAATAAAACATCCCCACATTGGTGCACTCAGCTCAGGAAATACCCATTAGAACCCAGAGAAAAGGAATGAGGGGAGTCACAGAGACTCAAGCTAACAGAAAAACAGTAGTCAGTTGAGAAGTGGATGGGGGGGGGCATGCGGGGGAGAGAACCCTTAAACTGCTACCCAAGTCTGATCGCTAAAACTGGGTTCAGATCGGAATTCATGAAACACGTGGACTTAAGACAAGCAAAGACAGGTCAAATCACTACACGTCCCCCCACATTCTGAATTACAAATGTGGGTGAACGGCTGTGCTTCATGAGCAGCCTGGAAGAAACTGCTGGGGTGGCAGGGGCATAACCCCCCGCGGAGAAGGGTCGCTCACAGCTGCCAATAGGGCATCCTGGACCAGGCTAGGGGCCCTGTGGGAGCCACAGATGGGTGCGGACTGGATGACTTTTCTGTCCTAAGTTTTCCTTTTTCTGAACCAACCTTAACTGAGCCACCCACAGTGGACATCACGGAAGGACTATAGCAACAAAGAGTCCATCTATTTGCTCAAATGTGTGTATTATTATCAAGGTACCTTAAATAGATAATAAACTAACGGCCTTATTATCACTTGCACACAGAGATGGGGAGTGTAGATAGGCAAGGTAACGTGATATCCCATAAAATATATCACAGTCCTTACCAGTTTCCTTGGTCTGGTTGAAAATGACACAGACAGGCATTTGCTGTTTAAAGGAAGTGGTAGCAAAGGCTTGAGTGGCTGCCTCCGTTGATGGAAAGATGCCATCGGGAAACAACACCTGCAAGCCTGGAGTGTGTTTACAGAGTCTGCCCGAAGCTCTGAGGCAGGGACATGACACAGGGGCCTCATCTCCCTTCAGTCCGAGCACACAGGTCGGGGAGCGAGGTGTGGGAGCGGCCTTCTCACTCACAGGCCTAGAGACCCACTGGCATCATCCCTTCTCCCTCTGCCTGGAGCTTTGGGTCTGACTGAGAAGAACGTTTCCATCAAAGGATGTAACATTCACACTGAACTGGAAGGTGAAACTTACTGGTTGACCATTTGGGGCACCTCATGCCATGATACAGGGTAGAGAAAGGGGTTCGTGCAATGGCTGAGGGGATTGACTCCGAGCACCAAGAGGAAACGCTTTCAGTGGGCGCACAGTGGGGACAGGAAGTCCTTTGTCTGAAACAGAGAACAGCCCATGTCTCCAGGTAGCCAGTCCCCCACTGTCTCCAGTTGTGTTAGGGATTGGGCACCTACAAGGGGTCTGGCCAGCTTCAAAACTGGATAAAGACGGGGAAACATTTCATTCACATCTGTACCCCGAGGATGGAGAAGGTTAAACAGCCGGAAAGTGGATTTCTCATACTTGGCGTTTGGAAGCACAGTTTGCCTGTGGAACAGAAACAATGGTTTTCGTATAGGATGGTGTTCAGGGCCTGGCCTCAAACACAGGTCCTCCAAATCTTATCTTGTTTATGTGTTAGAATACTTTTTTTAACTATTTTCCCCTGGACTGTCTCATTTGTATAATAATTTATATTACTATTGCCAAGATTAAATAGGATAATACACAGGGCTTATCCCACTGTCTGACAGATAAATACTTAGAAAAGAATGGATTTTTTGCATATTATTATAACGTACTAGAGGCCCGTTGCATGAAAAGATTTATGCAATAGGCCTTCCTTCCCTTGGCTTCCAGCACCAGTTTTCCTCTGACACCTGGGACCCAGGCCTTCGCTCCGGCTGGAGTCTGCTGTCTTTGTCTTTGCTGCGGCCAGAGTGCTGCTCCTGTAGATCCCTTTGCGCCCGGCCCTCCCTCTCATAGCAGGCATCTTGCCCCACTGGGCCACTCCATGCCTGGAGCAGTTGGGCAGCTGCCATCTTTGTCCTTATAATTTGCATATTCCCTCCTGATTGGCTGGTGGGCATAGCGGAGTGATGGTCAATTTGCATGTTTCTCTTTTATTAGTGTAGATTATCAGATGACCACTAATTTGCATCCTGAATCTAAATTCTAGAGATGGAAGGAGACTTAGGAGAATTCATTTCTACTCTGAATTTTACAGAGGAGGAAATGGAGACACAGTAAGAGGTAAAGAACTTCAGCTAAGGTCAGAATACTAGTGCAAAAGTATTGAAAATCAATGACTTAGGAATAAATAGCACCTTTACAAAATTTATAGGCAGAACCTTGTAGGCAGAAAATAAACAGGCTAGGAACACAGTAATAACTATAATTTCCAGCTATAAATTTCAAAAATTTGATAAATCCATATACTTCTCATCACAAACCAATTTGGCATGCAAAAGATAAAAACGAGATGATCTCGTAAACTTTAATATATGAGCCTGGAGAATAGTCATTGACCTGCTAGTTGACATTATTACTTCAGGTCAAAGGGATTCTTGGGCAAGTGTTATGAGCAGAGTAGTCATAGATGCAGTGTCTACCAATGATTACTTACTTTTAAGTTATTTTTTTGTATGCTTAAAAAATAGTATATAACTGTGTGTGCCTGTGTGTGTGTGCCTATGTGTGTGCCTCTGTGTGTGTGCGTGCCTGTGTGTGCCTGTGTGTGCCTGTGTGTGTGCCTGTGTGTGTGCCTGTGTGTGTGTGCGTGTGCCTGTGTGTGTGTGCCTGTGTGTGTGCCTGTGTGTATGTGTGCCTGTGTGTATGTGCCTGTGTGTGTGCGTGCCTGTGTGTGTGCGTGCCTGTGTGTGTGCCTGTGTGTGTGTGCCTGTGTATGTGTCTGTGTGTGTATGTGCCTGTGTGTGTGCCTGTGTGTGTGTGTGCCTGTGTGTATATGTGTGTGTACCTGTGTGTGTGTGTATGTGTGTGAGGTGTGTGTTGTGTGTGTGTGTGCCTGTGTGTGTGCCTGTGTGTGTGTGCCTGTGTGTGTGTGTGTGTCCATGTGTTGTGCTTGCATTCATCCTGGTAATGAGATGGAAAGCTACTTAAATAAGTATTTTTAAAGAACACAACTATATAATCCCAAAATGTGAATTATGAAAGGGGATCCTATTTCTTTCTTGAAACAGCTTGGATCACTGACATGAATACCGAGTCCCCATATCCTTCATAATCCTATGGTAACCCCTAGATGATTAGAATATTTTATCATATTTAGAAACTAATGTGAGAATTTGGGAGAGAAATATTATTATAACTCAACAAGGAGACAGTCTATGGCTTAAAATCCAAAAAAAGGAATTCCAGATTCAGAAAAATAATGACAGAACCTAATGCTAGATTAGATCAGCACTAGAATAAAATAATTAAAGGTGATGTAAAAATAAGGTGGCACTTACAGACACAAAATACATGGCTTATCGTTAAAACAATCCTAGATACAGCGCACGCTTCACAAAGCCTTGCTCGACCTTAAGAAATAAAACTTTAAGAGATCAAGACCTGTCAAAGCTCAAGACAGACATGTGTGTGTGATTCTTCTTGCCTGGAGCAGCATCACCCGGGAAGGCCGTCCAGCAGTGTGGCCCCCAAGCATCGGCCTGAGCCGCTCCTGCAGAAGGAAAACTGACGGCCTCGGACCCTTCCCCTGGAAGGCCCTTCACAACCGGCTGTGAGGCCCAGGTCTTCATTTAGTCTCTGTCTCAGGACGGTTATTGGCGGTGAAGAAAGTCACACGGTGATTTGTTAAAGACCATCGCCTCCCTCTTGCGTTCCTGTGAGTTCTCAGCCCTCCTCCCTCAGCTCAGGACTTTAACCACAATAGCGCTCCTAAGCCACGGTTTTCAGCATTGGACTTCTGGAAATAGATTCCGCTTCTCACTACTGGCTGAGGTACTGATCCTTTTTTAAAAATATATTTTTATTCATTTCAGAGAGAAAGGGAGAGGGAGAAAGAGATAGAAACATCAATGATAAGAGGGAATCATTGATCGCCGCACACTGGGGATTGAGCCCTCAACCTGGGCATATGCCCTGACCGGAAATCGAACCCGTGACTTCCTGGTTCATAGGTCAATGCTCAACCACAGAGCCAGGCTGCTGGGCAGGCATTGATCCCTTACAGAGCACGTCGGGTGCCCTCTCCACTTGATTCTGAAAGCCCAGGGCTGTTGCTCTTCTCTTGACACAGGCAATCTTTGTTTGAGGAGAGTCAACAAAGACCCTCCCACCAGCCACATGTTGAATGAATTTCCCTGCATTTTGTCGGTATCACTTCCCTGTGAACAATAAGCACACCACTGTCCAGCCCTGATTTTATTTCAGGGTCTTGTTAATAACAGCCATTCTAACAGGTGAGAGGTATAAACCTCCATTTTTAAAAATGATGTTTAGCCCGGCCAGCATGGCTCAGTGTTTGAGCATCAGCCTATGAGCCAGGAGGTCACGGTTAGATTCCCGGTCAGGGCACATGCCCCGACTGAGGGCTTGGTCCCCAGTGTGGGGGCGTGCAGGAGTCAGCCGATCAATGATTCTCTCTCGTCATTGATGTTTCTACCTCTCCCTCCCTCTCCTTTCCTCTCAGAAATCAATAAAATATATATTTATAAATGAATGAATGAATGAATGAATAAGATGTTTAGGTCAGTATCATGAAGGCATAAGTTGTTCTTTTATTCTGTCCCCTTTGATTTACAACTCATCAGACACGCCAGGACCCCCAGAGATCCATTCACCCCTGCACCTGACAGGGGTAGGGTGGGCCCTGGTGGCCAGTGGTGAAGTAGCTTTCCATCTCAGCCAGGCTGAGAGCCAGCCAAGCTCTCTGGCAAAGGAGGTGGAGGGTGAGGCAGAGTGGTGGTCTGCCTGGCCCACGCTGCCGCTGGAGGGACCGAGGGGCGAGAAAGGAAAAGGAAGGAGGCAGAGAAATGAACTGAAGGAAGCAGGAGGCCTACCCTCCAACCTGGGGGACCTCCCCCAGGTGAGGACCCCCTGCAGGGCCAGGTGCTGCGTTCAAACACCCCTGGGCTCTGCCGGCAGCCTATGCTTTTTTCAGTTGTTTTTTTAATGGTTTTCAATGAGCAGTTCACATTGAACAGGAGTTTGTATGAGCTGCAGGCATATGGCGTCCTGGCTAGAGGATCGTATACCTCACAAAGGGTACCCTCCGAAACGCCCAGCCCGCCTGGCAGAAGACCCCATCATGACAGCATGACTGACGGTCTCCTCTGTGCTGTATGGTCCGTGCTTGTGCTCCCAACCTCAGTGCTGGGAGCCGGGGCCGGGGAAGGAACCGAAAGCTTGTGGCAGCATGCCACCTTCTGGAAAACAGAGAGAAGCCTCACTGCCGACCTGGGAGCGGTAAGACTCTACGGGAACACAGCCGTGTCCCATAAGCAAGGCGTTTGCTTCTTCAAACGCGGGGCGGGGGGGGGGGGGGCGCCTTCTCGTCAAACACCTAGAGAACTTGTGGCAACTTGATATCACACACACACACACACACACACACACACACACACACACAAATGACAATTATTTAGTAATCAATCCCAAAGGCACGGAAAATTGAGATCTAAGTGATAAAGAATGTAAGATACCTGTCTAGCTGTTATGAAGAAATCCAATGAGCTACCAGGAAAGGCAAAACAATGGTCTCAGGCCCTAACCGGTTTGGCTCAGTGGATAGAGCGTCAGCCTGCGGACTGAAGGGTCCCACGTTCGATTCCGGTCAAGGGCATGTACCTTGGTTGCGGGCACATCCCCAGTAGGAGGTGTGCAGGAGGCAGCTGATCGATGTTTCTCTCTCATCGATGTTTCTAACTCTCTGTCCCTCTCCCTTCTTCTCTGTAAAAAAATCAATAAGATATATTAAAAAAAAACAACAACCAATGGTCTCAAGCATAAAGTTAATTAACATAAAAAGTAGCTTACTAAAGAGACTGACCTTCTGTAAAAATTAAAACAAAAACAGAAGTTATGTAGCTGAATCACTCAACAAATGACATGAAGTGTGCATTGCAGTGCATGTGAAAAAGAACAGATCTTAATGAACAGAGAATTAGCAAGCCTGAGGGTAGAAGCATAGAAATGCTTCTGGTGGAAAAGGAGGGAAAAAGTGATTTTAAAAAGTAAAAAGCCCTCTGCAAACTACCTGGCTCCGTTAGAAAACCCAACCAAGGGGCCATCCCAGAAAAGAGAGGGAGAAGGGAGCAAAGGGCAGGTGGAAAGACCTAACGGCCGAGAACTTGCACATCCTGGGGAAAGAACTGCATGTCCAATGCAGGAAGCTGAGGGGACAGCACGTTATCCCAGTTCAGGAAGACCTTCTCCAGGTCACGCTGCACTAAAATGGTCAGAAGTCAATGACAAAAAAATAACGCCAAGGGCAGTCAGGGTGGGAAAAAGTAACCTTCGAAAATGCCCATATTAGGCTAGAGAGGGTTTCTCAGCAGAAACGCTATAGGCTAGATGAGAGTGAATGACATTTCAAAACAGGGAGAGATAAAAACTGCCAGCCAAGAATATTCCATCCAACAAACTTATCCTTCAGGTAAGAAGGAAAAATGAAGTCTTTCCCAGATAAACCACAACCTGAGGAAGTTGCCCCCACTAGGCCTGCCTGACAAGAAACGTTAAAAGGAGCACTTTCACCTGAAGCTAAGGCGCAAGTACACGACTCTGGTTGAGGTGATACACATAATCAGAATACGGCACCTCCTTTTCAGAGGAGCGCACTAAGCTCTTAGCTCCAGCATAAACGTCAGAGGTAATTAAAAATAACTGTAGCTACTACAACCCGGCAATGAAATGACAACATAAACAGTGATGACATCACAAATGTAAAAGGGAAGAAACCGTACAGTTCTGTGTGGTGCAACTGAAACGACAGTTGTTATACATTCAAAGCTCACTTTGTCTGTGATGAGCGGCACTGCCACGTCTGATATGGGGCCCTGTGTAAATATGTCTTGTGCCCTATATTAACGCTTGAAAGCCAGCAGAGTTTCCATAGAAACACATAATCATATTAAGGGGAAACTAAATGAAAACTACTATTTGTTGGATAGCTTGCCAAAAAATCAGAATCTGAGATCAGATCGCTAATGCTTCAGTGTAGTAAATACCAAGCTTATCAATGGCTCACGATAAACAATTCGTGTGCACAGGGTGCTTGAGACTCAGGAGTTATTACCCAATAGAAACTTCTTTCTGTGTGCTAAGTTTTATGGTAGACAACAAAATACATGCCGTGCTTACTGTGAACTGTCCTACTAACCAAGTTTTAGACCACGACCAACAGATTCAGTACGCTGAGCCTGTACTGCATTTAGACTTGCAGGCTGCCCGCTCCCCGCCACTGCCTCTCAATAAGTCCAACGCTGTTGGCCCTCCTGGACTTCCCTCCTCTGACCCGTCTCCCCTCCTCTGCACCCTCTTCCCTCCTCTGCCCCATCCCCCCTCCTCTGCCTCCTCTCCCCTCCTCTGACCTGTCTCCCCTCCTCTGCCTCCTCTTCCCTCCTCTGCCCCATCTCCCCTCCTCTGACCCGTCTTCCTGCCTCTGCCTCCTTTTCCCTCCTCTGTCTCCTCTTCCCTCCTCTGACCCATTTTCCTGCCTCTGCCTCGTCTTGAGCTCTGGATGCTGCTCTTCCTCGTCTGCTTTTTGGGGTCTTCGCTCTGCGGTTTCCCCTGGAGGCTGGCTGCCGTGTGGACTCTCAAGAGCTTAGAAACAGAAGAGAGTTCAGAACAGCTATTCCTGTGGCTCCTTTCTCGCTGAGCCCAGGCTGGCAGTTTGCCTGTCTTTATTTTATTGTTTAATGTATTTGTGGATTTCAGAGAGGAAGGGAGAGGGAGAGAGAGAAACATCAACGAGGAGAGAGCATCACAGATCGGCTGCCTCCTGCACGCACACACTGGGGATCAAACACGCAACCCGGGCCTGTGCCCTGACCGGGAATCGAACCATGACCTCCTGGTTCCTAGGCAACAGTCAGCCCCTGAGCCACACAGGCAGGCGCATTTCTTTATTTACAGCTACAGGTCCTGTTGGGCGTTTCCTGTGCTCCTGTGGACTCAGCTCCCCTCCCTGGACATCCACCTGCACAACTCTGTCCAGTCTTTCCAAAAAGTCCGTTTCTCAGTCGCCTTTTGACCCCATTCCTGGGTGTTTTCCCAACTGCACCCCAGCTGCATGCCTTCCCTTCTCTGTGGTTGATGCACAGCCACCACCTCCTACGGCCTGTAAGCCCCATCTCCTGCGTGGGAGCCGCCATCTGGTTTACTCTGCTCCTCCGTGGGTGACGCACACACAGGAGGGCATTCGTGTCCAGGAGCAGGATCCCATATATAAATAACTAGAGGCCCGGTGCACGAATCCGTGCACCCGTGGGGTCCCTCGGCCTGGCCTGCGGGATCGGGCCAAAACTGGCTCTCTGACATCCCCCGAGGTGTCCTGGATTGCGAGGGGGCCCAGGCCAGGTGGAGGGACCCCACTGGTGCACGATCCAGGCTGGGGAGGGATGCAGGAGGTTGCCTAGCCAGGGAGAGGCCACAGGAAGGCTCCAGGGCATGTCCAGCCTGTCTCACTCAATCCTGATCGGCTGGACCAACCCCAGCAGCAAGCTAACCTACTGGTCAGAGCATCAGCCCCCTGATGGTCAGTGCACGTCATAGCAAGCTGTTGAGTGGCCTTAGCATATCATTAGCATATTACAGCTTTAATTGATTGAATGGCCGACTGGACGACCAGACACTTAGCATTTTAGGCTTTTATTATATAGGATAATTTCAGAGTATCTGCTGAGTAAATGGTGGGGGCCGCATTCAGAATGCGCACGTGGTACACTAAGTGCACACCCTTCACTGCGACCTTGGAGCAGCGACAGGCCTTCCCGTACCCGTGCTGTGTGCGTGGAGCAGACCCTGTCCTGTGTCCTAAGCAACATATCGATTTATTTTGTCAACAGAAGAGGCTCCAGCAGGGGAGGCTGAGGTCGGGAAGATCAGAAAGGGTCATATTGCATGGAGAGAACGATGGAGCTCTCGCTCTCAGCGGGCGCCCCTGCCCCACCCCCAGGTCCCCCAGGGACATGTAGGAAAGGAAAGGGTTTCCCTCCCTTTTAAAGGCACCGCCTTCTGTTTCAGCCAGGCCCTCCTGCTGCTCAGCACAAACACACGTGTGCATTTCCCATCTCCACTCTCAGCCACTCCGGCCCCTTTCCTAGCGAGGAGAGCACGGAGTTAGTACAGCAGTGGGACCAGAATTCTATTTAGAGCAAAACCGCGTGACCTGAGGAACAGGCTGTGATTAATTGCTTGACTTGGTAATGGTGTCACCCTGTGACACACGGGAGGAGAACGAGGGCACAGCTGTAACCGGCATCCACAGGGCCCGCATGACATCTGTCGGCCGCAGTTAGAAGAGACGGAGCTGCCAGGTGCCATGTGGGGTCAAGAGTTACACGTGGAGCCAAATGAACAAAATAAACTGACAGACAGAACAGAAACAGACTCACAGACACAGAGAACAGATTGGCAAGACTGACAGCTGTCAGAGGGGCGGGGAGTGGGGGAGCTGGTGATAAAAGGTGAAGGGATGAAGCAAAAAAGAAAAGGGAACCCCACACGGACACAGTATGGTGATTACCAGAGGGGAAGGGGGAGGGGGAGAGGGTGAAGGGGCTAATGGTGATGGCAGGAGACGTGACTTGGGTGGTGAGCACACAGGACAGGTGCTGTGTTACAGAATTGTACCCCTGAGGTCTACATAATTCCATTAGCCAGTGTCACCCCAAAATTCACCTTTGCCTCCTGACAACTCCTTCTGTAAGTGGAACTGACACCTCTTCTTACTTACTCTCTTATATTCACATGTTTCTGCCTTTAAATAGCGGTGCAACCTCCCATTTATCATGAGTCCTCCCAGGACTATTTCCTCATCTGTTCAGAGTTCATGGCCATTAAGTTCTCTCCCCAAACTAACTTTGCCTGATTCTGGAAGCTGACATAAATACAACGCTCACTTGAAACACTGAAATAAACAGTGGCTAATTTCATGGATCTACTTTATGAATGTAAAAATAAAAAGAAAGGAAGGGGTTATGAAACCAGTAACTGCTCTCTCCCCAAGAGAGCTTCAAAGGGAATTTTCCTTTCTTTTTCCTTTAGCTTTTCTAAAGTAGACATGCATGGTACATATGGGTTATTCTTATATTTGATATGACTAAAGACAAGTATAGGATTTTTTTTTACCAAAAATTACTAAAAACTGAGCTGTGTTAGGTAAGAGAATACGTAGCAAATCATGCACAATGAGTTCCTTCAAGGATGCGTTTCCTGCTGAATTAATCCATTTAATAAAGTATCCTAAAGCAATTAAATAGCAATATATTGGAATTAGGATGTTAGCTGAGGTTATGACTAATAATGCCTCGAAGCCATTTTTACTTAATTAAGAAAAGACAGTGCGTCTCAGAGGCTGGTAATGGGGTGAAGCTGTGACCTGGCATCCATCCCCCGGATTCCAGGCTGTCCGTCAGCAGCACAGGACTGAGGACTGCAGTCACGCATGCCTGGGCACTTGGACTCTGGCCGGGGGCTACCCCCATGCTGCTTATTTCCTGATAATCCTTGCAAGTTAAACACACACACTTGCATTTTAAAATTAAAACCCTACTTTTAAAAAGATAATCCCCACATACGTGTCTGATGTACATCAATAGGTCCCACTTGATGGGGTGATGCTCATGATGGCAGAAATGAGCTACTTCATATAACCAGCGGATGAGCTCTCACCACTGACATGTAAAGCCCCTCAGACAATGTTCAATGGTGTCTTTCATCTCGTTACTCACGGCCGCTGGAGGTGAGGAAGCATCTGAAAGCATTGATTCCGGCAGAAAATCGGTGTCGCTTTTCCTCTGAGCCCAACAGCCCCTGGCCACCACTTCCCTCCGAAGGAATAAATAAATGATCGTGTTTGCCAGGCACACCCCTTCACTTAGGAAACATTGTACAGCCCCGCCACGGAAGACTCAAAGTAATGTCTATGTTCCACTTTCATTAAAAAATAACCACCTCCTCACTGTGAGCTTCATAACTCATCTTTGTCAGACCCTTTTAACTTCAAATGTCCAATACATTTATAAGATAAACGTATCCAAAGATAAGTTTCTCCATGTAAATAACTAGGGAATAAAATGTTTATGTGATTGGCAGTTATAAAGGAAAGCTACCGTATAATGATTTTTAGGCGACCTTGACTAACTGTGGTGGGTTTCCTGTTTGCAATGACTATCTTATGCTGCTCTGTGTGCACAAATCTCATATTCCTTCCCGTTAAAACCCTCAGACCCGCTGTCTCCAGTCAGTCCCCATCGGAGAGGACCTGTCACCCCCCGCCTGAAGCATCGATGTTAGAGACGGGGTCCGTTAAGAACTGGGATTAAAACCAACTCAAAAGATGTAGTGGCGCCAATTTCCCAATGACTAATTCCCATTGCATTCCACAAAGCAGGATAAAAAACGTTAAGGCCGGAGGAAGGTAACCAGGCCCCATGGGCAGTTTGATCATGTGCAGACAATTCAAAGGAAAGCATAGGCTTTTCGAGAAAAGATACTGTGCCAACTGGATGTTCACATACAAAAAGAATGAACGTGGGCCCCTACCAGACAACATATACAAAAAATACCACAAACAGATCAAAGACATACAGGCAAGCTCTAAAATCATACCGTTAGTAGAAAAAAGCATAAGTGTACGTTTTTGCGACCTTGAGTTAGGTAATGGTTTCATCAATATACAATCAACAGAACAACAAAAAATAGATAAGTTGCATGTGTCGGCTTTACATCTGTGCATTTATTTTTTAAATATATTTTATTGATTTCAGAGAGAGGAAGGGAGAAGGGGAGAGAGATAGAGACATCAATGATGAGAGAGAATCATTGACTGGCTGCCTCCTGCACGTCCCCTTATTGGGGACCAAGCCCACAACCTGGGCATGTGCCCTGACCATGACCTTCTGGTTCATAGGTCGAAGCTCAACCACTGAGCCATGTGGGTCAGGCCTGTGCATTTATTTCATGCCAATTACAACTCAATAAAGCAGGTAAATTCATTCTATGAAATGACTAGAGAACTAACTTACATTAAAAATAATGGTATACTAATTTTCAAAAGAAGTTGCTATGTAGTGTGAAGTTAGGAAGACTAGAATCAGGTAGAGATCATTAGAAAAGGAGTTTAAGGGGAGGAGTCTTGAAAGAAGACCTAAGGCAAATGGGAGAGAGGATTATATCCAAGTGTGGGTGGGAAGGACACAATTTTCAGAGGATAATAGAAAATGTTTACTTGAATTTCTGTATTACCCAAAAAGGAGAAGTGAAGTGACCCACATGTTTATTAGATACCCATCATTAGCAGTAGACAGACTAAAGGCAGTGCTGTAATTTCTGAAGAACCTTGTTCGACTGAGTGTAATGCAGTGTTTAAGAGCAAGGTTTCTGAAGTTTGGGAACTTGGTTGTAAATCCTCGCACTAAATTCTCTAGCTCTGTGGTTTGGGGCAAATTATTTAAACTCTCTAAGCCACAGGATTTTTATTTGTAATATGGGACACATGGCAATACGTATTTTTGAGGTTTGGAGTGAAGACTTGATGACATAAAATACATAATCTACCTAGCAATGGGCTTTATAAAAAAAAGGGGGGGGCGGTTTGACATATTTTTAATGGAAATTCAACACAGTGTTAGATTGGGAAAATGCTTCCTAGGGTAGCCTAGGAAGTAATAAGATGAAGTTGTATTTTTAAACATATTGCTTCACAAGACTTTGCTATGCTAGGAAGTGATAAATGGAGCAGTGGGGAAAAGCAGGTAAATAATTTCTCCATTAAGTACAGTTTACATCAATGAAAAAGTGAATTTTACTAAAAACAACAATAATATCTCTTGTGACATCTCCAAACTGCCTCTGTGTTCGGGGGAGTGATAGATTCTTCCTTATGAATGACACACAGGCACGTTCATCAAAGTCCCGCTGTGCACCAGCCCCGTGTGACAGTAATAAAGAAAGGATTTCAGACTGCTATGACAAATGAGAAAAATGGAGACGTCTGAACACTAGATGCACCAGGTTTTGCTTAGAGGACACATAAACAATAATTTGACATCAACATTGAAGGGGGACTAGATGAGCACAAAGCAACAGACACGGGGCTGCTAGGTTAAAAAAAAATTGCTTAAAAATAGGTAAAAATCCTTAAGAGGGAAAATAGCAAAACGGAAACTGATCATTGTTGGAAAAGGGCAACAAAGAGTGCAAACAAAGCGATGCGGCCTCGGATGCTTTCTTGATGGGAACGCGGTTCAGATGCGCAGAGGGGTCAGCACCTTGGAGCAAGAGGGATGGTCACTCCGTTGACTGACTACACCTCCAATGACATCGAGAGCCACACAGAGCTATTGTGTGCCGTAAGTGACGGGGACAGTTATTCCCATAGAACTTGTGTTTTCTATGACTATTTTCATGTTGCTTCTCCAAAACAGATTGTTGACTATCTTTACCCAGAAACCTCAATGGGCCAACTCCACAAAACCACAAATTCTCAAAGAAGAAACAGAGGAAGAATAAATGGAGTTTGAATTTGTGATGACATGCATATCAAGCTTAGGGGAAAGTGAGCCATGTGCCAAAAAGCCTGTGGGCTCTCTATATCGTTAATAAAGTCACACTCAAATAACCTCATCTCATTGAAACAATCACTCAGCTGTCTTTTCTGGCATGATTCTAGGTCTGCGCCCAGCAGGAGTCACCTGACTGCCCTTCCTGTCACCCACATTTAAATCCTGGGGAACAGATTATACTGAGGAGACAGAGGGAAGCTAGGTGGTCAGGAATGGGGACCATTGGGAAAGGGGGGGGATAAAACTAGGGAACCCCTCTGGGCAGAATTGCTAAGGCACCCCAGCTGGGCGGGGGAAAAAAAAGCATGCCCCTGAGAGACAAACTTCAAATGTATGGCTACTAGAGGCCCGATGCATGAAATCCGTAGGCCCTCATGGCCCTGGCAACCAATCGACGTGTCTCTCTCACATTGGTGTTTCTCTCTCTCTCCTTCTCCCTTCCACTCTCTCTATGGAAAAACTGTTTTTGCATGAGGATTAACAAAAAAAAAACACACGCACAAAAAAAAACAAAAGAACACACACAGAGGAGCTCTTCCTAGATGCCAGGCTAGTGATGGCCAGGGACCTCTGTGGTAGACCCCGATCCCATAGGCCTCTGAAAACACCCGCCTGCCTTGTTTTCTTTCTTACCGCTTTGTTTTCCTCTTGTGAGTTACCCTCTCCCTCTTCAGGTGTGTCCTCTCTCTCTCCTCTTGTTCTTGCTCTGCTGTCAGACAGCAGTGGCCTCCACCACCTGACACCCTCACTCACACCCTAGTGTCTGTGTTATTTACTTGGCCTGAGATCCTGACACTAACAGTTCCCTTCACCTTTACTTATCCTCAAGTCCCCCTTTACTGACTCTTGAGCTCACCGCAGGAATGCAGTTGGTTTTGTCCATGTTTTACAGTGAATGAGTGTGTGATACTTCATGGGGAATCTCTGTGTTTGAAAGATCATTCCCCACCTCGCCACCTCAGGGGGGTGGAGTCTTACAAAGACCATGAAACACCATACGGCATATCCAAAAGTTCTTTCTTTGTGTATGCTTTTTTTTTTCCATAACCTTTTGATGCTTGGCTCATTCTTATTATTCAGGTCTATCATGAACAAATATGCAAAGGCCTCGAAGGAGATGTTTTTACGTTTCTCCTTCTCCTTCCGTTTAACCACTCTATAGCACACATCGTTATTGGAAGCCATCTTGTATATCTACGTTTTGTCAACAATTATGGAGATGTAATTGACATAAAATAAGCTTCACATATGTGAAGTATAACTTTTGACACAAGTGTAGACCTAAGGAGACACCCAGACTTCTGCATGAAAACATCACTGTTAAGGGAAGGTAGTGATGGAGAGGGAGCATGTGGCAATATTCTTGCCTGGGCAATACTATGGCCTCATCTGAACATTGAGCACAAAGTCGCCTTTGTAGACGTTCATTGAGCTCTCACTGATGATTTGTGCACTTTTTCCTGAAGTATGTTATATTTCAATCATTTAAAACTCAGCTCTGACTGGTATCAAATCGACTTGCCTCTCTTTACTTGAATTTTAGCATCTCTTATGGAGTTTTTTATTATTTTTCTTTTGGGTTAATCCTCACCAGAGGCTATCTTTCCATTGATTTTTAGAGAGTGGAAGGGAAGGGGAGAGACAGAGTTAGAGAAATATCGATGTGAGAGAGACAGCGATTGGTGGCCTCCCACATGCAACTGAGGTACATGCCCTTAGACTGCAATCAAACCCGGGACCCTTCAGTCCGCAGGCCGACACTCTATCCACTGAGCCAAACCGGCTAGGGCTTCTGCAGTTCTTTTCTGCATAAAAATATAGTTTACGCACATCTGAGTAAAAATTCAAATCTCCTGGCTGTCTGATGGGTCTGCATGTTGCACTAACTCAAGGGCTAGATTCTAACATGGACGTTGATCTGCTGTTAATCTATCATAAAATCGCATAACCATATGGGAGGTTGTCAAGAGTGAGAAGATGTTATTTTTGCCTGATTTACAATCTGAAGATTTCATGTGATTATAAGTCACATAAAAGTAATCTAAATTTTAGACAGTTTTTCTTTCAAAGGCACACTAATTAGATCTCTAAAAAAGAACAAAAATACTGCTTATAGTTTCCTCGCAGAATTCCTTATGTCTTGTGAAGAAATAGCTTATGTTGAACATCCGCGGAGTTCATAAACACCGCCTGAATGTTTTCACACTGAGTAATTGTGTTACGTGGGAAAAGCAGTTCCTTTTTGCCCTTAATTGTCTTCTAATGTATGTTTCCCATCTGGCGAGCTGCACACAGGACAAAACCGCGATGCGGATGCTCTTTTACTTTGCAGAAATCGGTCACAACCTTTTTTTTTAATTTTTTTAAATTGATTTCAGAGAGGAAGGGAGAGGGATAGAGAGATAGAAACATCAATGATGAGAGAGAATCACAGATCGGCTGCCTCTTGCACACCCCCTACTGGGTATCGAGCCCACAACTCGGGCCTGTGCCCCTGAACAGAACTGAACCGGGGACCCTTCCGTCCTCAGGCCGATGCTCTATCCACTGAGCCAAACCGGCCAGGGCACAATCGTAAACATGTTTTAGGAGGTGAGGGTGGCTCCTGACACGGCTCCTGAATGGCTGCCTGTGGGAAAGCACGGACGTGGCTGGAAAGTCTGTCAGGAGGATTCTCAGAAAGGTCGGGGCCTCTGAGGGGACCTTGCCGAAGGTGGCAGCCCTTGCCTTGACTTTTCCAAGCAAGCCCGACCCCCCAGGGGGGTGGTTACTAGAATCTCTGTGTTTAGTCTTTAAGACCCAACCTTGTAGGAGCATGTGCTTTCTCAAGGATGCTCACCCTGCTGAGAGTATCTAGGAGTTCATTTTAGTTCAAGCTGTTGTGACACTAAAAGCCAGAGGAGGCAGGCGAACGGGGCTGCTGGCCGGCGACAGCCAATAGCGCCTGAGCCTCTTTCACAGAAACGTGTGTCAGGCAGCATTCACCCGTGGCTCAGGGGCTGCGGGCCGGCCCGGCAGCTACCACCATGGGCCTTGGACTAAGTGGAGTGGATCAGTTGCTGGCCACACAAGGGCTGGGCCATCTTGACCAGCTTAGCAGTTCCTTGGCACAGGGGGGTCAAGGGCAGGATGTTTGTAAGATTTGGGGTCCAGTTAAAGGTGGGCCCTTCAGGGAAATGTGCTATTTGAAACTGAGTCACACCTGTGGAGTCATGGATGAGGAGGCAACTCAGTGAGGTGGGGTTGTTAGCGGGAGCCGAGGGGACCCCTGGAGCGGCCTGTGGCTGAGAAGTGAGCAGGGTGTCCCGGGGAACCAAATATCCTCTGATTTGGGTTCTGGATGTTCGTGAAGTGTCTGGGACAAACGTATCTGAAACTTTGTCTTCCCGAGTAAGAATTTCCTCGTGAAAAACATGAATGCAGAGTGTGGAATAGTACAGTCATGTTAATGCAGGCACCAAGCGGTCCCTTCTCGGGGGTTTTAGAGAAACTGACCTGAGAAACAGCTTGGCCCGTTATTATAATGCTTAAGCCTACCACTAGCAATAGGCATAGTGCTTCCTGGAAATACCGCACGTCTGCAATATGAAGTGGTAGCTAAGTTTATAATGTGAAAATTTGAATAATTTAACAGTTAAAATCAAAGGAAGAGTACCAGTGAATAATGGAAAAGCATAAAAAGCATTAAAAAAAACTACCAAAATGTTACCTGCAGTGATTTTTTATCATTTTCTCTTTCCAACATTTTAAAATTTTTATTTTTTAATTTATTTTTAATATATATTTTATGGATTTCAGAGAGGAGAGACGGGGAGAGAGAAAGAAAAAAAAAATCCATAATGAGAGAGAATTATTGATCAGCTGCCTCTTGCACGCCCCACACTGGGTTCGAGCCTGCAATCTGGGCATGTGCCCTGACTTGGAATAGAACCGTGACCTCCTGGTTTGTAGGTTGAGGCTCAACCACTGAGCCACGCTGGCTGGGCTCTTTCCAACATTTTTCAGAAATTTTATGACATTAGTTTTAGATACAGGCCTTATCGTCAGAAGGTCATTTTCCAAATTTACTGTTGTCTATGTATTACTCCAGTTTAGTGATTTTCAAACTCTTTCAACTCATAGGACACATGAAGTAATTACCAAAATTCTGTAGCACACCAAAGAGTATATTTAAATTTTTGCCGATCTGACAAAAAATAGGTATATTTAACCCATTCACACTGGACAGTTCTTGCTGCATTGGTGGTTGTCACCTTTTTATTTAACAACCTGAGGGAAAGGAGGCCAGTGGCTGACCAGGCAGGCAGGCATCACATGTTTTACAAACCCTGTGGCTCCCAGAGTGACTTCCGGGGCGCCCTGGTGGAAGATGGCTACTCTAGTTTATAACTTGTAGAGTTAATAATTTTCTCATACGTGTTTTACTTAAAATCGCAATGGATCACACAAATGGTTATATTTTTAAATTACTCTCAATCTGGAAAGTAGACTTTCTACTTTCATCATCAAAAACAGTGATGCTAAATTTGTCAAAATGTTACTATTTAGACATATCTCCATATTAAATGGTTATTCAATAAATAATAATGTGGATAAAATTTGAGGTTATCTGTCAGTGTTTATGAGATGAATGTAAATTTCTAATTATAGTTTAAGTAGTAAAAAATATATTTATTAAAGTAAAAATATTTAAAGGTATTATTAACAGCAATCATTTTTTCCCAAAAAATACTATATGGTTTCTGAATTGCAAGTTTGAGTTTATTAAGTTGATCTATGAATTCCAGATCATCAATCCAAAAAAAATCATTTATGGATTCTGATCAGACCGGCCTGGGCCTTCACTTACGTGTTCAGAGCGGCTCTCACGTGTGAAGGCTCGTTATAGAGTGCTGAAGCACAGAATAACGTCCCATTTCTAAGCCATTATCATTCCCAAGCTTTCCACAGTACAATGGTCATTAGGACATTCCATTTTCCAAACTATCCGTCCTGCAAATAGACTGGGCTCACGTGCCGTCTCTACTGGTTTACACAGGATGCTGAATCATGTCACTCACCTGCAACCTCAGAGGCAGCTACCTGGAGGCAGAGCCTCTCACTCTGTCCGCATGGAGAGGGATGACGGGCGGCCCGGCTGCTGGCCGTGTGCTCTGCACCAGGAGCAGACTGTCCCCGTGTCCGCAGGCGGGCGAGGCTCTGCAGAGAAGCAAACACCAGCGAGGAAAGGCCAGGCGCCTGTCAGCTTCATGTCACAGGATGAGCATGTCCTTTCTTAGATTCCGAACGACACGTGTTCAGGGACAAAGCGGAGGTCCCACCCCCTGGCAGCGGGCGAGGCCTCCTTTTTATTTTATTAAGGTGAGCAGTTGAGCTTTGCCTGTTGTGTCTATTTTCAAGCTGTATACATAGTACACATTTTTAAAATATATTTGTATTGATTTCAGAGAAAGGAAGGGAGAGGGAGGGAGAGAGAGAGAAACATCAATGAAGAGAGAGAATCATGGATCGGCTGCCTCCTACACGCCCCCACACTGGGGATGGAGACCACAACCTGGGCACGTGCCCTGCTGGAGAATCAAACCATGACCTCTGATTCATAGGTCGACACTCAACCCCTGAGCCACGCTGTCCAGGCCATAGTACATATTTTTAGTACTGCTGCTTACATGTTGTGTGTGCTGTCCAAGGTACTTAAATGTCTATGTGGTATACATAGTTCATATAACTAAATAAACATTTAAAAGAAAACAGAATGGCAGTTTTAGAAATATTACATTGAAATAATTCGCAAAGCCTTAACTAGTACAAATTTTAGGAAACTGAAGCAAGGTGTAAGCTTTAACTTACGTAAATTCTGCTCTGATTCTCTCCGCAGAGGATGGTTACAAAAATAAACCCAGTGCGGGGTGTGGCAAAGTGTGTAACTCTCCTAAACGCTTTGTAAAAGTGACTCCTTCCACAGAAATACAAAGCTGCTGGATGAGGAGAATCGTTCTAGAGACACAGAAACTGCCAATTATCCCCAAAATGCCGGCACAGGTGACAGTTCAGTCATACGGCGTTTTATCCCCAGGAGCCCCTACGAGGAATGACGCTACGGCTGCCAAATGCCTTTTCCCACTGTAGCTGATTTACAGACTGTCTCCTGCGACGGAGCTCACCACACCGGGCGCTGGAGCTGCTCAGCGGCTCCCCAATGACTCTACCGCCAAGAACCGGTTAGGAAACCACACAGCAAGGACTGCTTCTCCAGCACACAGCTCCTCAAATGCCGTGAACTCAGCTCTTATTCTCTGCACCATCCAATGTCCACAAACACACTGCTCAGGTGCCAGGTCTGCTGCTTTCCAGCCATACACACACTCCTATATAATAAAAGCCTAATATGTAAATTGTCCCCTCGATCCAGAGTTCGACAGGGGGTGGGGCCAGTGGCAGCAGCAGTGGCAGGTGACCGGGGGAAGGGAGGTACCCCTGGTCGGCAGCCGCTAGGGACCCTACCCGTGCACAAATTTTGTGCACTGGGCCTCTAGTAATGGACATAAAACCCTAGATTGGCCAATGGACACCCATGTTGCCTGCCCTTGCCATCTCCCATGGCTTCTCCTCTGTAGACACGCATTCAGCCATCACACGCAAGCCCCCACTATGTGTCACGCACCATTTTCAAGGGTTGGGACTCAGATGTATCGGCGAGCAACACGGCCGAAGGCACCTGCATTTGTGGGGCTCAGATTCAGGCTAATGTAGTCAGAGCCTGAACCCTGGGCATGGCAGACAAGTAAATCAGAGTTGTTAAGCAGGTGGAAAATTCTTAATTTTTTTTAAAGGGAAAAGTGTACGTAGGCAAAGGAGTGCCATTGGAGGGAGATGCAGATTAAAGGATGAAATGTGGGTGTTCCCGGGAGACCTCGCTGGAAATGGAACACATGAGTGACACACAGAGGAAAGGAGGTGTCCGGCACAGGGCGAGCAGGCACTGGCCTGAGTGGACATTCCTGCCCTGAGACTCGGCATGCAGCTAGGGAGAGAGTTTAGCCACCAGGACACGGAAAGAGGAAGCCAGGGAAGGGGGCGGAGGCTCCAAACCCTACAGGCCAATGGGGGCAAATGCACCAATTTGCACAGAAACAAAATTTTAAAAATGGAATTACTTCATAAAACACTGCCTTTAAAGTGTAACAAATCTTTCCTAGACTGATACTGATAAAAGGAAATAATCGTCTGTCAGTTAAACGTTATCTTTTTCTCTTCATTTTGAGTAAGGATCAGAAATCAACAATAGATGACTTAAATATAACAGAGATATCTATACTAATAAAAGGGTAATATGCTAATTAGACCAGATGTCCTTCTGGACAACCTTCCAGACGAAGCTAGGGCTGTGAGGGCCGAGGCAAGCCGCTGTGGCTGGAACCGACTGGCAGGCTGCGGTGGGTGGGCGGGGCCTCCTTTGGGAGGGAAGCCTGGGTCCCGGGTGCCAGAGGGAAGCCGGTGCCGGCAGCCCTGGGAAGGAAGGCCTACTCTTGCACGAATTTTGTGCAATCAGGCCTCTAATTGAAAAATAATGGAAAAGCTCGCAGAATTGACTTGGGGAGCAAAGTAAAAGGCTTGGAAGTGGATGGGATAAAGAAGGCTCCAGAGCAGGCAGGGCCACAAAAATTGGGTGTCCCCCCGGAATGTAGACACACACTGTGAATAATTACAGGTGTTTATTAAAATTCGTTTCATTTTCAAAACTGAGCCATCAGCTGGTAAAGCGTGTGTCCATTTGGGGGGTCCCCCCGTACCCCAAGGGCTCTGCTGCTGTCAGCACAGAAGTGGCAGCTGACACTGTGCCTGCTTGCCCCCCGCACTGGGGCCGTCGCTGAGCCCTGGCACGTTTGTCCCTGTGACCCGGGAATTAACCCGAAGAAGTGTGTGTGTGGGGGGGGTGCCCTGACGGGGAGTGGTAACCCACAGCCTTTGTGGGCACAGGGTGACGCGCCAACCAACCGAGCCACCTGGCCAGGGCGATCCGTTCCATTTTAAAGAATGAATTACATCAGCTCTTCAGCATGAAAAGAACATTTTACTCAACATTTAAATTTTTAGATTAAAGCAAATAAAATGAACTAGCTTCAAATATGCCTACGTAATCCATTACCTTTACAGTGGAGGCCCATGCGGGAGATGAATGCCTGGCTATGAAGTGTCTTTTAGGGCCTGTATTCAGAACAGTGGAACAAAGACTCAACAGCATGCGAGTGGCTGATTAACTGCAATGATCTGATCTTTTCTCACAAGTGCTGATCCAAAGAAGAGTCTGGAATGCATGTGTTCTCTGGCCTTGCTTCCTGCCTGAGCTTCCCAACCCCTTGCAAAGTCCTAGGTGAGAGGGGTGTCTTTTGTTGCTCTTAAGGAGCCCCTTCAGGCAATGAGGTGACCGTCACAGGTGACTCAGGTGGGCCCTGAGGTGGCTTCACAGGAGGGGCTGGCCACGCCAGGAAGGCCCAGCACTTGATCAGAAGACTGGACTATTCAGCCCTGTCACCCAAGCCCTGGGAAGGGGCGTGGGACTGGAGATTGCGTTCAAATCACACGGCCAGTGATTTCATCCATTGTTCCTACTCAGTGAAACCCAGGTGAAAATTATGCACACTTGCCTGGCGGGCATGGCTCAGTGGTTGAGCGTCAACCCATGAACCAGGCGGTCACGGTTCGATTCCCGGTCAGGGCGCCTGCCCGGGTTGTGGGCTCGATCCCCAGTGTGAGGCGTGCAGGAGGTAGCCGATCCATGATTCTCTCTCATTGATGTTTCTCTTTCTCTATCCCTTTCCCTTCTTCTCTCTGAAAGCAATAGAAACCTATTTTTTTTAAGTCAGCAATATAAATAATAAACTGGGGTGATCACTTAAGTAGATGATCATGCTGCAGGTGTAGCCCAGCTCCTTCTTGCTGCTTACGTTAAAATGTGAGAGAACTGAGATGAGATACAAAGAAAAAACACTCAAACAGAAGATGCTTCGTGTGAAAATGTCGTATTCCAGAACCTCACAGTAGGAACAGCTCTCGGGGAGAGGCAAGGGGAAGCTGGGCGGAGGCTGGCTAACCAGTGTGAGCTTTCGCCTGAGAGAGGAAGGGGGAGATGCATGCATGGTGACACCTGCAGAATCCGTGCCCTTCAGAGGTCTGAGGGGAGACCAGAGAGCTCACGTGAAAGGCACGAATGGGCCCATCAGGACACAAGAGAAGGATCGGCGGGCGTGAGAGGCAGGAGCCAGGTCATCGGTCCCCATGCCTGCTCACATGCAGAGCTCCGTGTCAGACCCACGGCGAGCCACACGCATTCTTGCCACATGCAATATCTGCCTATTCGCTGAGGGCCCTGCCCTCCGCTCCCTTAGACTGTCCGATAAAAAACCAAAAACAGCAACACAACAATAGCTGGCAGGTGTGAATGAATCAAAATCATACTTTTTTTTGTCAGATCGACAAAAATATATATATTATTTGGTGCGCCACAGAATTTTAGTGATTCGTTTATGTGTGCTGTGAAACGGAAAAGGCTGAAAACTGCTGACCTGGGGATTTTAGAAATATGGCTTCAAAGGATGCACAGACGTTTAAATGCATCAGATTCTATGAGGTGGGGCCTCAGTATACTTAAAACGCCCCTATTGATTCTAAAAATTCACACTAAAAATAACTGTTCTAGAAGTCACTTACAAAAACTAAGAATTATATTTCATGAACCATCTCTCTAAAATACTGGATGAAATTATTAAATACACCAAATGTTGAAAAAAACCAAGAAGTACCCTAAAAGATACAAACTTTGTACAATTATCTGTGACACATGGAATAGTAGCATTGATATTAAAAAAGTAAAAATATTGTATAAGAAACAAAGAAAGTCTCAACAAATCCCACAGAATTATGAAATGATTATAAGAAATCAAACTCATAAACACAGAGATAATAGCTTCTATGTTAATGTGTAAATATGCTAAAGTCATATTTTTAAATAATTCATGGCTTATACAGGAAAACGTGAGAAAGTACAAAAGATTTAAGAAAAAGGGTATTAAAGGTAATACATTTGAAGGTTATGGACTGAATCCAAAGTGTCCCTTGAGGGATACTGAAGGAGAGACAGAGAGAGAGGGAGGGAGAGAGATTGATTGGTTTTAATGCTTTCAGCAGAAAAGAAATAATGTAAATAAAGGCTGTAACCGTTTATATTAATAATAACAGAAAGTGCTCAGGTGGCAACCGGAGCTGTGACTGTTGTCTGAAGTGTGAGTGTATGTTCTCTAAAGTGTAAGGGGCTGCGGGTGGCCGGCTTGTGGAATCTGATGCTATCCCCAGTAGATATGTCAGAATTGAGGCCTCCCGACCAGCGCCGAAGAGCTGCTTAGAGGCGCAGAGGAAAACCACACACTGGGACTGGAATCAGAATTGTTATATATCGAGCTTAAGGCTTAGGTTTCCGTAGAAGCCTGTAGTAGCCCTCCATGGAACTTATAACCCCGCATTAATTACAATTTCTCCCTTCTATTTTTATCTCTTCCCGTAACAACAGTAGTAATTATAATAACAGTTAAAACCGTCAAGTAGGGAACACGTAAATCATCTTTCACTGCATCAACTCCAGAATCCCTTTGAGGGGGATTTCACTGATCCCCTGATTCCTCTCTTCATTTATATCTCTGTTTATACCAGTTTCAGGTACCAGGATACACAACATACATAAGAACACCAATGCTGTATAAATTTAATCGTGCGTATTTTGAAATGCCACTGTCTGGCTTGTGTGTGTGTATGAGTGTGTGTATGTGTGTGTGTGTAGTGTGTGTATATATGTATGTATGTATGTATGTATGTGTAGTGTGTGTGTGTGTGTGTGTGTGTGTGTGTGTGTGTAGTATGTATATGTATGCATGCACATGGTTCCGTAGACGCAATGGCCCTGGCCAGGTGCCTCAGTAGGTTGGAGTATTGTCCCGAGATGCCAAGATTGAGGGTTCACTCCCATCAGGGCAGGTATAAGAACATACAAGAAACAACCAAGGAATCCATAAAGAAGTGGAACAACAAATCGACATTTCTGTCTCTCTCTCTCTCTCTAAATATCAATAAATAATAAAAATAGAATACGATGATTCTCGAGGCCGGTGAAGGCATTTTAAATCTAGGGGAGTGGCCGCACGTTTCTTGATTGTGTGGTAACTTATGTGTTGCGGGTAATCTCTCTGAACAAAACTGGTTTGGAATCCAATTAACCTAGACACCTAGTGTTCAGCCGATCTTTATTGATGGCCACGTTCCAGTCGTGCATGCCAGCACGTCTTCCACGGGTCTCCCCTAAAGGAGTTTTGTCCTAATCCTTCTCTTGTGGTCAGCTCTGCGTTTAGGAGGGAAAATCAGACCTACGAAGACAAGACTTCCAAACTACATGAGAACAACAGCTCCCAACAAGCACTTCCTAGTGGCCAGGCCCGGTGCTAACCACTGAGTAATGCCGTGATGAAAATAAAGGAGGTCTCAAGGGTTTCTTTCTGTGTTGGTTTTAGAGCTGGGGACACTGACGCTGAGGGAGGTGTAGAAAGGGGTGGAGCCAGGCTTCGAACCCCAGCAACGTGCCTTCAGAACCTGCAAACCGGGTAGCACATCATTCCCTACACAGTATTATGCCCCCCCTACCCCGCCACCCCCGTAAGGCCAAGCGGGGCCTCCTGTAACTGCAGGAGTCGGAACCACACCTGGACGCCCTTTGTGAACCGGGAGCACTGGACCAAGGGGAAGGGGTTCCAGTGGAGTGAGTGCCCCACAAGTTGATGATTTCTTGGCTAACACATCCTGGCTGCTCTAATCATCTCCTCCTAGATCGTTTATTTTCCCCATTGCGTTTTCACCAAAAGAGAATATATTTGGTCGTGGATGACTGGACCATTTATCAATAGGACGTACCAAAGACATAGCAGCGCATTTATGGGGATGTTACCTTTAAACCCCACCTTGCTTTCAGGTAAATACATGCAACATTGGATCTGCACTCTTCGTAAGCATTTCATTCGTGAGTTAGTGAATCTGTCAAAGACATTTACGAATTCAGTGTCTGTTCATTTAATTGCTATAGTTTACCCAATTTGTCACAATCTGCTAGAGGAAGCAGAAAAATACTAGCTTCTAATCTATTTAGAGGACTTCGAAATGTTACTATATGATTATAACGTAGTGTCATGAGAACCATAAAGAATAAACACAAATTGATGAGTAACTAAACGTACCTGATGGAGATGGTTCCGTAGACGCAATGAGATATAGGTCATGACTCTTTCGTCAAATAAATTGGCATGGATTTTCAATAAAACACTACACACCAGCCCATTCTCCCACTACCTCCCTTGAATCAGGAATTAAACTGATAAGAGCAAAATGCCAAACAGAAATAGGGGATGTTCAAGAACCACTGGCTAAATAGTAAGAGTTTATAAAGATTGCACTTGTTATTAATTCTGACTTGTTTTCCTAAATCACCTTTAAAGCTCAGCTGGAAAGATGCACCAAACTTAATTCTTCTTCTACTCATGAAATGCAGGTGGAAAAGTGGGCTGAGAAAGGAATTATGCTTTTCCAGTATTCGAATGACTTGGAAAAATATACGAATTTTTAAGCCCAACTGGAAAGGGCATTTTAAAGGAGCTGATCATTTTGGTTTCTTTATAGAACAAGATCATCAAGACACTGTTGTTTTGCTCAAGCTAAATAGTGATTTGGCAAAAGCCATGTAAGGTAATTAGTGTAAGTTCTCTTTAAACTAATAAAGTTCTGAGATAATGGCATTTTCTAAAATAACTGCCTAGAGTGATGTCTGAAATCATTTGACTGAAAATACGTCCGAGTCCCCCCTTATCAAAGGGGATACATTCCAGGGCCCCCTGTGGACGCCCAAAACCACAGAGAGCACTGAACTTTTTATTTTTATCTATTAAAACACGCAATGTGTTTTCCGATGCAGACACGCCTTTCACTCCGGGAGACACTTTACAAACACTCTCTGGCATCTCTGGATCTCCAGCATCATCGCTCTGGCACGTGGGCATCATTAAGTAAAATCAGGGCAACCTGAACACAGACGCTGACGAGCGGCCACCATCGATGTGACACAGAGACGGGCTGATGGAGGCTGGTGATTCACACCCTGAGCGGGCTCCATAGGTCACAAGCTGCTCAGACGGCATGACATTAAACGTATGCCGTGTTTCTTTCCGAAATGTCCCACTTAATGTTTTCAGACTGAGGTTGACTGTGGGACACGGGAACCACGGGAAGCAGAGCCATGACGTGGGGGTGACTGCTGTGCTATACGATTCCCCGACGTGTGCTCATGCGGCCTACATGAACGCAGAGATTGTTTCTGGCTAAAATGCATCATAATTGCGACTCAGGGTTTAGACAGGCCTTAGGAGCCTTTGTAAATAACTTTCCGATTAGATACGCTGACCTACTTGGGAAGCTTATAAATTTTAATGCAGTTTTTAAAAAACATAACTTTCCTATTGGTTCCCCTTTTCCTGGAACTACTGGATAGTACAAGGACATATTCTGAGAGAGAGCACCTCATTCACACAACTTTTACTGCAGTGTATTGTCGTAATTGTACGGTTTGATTCTTAGTTATTGTTGTTAATCTCTTACTGTGCCTACATTGTAAATTGAACTTTATCATAGGTGTGTATGCATAGAAAAAACATGGTACATGTAGGGCTTGGAGCCCACTGGGCATATCCCCCACAGGTAAGGGGGCGACTGTAGGTGAGTATTACTAAGTAATGATTGAATAATACTTATTTGAAGATACATATACTATATCATGAAATAATTATATTTTTAAAATGACATTGTTTTAGGAACATATATTTTGTAACCTATTTTATTGGGTAATTGATTTATCACATCTCTCTTAAGATACTAAGATCATCAATGATACTTTTTCAGTGTTTGTTATAAATATTCCTATGTACTTTGCAACTTCACTATTTACCATTTGCCATTTAAACTACCCATACGATGCTTAACCTAGAGATGTTTTTACTTTACCAAGTTAGTTCATCATTTTTTAGTTTGGAGTATATTTCAATCCTTCAAAAGCAATTTGTTCTATAGTTAGTGATATTTTTACTAATAGTGTCTTCTACTTTCAAAATGTAATTCAATTTTGTCATTTACATTAACTATTTAATCAATTGCAATTCTTTTCATACTGGCATAGTGAGGACACCAACGTGCGGGTTTTCAAACTCTATCTTCGCCTTCAAGACCTTACAAACAGTCCTGTGTTGGCTCCGCTCTGCGACGCGCTGTCTGTGCACTAGCTCTCATGTCATGGCCCAGGGCTGAGCGGCTCCCTCATCTCTTGCTCCAAACCTGCGTGTGCACGCATTCCATTTCCACACGGCCAGAAGTGCCAGCTTCCAAGAAGGGAAAGCAAGCCAGGTCAATTGATTCCTCTGGAAACGTAACACCACCACTGGCCCTCCAGGAGCTAAAGAAGCACAAACATCCCAAGCGCAAGTCCCTGAACATGGAACGTGAGGTTCGTCACAACAGGACACGTGGTCACTCTTCCGGAGCGTGTTAACTGTGCACCTAACAGTCATGACGTATATAATGTCATTCCAAGGTGTTTTGGGACATGGCCTTCCCTCTGCTTAAAATAAATGTCCACTTTGTGTACAGCTTTCTCTTCTGCTTGAAAAGGGCTCCTGATTTTTCACACCCTAACACCAACCCTTTTGTTAAAACCAAAACAACTTTTATTTCTAAATCCCAAGCAGTGCCGACTTCCACTTTAAAATAGCAACTAATTAATATGTATTTAGCACACCATGCTATGAGCCCAGCATTTTGCTACAAGATATGAAAAACTGAAGATAATTACAATATTGGCAATGGCATACAGGGCACAGGCTAATTTCCAAAATCGGTAGACCCTGATTTTTCTTATGAGGCATTACTTTCAAACTATAAGTAAACCTGATATTTCTCTGGCCTCCATAGTTCACACATTTTTGTCATGAATGTAGATACTGGCTAAATGAACTTATTTTACAGGAAAAATTGGGCTGCCATTAACCTATATTTAGAACCTGTTTCTCAAAAATAAGGGGTTGCCATTTCTCATGAAAAATCGACGCCTGGAGAACACACTTAGGCCCAGGTTCCCACGCAATTTCCCTTCACATGTTGATAGACAGGCAGCGTTCTCATATACTCATTTTCATCGTGTCTTCCTTGCCTGGATATCCTAAAGCCACTGCAAATTCAACAACTCACGTCATTTTAAATCCCCACCTACTTCTCGCCTCCTTGCCACTTGACCTCATGAATGACGACATCGTTTACCTCAGACACCTCATCCTGAAACCATGAGAGTTCGTTCTATTGGCTCATCTTCCCTCCTGCTCACCTCACCCGACACCATCAGTTAATTGTCAAATCTGGACATTTTCCCCAACAGGACCCTCCTCATTGCTTCCCCTCCCTTCCAATCCTGCGCCCTCACGTAATTCTTCTGGGAGTAACCACAAGAGCTTCCCTAAGTGACTTCCCCATCAGTCCTTGTGCATCCTTCCGTGGCTGTGGGGACCAGCCTTTCCCACAGGCGCTCCGTGTCCAGTACAACCGGTGATAGAGGAACCGTTTGGAAGGGATGCTGGCATATTTCGTCATCAGAAAAGTGCACGTTGGCCAGGCCAGCATGGCTCAGTGGTTGAGCGTCGGCCTGTGAAGCAGGAGATCACGGTTCGATTCCCGGTCAGGGCACATGCCTGGGGAACAGGCTCGATCCCCCAGTGTGGGGCGTGCAGGAGGCAGCCAATCAATGATTCTCTCTCATCGTTGATGTTTCTGTCTCTCTCTCCCTCTCCCTTCCTCTCTGAAATCAGTAAAAATATATTTAATTTAAAAAAAAAGAAAAGTGCACTTTGGGAGGGCAATTAACACAAACCCTTTATGAAGATCAAGAACGATCATGGGCTATGGGACCTCGGAAAATCTTGGCTGTTAAACAGAAAAGTGACAACAAGTAGTCACCCACAGGCATTTTCTCGTCGTTATGTTTGGAATCACATTCCCAACCGGTGGTGAAGGCTGCGGTAAGTGCCTGTGGGTGGAATGCTTTTTCTCTTTAATTCTGGATCCAAATTAATATTTGTTTAGTGATACTATCATCTCCTGCCAGATATGGCATTATTGAAAATACACGCCCACCCCCCCAACCCCGCCTGAGCAATGGAGGAATGATTACTCTGACACACGTGTCCGTGAAAGAGAGGGCTAAGGGGCTGCTTGGCTATAGGCACCGAACAGCCCTATTAGCCTGCCTCCTCAGGCTTTTAAGCAACAACAGCTTGAACTAAAATTCACTATTAGACACTATCAGCGGGGTAAGCATCCTTGAGAAGATACCTGCATGTCAGCAGTGTCCTTTAAGCAAGTACATCTAAAGACTAAACATAAAAATTCCAGTAAAACCCGGGGGCTCAGACTTGTTTGGAAAAGTCAAGGCAGGGGTGGCTGGCTCTTCAGCCAATGCCCCCAGGAGGTTCCCTCCTTACAGACTTTCTAACAAGTCCTGTGCTTCCCCACACCTTCCCACTACATTTTAAATGAGGTGCTAAAATAATGCAATAGTTTCTATGGTGGATTTTTAAAATTTATAAGTTGTTAATACAGTCTATATCACACAGCTATTTTTAGAAAAAATACATTTTTTAAAAAAATTTTAATAGCTTTCTCTTAGAAAAGTTTCCTGGAAATTATTATGCTAAGTTAAATAGCATAATAGACAGACAGAGAAAGACAAATACCATATGGTCTCACTTACATGTGGAATCTAAGAAGCAAAATAAACTGACGAACAAATAGAGCCAGAGGCATGGCTACATGGAACAGACTGTCAGCTGTCAGAGGGGAGTGGGATGAGAGGACTGGATGAAAGAAGGTGAAGAAATTAGAACTTAAATGCACAGCCCATAGACACAGACAGCAGTGTGGTGATGGCCAGAGGGAGGGGGCGGGGTTGGGTGGAGGTGGGCAAAGGGGGGGAAATTGGGGACATCTGTAATAGTGTCAACAATAAAAAATCCTACATTTTATTTCATTTGTGCCATTTAACCATATTCATAGGCCAGATCACAGATAATATTAACTTACATTTGACATCTCCATCAGAGACTTATTATCCTACAGTGCTTCTTGGGAATTAATTCAACTATCCTTTGTTTCTCCCTCTAGTTCTTTTATGTTAAAATATGAGACTAACTAATGGGTGAAAATTGTAGCTTTGCTGTGACTCCCAGATGCTCACCGTGACCTCCTCATCTCTTTGATCCTTAAGAGCGGCGGATTTAGTTAAATTGCTCTTTTTGAAATTCATTTTGACCTCTTGACTTTTTTGACATACAGATATTGTTCATATACTTAAATACCTTCTAAAATTTAGGTTCAAGATAAAGCTTGTGGTATTGTATTTTGATTGTAATTATGCATGCATACAATTTCAGAATATGTGTTATAAACATAAATTAGTGAAAACTTCTAGACTTATGTCATGGTTTGTATTTTCCTTTTCCTTCAGAGGTAATAGATTATTGGCCAGGAAACTGCAAGCTTAGATGAAAAAAAAAATACTAAGACAAAGTTCAGAATTTATAACGAATTATTTTTTTCCTTTATCCAAACTCCACTCCTTCACGATGAAGATGTAGTCATAAAAGCAAAGCTGTCTAGTCAACAAGACTAGACATTTAAGTTCTAATTTCTTCACCTTGATGGCTGACCTCTACCTTGTAGAGAGCCAGAACTGACGTCCAATGGGTTAGTTTTAATTAACTATAATGTCATTTTTTTTAAAAAAGGTGAAACAAAGTCATAATTCTGGTAGATGTTCTGTTCAATTGGGAAAAGCTGACAGGAGGCAGAGCTGTCAGCCTTAGTGACATGACATCTGGTGCCTGAGTGACGCACAGCGTTTCATTATCAGCAGGTCAAGGTTGGTTTATCAGCCACAGGCAGCGCGAGCGTAAACCACGAACCCCAACAGGGGGGTCATAATACTGAAATCAGGACAGGTGAGGGGAAAAGAAATCATGTTATAGATTCATCTCTGCTTCCTGTTGGTAATTTATAAAATGGCCAGACGTCGTTGTAAACTGAAAAAATTATAAAGCAAAATAAGATAATTTATGTATTTTTATAAGTTATAAGCACTGAATTAAATGGACTAACTCAGATAAGGCCTCTATTTTGTTTTTCAGTGTTGGAGAGATCTGAATACGTTTACAGTTATCAGTAAATTCATTGCTTTGACAATAAATATATTTATTAATGTTTATGAAGGAACTCAGTATATTAAGTTTCGCTAATGACCTGTGATGGTGGAGGCAGAGACGCCTATACCGAAGCCTGAGGCAGCCTGGCCGGCCTCCATCGCTCCTCCCTGAGTCCAGGGACCAGGGAAGGCGGAGGTCAGGCCTCCAGAGCCTCAGGCCCGGCCAGTGGAGCAGGAAGGACGGCCGGATGGCCGCCCGGTCCCAAGTGGGTGTCACAGCCAGTTCATCTCACTCCCGGATCACGGCCCCTCCCCGGGCTGCGCTCCACTTTTAATTCCTCAGTAACTTCTCTATCCCCCCCCGCCGCCCCGTACACCGTAGGAAAACCGTGTCTCCCAGGCCACGTGACATCACTTGGTCTGAAATAAACCCGCACCTTCGCACAGAAATAAATGCCCCCAAACCGCACAACCGACACTGTAAGAGGCGGCTCTACAGCCGTGTGCTCGCTCTCAGCCGCAGCATCTCCCGCCTTAGAGCGGTCATCGCACACGTTCACACATGTTCACACATGTCCACACACGTTCACACACGTTCACACATGTTCACACACGTTCACGTACCACGTCTCACACTGATATTCTCTGTAGAATCGGAATGCATCTTTTTTTAATATGTCTTATTGATTTTTACAGAGAGGAAGGGGGAGGGATAGAGTCAGAAACGTCCATCAGCTGCCTCCTGCGCACCCCCCACCAGGGATGTGCCCGCAACCCAGGTACGTGCCCTTGACCGGAACCGAACCCGGGACCCTGCAGTCCACAGGCCGACGCTCTACCCGCTGAGCCACACCGGCCGGGGCCTGAGTGCACCTTCGATGTGGAAAATGCAGGTGGGATGGGACCACCTCCTGGTGTTCTCGCCGTGAGGACGGGTGGACGCCTCTCTCAGTCTCTCCCTCCGAGCGCCCTGAAACAGGCCGTGCTTCAGCCTGCTGGCGCCGGGGCCGGGGTCCGCCCTCCCGTCGCAGACCCTTGGCTGTCTCCGTCCCGATGGAGCTGCAGGATGTTCGGGGTGACGTCCCCCAGGGCTGCAGCGACCCGACCCGACGTGAAGCCGCCGTCAGAAACCGCGCCCGGTGGCTCCACACCGCCCGGAAGTCGCTGGCCCTGGACCCGCTCCAGCATTTTGTAATTCCCATAAAAATCACGTAATCGCCCCTCTGAGCGCTTCGCAAAGCCCCCAACACTTCGGAGGCTTTTAGCCAAAGACTTCGCCTTCCACTTCACAGAGAAAATACGGTGATGTGGCCAACACACCTTCCTGGCAGCAAGTCTGAAAATAATTCTACCTGCCCCTGCACACACACACGTGTGCTCACACACACACACACACACGTGTGCACACACACACACGTGTGCTCACACACACGTGTGCTCACACACACACGTGTGCTCACACACACACACACACTTACAGATGTTTTATTACGTGTACACACACTGAGTTTTCTTTCCTGATGTTAAAGGAAAGTTCTATGGCACACTAAATGCTGATGTTTATTTCCCAAGGAAATTTCATCATCATTTAATCTCCTCATTTATAACTTCAGCTACGCCTCTCATATGAACCTTTCGACACGGTTATGTTTATTTCATATCTCGGGGCATTTTTTTCTCTGCACCCGCCCCTTCACGTACGGTCTTTTCTCCGCAGCCCAATGTTGTGCAGGAATTTTTATATACATTCCCGATATCCCCCACTTCCCAATTACTCCTCAAACCACTGTGATCTGAGTTGTGCCTGAATCAGCTAATCAGAGTGATAACAAAGGACCAACATAGTATCCATGTTACAAGGTCTTTTCCAAATTAAATTACATAAAAATGTTGGCAGCTATCTCTTAAAAGCACAAAATTGTCTTGTAATCTCTTGTCAACATAGGATGTCAAAGTTATCTCCTGAGAAATAATAGTACAGTATACAGAAAAAATAAGTACAAAAATAATTTTTTAAAAATATATGCACATTTTCAGGAAGCTGAGCAAACTATGCATGATGAATCCAAAGAAAACATCAATCAGTGAAACTTCTGAGAATGAAAGCAAAGAAAAACAATGTGCTGAAAGTGTCCAGGGTAAAAAGCAAGGCATATTCCTTTAAAAATCTGGGAAATATTGAAACCAGGAGTTGATTTTTTAAATCCTTTCGAAAGAATTGATGAAAGCAAGAAGTCAACAGAATGGCAAACATTACCATGATGAACGAAATAATTAGGCAAACAGATAAAAACAATTTGCATCTACAATTTATGCACAGAAAGAACTCTGTCAACAACTATGAGAAAATAAATATCCAGTCAATGAAAATATAAGGGCATTTGTCATCAAGAAGTCTGCAATGAAGGAAACCCTACAGTGAATTTTTCAGGCTAAATTAAAGTATTCCTGGAAACACAGACATTAAAAAGGAATTTAAAAATCACTAGAAAGGGCAAATATGAGTGAAGGTAACGAATACCGACTGTACATATAACTAATTGTATTACCTTCTAGGGTTAAAGACTGCAAAACTAAATTTCATGCTAACAGTACTGAGCAAGAAGGAAGTTAGTAATGCTAATGATTTGGTCAGAATATATTAAGACAAAGGTTCATATTAAAAACACTGAAAAATAGCAAAATCATATGTGAAGAACATCTCTTACCAACAATAATATGTTACTACTGTCAGCAAAGGGGAAAGAGAACCATCGTACAGGTAGGTCAGGCAAAACGCAAGTTAGGAGGTGGCAGATTGGAAGTCATATATATTAGCAATCACGTGACACATTAATGAATAAAATATTCCACGTAAAATGATAATATTTTCATCTTACATCAAAAAACAACAAAATCATTGTTAGAAATTAAAAGGAATATTTTACAACGATAAGTATATAATCTAACAGCAACCTATTACTCTCCTAAATCCTAACTCCAAACCATCTAGCTATAAAGCACATAAAAATTGTAGAAACCAAAAGAGTAATGTACAAATCCACAATAATAAATTCAGAGATGCACTTGGCAGTTCAGAAAAAAAAATCCCTTGAAGATAAAAATACCAGTAAGACTAAAGAACAAAAAAACAAATCACAAATTTGACCTGATTCAGGTGTATTGATTCCTGCACCTCAGAAGAATCCAATTCAAAACCTTTCCCAAAGCACTTAACACATCTGCCAAGGTGGGTGGAGCCATGGGAGAAATCCTCAGGCCCATCCGACTGGAATCACTCAGAGCACATTCTCCAAGAGCAGTGGGATGAGGCTGAAGATCAACAATCACCAACCTGCAATTACTTCAGCGTTCTATTTCCCAATAATCCAAAATTGAAAGAAGCAATCACCAAAGCACAAATTTGAATATCTTTCGAACAGAAAAATACATTTATGTGTACAACATAAAAATACCTGTTTATGAGAAAGTGTACAGTCATACTTATATTAGAAAGAATAAAAAGTATATAAGTAGTATATTACCCTCCCATTTAGAGAAACTCGAAAGAGAAATGTTAAGCCTAAACACAACAGAAAAATGGAATATAGACAACAGCAGAATTTAATGAAACAGAAAACAAGGAAACAGAGAACAACAAATTTGGTTTTGAAACGGTGTATAAAATTAATAAATTTCTACCAAATTGATCAATAAAAAAGAAAAGACGTATTTCCAGTTAAGAAAATTAAAAAGCAGATTATCAATATAGATCACATGGACATTAAAACAAATAACAAGATGGACACTGTAAACAGCTTCATACCTATAGGTGTCAAAATATGGATGAATTTCTTCAAACCTGCAGCTTGCCAACGTTTTCCAAAGCAGAGAAAATGTAAATATATATTTTTAAATTTTCTGTCATTTACAAAATAAGCACAATCATCGAATTTGGTTTTGCCACATTGTGCAAGAAACACATTGGCAACTTACCCAGCCTTTCCCAGGGGGTAGAGAGGATGGTCGTGTCACGTGCCCACATAATCTGAAAGGAAAACAATTTATGTTACAAGTGTCTCAGGAATACGAATGCAAACATTGTATATTTTCTCGTATTTGCTAAGTGAAAATAGAATCTGGCCATATAAAAAGGGATTCTAACTTACAGTGGGTGCAATGCTTTATCTAAGGATTAGATTTATTTGAAAGGCAATCTATGCAATTTATGACATAAATGGAAAGAAAAGCCAAATGACCATCTCAATAAACGAGAGAGAGAGAGAGAGAGAGAGAGAGAGAGAGAGAGAGTTTGACAATATAGAACACTCATTTCTGCCTGGCTGGCATGGCTCAGTAGTTGAGCATTGACCTATGAGCCAGGAAGTCATGGTTTGATTCCCAGTCAGGGCCTGGCTTCATCCCCAGTGGGGGCGTGCAGGAGGCAGTCAATCAATGCTTTTCTCTCATCATTGATGTTTCTATCCCTCTCTCCCTTCTTCTCTCTGAAATCAACTTAAAAAATAAAAGTAAAACACTCATGTCTGACAAGAACGCTTAACAAACTAGAAATAGAAAGACACCTTATTTATCTAATGAAGAATATCCACAAAAATTCTACAGTGGATCATGTTAATGATACATATTAAAAGCTTTTTCATTAGAAATCATAAAAATGTCCCTTTCATGATAATGTACCAGGAGACAAATTAATGCAATAAAAATAATTCATAAAGGCAAAAATGTAAAATTGTTGTTATCTACATATGACCCAGAGTACATAAAAATTTCAAAATGATGCATAATCTATTCAGTTAATAAGTTACGGATTCCTATGGCATGGCGTTAGAAGGAATTGCTACATACAGAAATTAGCAGTATTTCTCTGTGCAGATCAGAAAGAATAGATGAGTGTTAAAATCATATTCATTTCTATAGCATCAACAAAATAAAAAATCCCCATGAAGAAATGTAAAAAGTGCCACCAATTTCACTGAAAGCAACATAGAAAGTACTCTACGGCCTAGTTTCTGTGTCTAAAATGAAGTAATGATACAGAGGGATAGAACTGTGTACATGTCCAGTTAGTCTTTACCATGATTTCACAGCGCTTTTTCCTGTGGCTCGTCCGTTTTTCACTATTAGAAACTACGTTTTGTAAGCTGCTGCTTTCTTTCTGAAGAATTGAGCGATTTAGATTAAAATGAGAAGCATGTGCATTCTTATCATGATAAGTAAAATGGAAATAAATGTAAACCTGTGCCAGGCCAGGTGTCTGTCACCTGACTCTGGCGAAGGAGCAAAGGCACTTCGATGGAGGGAAAAAAAAATCTTTTCAACCAACGGTAATAGGAGACCCGGCGAGCCACACGCAAAACGAAGGAGCGAGCACAGGACCGGACACAGACTTACAGCGCTCCCGAAATGAGTGCCACGGAGCCACATGCCTACACGTGAAATACAAAACTACCACCTCCCAGAAGACGGCACAGGAGGAAACCTAGGCGGCCTCGGCTTGGGGACGACTGGTTTCTCCAAAACAGATTTCATCTTTTGAACAGTTTTAGGTTCACAATAAAATTGGGTGTAAAGAACAGAGAGTTCCCATCTGCCCTCTGGCCCCACACATGCACAGCCTCTCCCATGATCAGCGTCCCGTGTCAGACGGCACATGCGTTACAGTGGATGCACCTGCATCGGCGTATCATTACCACTCAAAGCCCACAGTTTACATTAGTGGTCATGCCTGGTGCTGTGCAAGCTATGGGGCTGGCAAGTGTGTAATCACATGTATCCCGTTATGGGTCATACAGAACCCTTTCACTGCCCTAAAAACATCTCTGCTCTGTTAACCACACTATCATGTTGGAACCCTAAAAATTACTATTACATGCAAATTTTTAAAGTTCCGTTTTCTTCCATTTCCTGAGATACAAAGTTTCATGGGTTTAAGATACAAATGTTCTTTTTACCCTTGCCTTTAAATCTACTTTCCAAAGATCTTTTTTTGTATGTTTTCCTACCCTTTCAATCATTTCCTTTTATTTTTAACTTAGTTCCCTACCCTTCACTAACCACCAAAAAATCCAGGCATAAAAGGAGAATAAAGTAAGCGAAAAAATAAATAAGTAAAGTTATTCCATTTTCCTAACCCTGGAACCACTTTTTTTAAATCTATACTTTCGCATCATATTCTTGCTTCCTCACCACCTCCCGCAGACTTACACCAGGTCAAGGACAGGAGGGGACTAACTGAAGGGCGTGTGCCTTGGATTCTGTTAAGTTGCAGAATTATATCTTCCGTATTAAAATAATGGGTGTCCCTGGCCAGTAGCTCAGTGGTCAGCGCTGGCACATACCTGAGGTGCAGGTTTGTAAATAAGTGTTAAAATCATATACATTCCGGTCAGGGCTTGTGTGGGAGGCCACCGACCAATGTGTCTCTCTCACATCTATGTCTCTCTCTCTCTCTCTCTCTCTCTCTCTCTCTCCCCCTCCCTCTCTGCCCTCCCTTCCATTCTCTCTTAAAATCAACGGAAAAATATCCTTGGGTGAGGATTAAAAATAAAAAAAGTAATGGGCAAAGATTTGGTTTTCCTTCTTACAGTTATGATTTTTCCAAAGACTTTGCAAAACAAATAATAAAAATATAAATTAAATATTTTATATCCAAATTAGAATTAGTAATGAATGTCTAGCAAAGGTAATTTTAGACATTTTTTACTTGAAAAATAAAACAAGTAAGACAAAATGTTCACATAGTGTAAGTTGACTATTCAATCTTGATCTATTGATTTGCGTGGAGCAGTCCAATCTTTATGTATATTGTGTTGTTTTAAGTAAAATAAAGATAGTACCATCTTAAATAAAATTTAAAATCTTTATAATGGTAATCATCTCAATTACAATCATGGGGTTGAACAAAATTAAATATTCTTAAAATGCCATAAACCAGATTAGAAGTAATTTTTTAAAAGAGATTTAAACAGATTTGTCCTAGCATTTTTGTTTCTAAAAGAGAGTGCAAGAATAAATACCAGATATTTCAGAACATAGCAAGCATGCTCACTCTTCATGTTTTAAAGTCGAGAGAAAATGAAAACTGGCTAGAGCTCCCCTTAGTGAATAAGTACAGAGGCCACAGTTCCATCCTCCTCCTACCACTTAGTGCTTTGCTAGGAGCCACTGATTACTGGAACATTCCTTACGTGCACAAAATGCAGAGGATATGGCGAGATGCTGAGCTTAAGGCATTCCAGCATAAAAACATTCTAAACACGTATGGTTCAGTTTAATAAGGAAAGGGCATGTTTATCCACCCCCTGAGGGAGGACCACAGAAAGGCCAGGCAGAGGGTGCACTGTGGAGATGTGTGCTTATCCATTGAATGTGTGAGGAGCACACTGCTAATTCCAGGTGATGAAAAAGGAGGTAAAAGTGAACCCCGTGGAGATCTGTGCGTGGGGACTGTGTGCCTCCCTGGGCACAGGCACTGAGGACAGGGTGAGAGCGTCCTACAGATGCATGGGAACGCGACTCGGGTGCGCACAGCCGTGGGCAGGGCGATGCCCTGCTGTTCCATTTCCGCTTTGTGTGCATGTCCGCTCAGCAAGGAGGTGGCAGGCACTGAGGTCCATCTCGCCCTAGAACTGTTCATCCAAACACCTACCAGGAGCCCATGGAAACATTCACATCTGCCAATGGAACGACAGCAACGTGGGAAGAATTTGCCAGATTAGCAAAACAAAAATAATTTCATGCTAAAGCAGGTGTTTGGCATTTAAAAGTCATATAACACATACACTTAAGATAATCCTATATAATAAAAGGGTAATATGCAAATTGACCCTAACGGCAGAACCACCAGTCGCTATGACACGCACTGACCACCAGGGGCAGACACTCAACGCAGGAGCTGCCACAGGGGGAGCTCCGCTCAGCCACAAGCCGGGCTGATGGCTGCGAGTGCAGTGGTGGTGGCAGGAGCCTCTCCCATCTCTGCAGCAACGCTAAGGATGTCTGACTGCGGCTAAGCTGTAGTCAGACATGCCCGAGGGCTCCCAGGCTGCCAGAGGGATGTCTGACTGCCAGCTTAGGCCCAATCCCCCAGGGAGCAGGCCTAAGCCGTAGTCAGACATCCCCCGAGGGCTCCCAGGCTGCGAGAGGGCGCAGGCCTGGCTGAGGGTCTGCGCCCCCCACCCCAAGTACACAAATTTTCGTGGACCATGCCTCTAGTTAATTATAAGAATTGTGGGTAATAGGGCAGCTTGTAACATTCCCCACACAGAGAATTTGGTGAGAAATTCTAATGTAAACACTAGCCTATGGATCACCCACGTTTCAGGGTTGAAATCACTTGATGACAGCATTTCCTTTGTTTTCACTCCTGTCACTCCCTGTTCTCTTAGGTCAGCAGGAGAAACGTTATTCTTAAGGTTACAATTCAGATATTTTTTTGAACGTTAGATCTGATATAAATCCCCAAAAAATTGACAACACAGTTATGAAACATTGCTGACTGTTATGAAATCCTATGCCTTTCATCGAGTTTTAAGGATAACATGAAAATTCTGTGACTATGTAATAAGGAGTATCAAGCACATTACTTTCTTATAAGAAAAAATACAATGATTTTTATTCACTCACTAAGTGTACCCTTAAAATATTCTTAAAAGATGACAGCGGCCTTCTTTGCATCATTTTTTCCCGTTTTAATTGTTTAGGCTTTTCACATTTGTAAGATATTGGTGTGGGGGTGGGGGCAGATTAGTGATGTCATCGGAAGCTATGGATGAAAGGAAATTTTCTAGTCAATACTACTCACAAACCTCAAGTTTCCTCTTTATTGTTTAAGTAAGTTTATTTTCAAAAAACTGCTTCTAAGTAAGAACATATGTAACATACAGGAGATAGATCTGTAGGATGTGTGACCAGCATTTTGCCAGAACTGGGGAATGCATGTCCAGCATGAGGGCCTGACGGGCAAGTCCCCACCGCGTCCCCCCGCATGGGCCCAGCAGGGAAAGTCTCTCCTTCGAGGCCCGAGGCTCGGGGCCTTTCAGTCAGGAAAAGCCTGGCCTGAGCGTCCGTGTCACCTGCTGCAGGACAAACCCCAGCAGCCCTTCGATTGCTACATGAATTAATGAGTGCGAGTTACTGCACAACGTTCTCACCCTCTGTACCCGCACACCCTCTGTACCCACACACCCTCTGTACCCGCACACCCTCTGTACCCGCACACACACCGCAAACACGTGTGCATATTTTGTGATATAATATTTAAAAATCTGTCGTGCTGACGATGTCCGTCACCGTGCTATGAAAATTATTTCAACTGGTGATTAGTCCTCTCATATTCAATGTCCTTTACCTCATTCCCGAAGGAGGGTGTGGGGCAGGGAACTTACAGAGCTCATTTGAACAGAAGTGTAGTTGGTATGTGACTGAGAGGATCAGCGGGTAATAGAATTATACATTCACTCAACGCCTCTTAGTGGAAGATGGTTGTGTTTTAGAGGCTTTCCCGTTGCTCAACAACATGTTTTTTCTACTGAGAAGGAACCTGAAAGCGATGCAAGCACTTGGTGGCGTATTTGTTCGCTATGACAAGTAAAGAGTCGATGAAGAGAAAATTAATGTTGATTTCACCAAAGAAAAACAGTTTGAACATCAGTCCGCTCTCAGGCACAGCGAAGAAACAGTCAGCTTTTCCAGTCATCAAATGCTTTCAGGAAATGTATAAAACTACACGGTGATTAGCATGTCAACTCGCGCTTTTAGGGAGCATTTGGTGGATCAAATGGAGAAATAATTCATAGTGTATTTCCTAGATTTATGTGCTTGTGCTCAAAATCAAGAGTGAGCAGGCACCCTCAGAGCTGTACCCCACGTTCAGGAAGCCCCCATTCCTGCAGGAGAGCAGGCTCAGACCCCTCCTCCCAGACACCCCGGAGAAGCGCAGTGTGTACAAGCAGCTTCGCTGGACCAGGAATGAATTGGTCAAATATTTGCTCTATCTGAGTCACGCAGAGGCAAAATCACAACTCCCAGACCACAAGGGATCTGAATGCAAACATCAGCTTGTGTCTAGGATGGGACAAGACGCGCTGCCAGGCCCGGGAGAAGTGTCCACAATGATCATCAGCACTGAGTGTGATTTTTATTAAAAATCCAGCGACATGAGAGCATGGAACAGAGGGCGGGGCCTCAGAGGGAAGGCAGGGAGGGTGGTGGGTGGGACGTGATCAACCAAAGACCTTGTATGCACACATGCATGGCCCAGGGACACAGACAGGTGAGGACCTGGGGAGGGGGAGGGGGAGGGGGAAGGGGTGGGCTGGAGGGGGTTAATGGGGGAAAACAGGGGACATACTAGCATGGAATACTTTCAAAATAAAGATTTAAAAACAACAACAACAAATACCTGTATCTCAATGTTCTTTTTTTTAACTCCATCTGTAAACTCCCTGAGTTGCATTTCATCTCCTTTACTGGTCTCATTAGCTTAACAACTTCCAATTTGACTCCAATCTTATAAAAAAACAAGGTGATGGACAGCTCTCCTCTCAGCAGACTGTTTCCCAGACCCCCTGGTCCTCTCCCCACAGGCCTTCCTCCCTGAGGGGACCTGAGCTATTCTTTCATTGGTCGTCGGCCGGTACAGAACTCCCACTTACTGCCTGTAACTCCCCCATGGCCCACGCACCTGTTTGTGTTGTTAGGAGCAAAAACCTCCTTCTTTATAGAATTAGTCTCATGTAGAATTATTTTACTTTCAATTATTCTTGTTTATTTCTACTCATCCCCAATTTGAATATTCCTTGTAATAGGGAGCTTACCAACTCTGGCCTAGACGGCATGGCTCAGTGGTTGAGCATGGATCTATGGACCCAAAAGGTCATGGTTAGATTCTAAGTCAGGGCACATGCCTGAGTTGTGGGCTCGATCCCCAGTAGGGGGCATGCAGGAGGCAGCCGATCAGTAATTCTCATCATTGATGTTTCTCTCTCTTTCTCCTTTCCTTTCTGAAATCAGTAACTAGAGAGCTTACCAACTCTAGAAGAGGTATATCTGTTGTCATTCTTACGTTGAGATTATTTATTTTTGTAAAAAAAAAAAAAAAAAAAAGAAAACAGTATCTTTGGACATCAGACCTTGATGAACAAGTCATATTTATTGAATGGGCAAGAATACATCAATGTCCTTAAAATATAAGTTTTGAATAATTTTAGTCTTTCAAGGTATGTTTCATTCTTATTTTCAAGACAATGGAAAATAACTATCTGACTAGCTGGAATATTGAAAGAGCTGGGATGATGATTAGACATGGACTTTTTAACCATACAATGAAATACAGTTTATTAAACAAAGGAGTCTCAGAAGATCTAGTCCAAGTTTTCCAAGAAGCACATATATTGAAGAATTGTCCTAGTCTATGTTCTTTGCAAAACATCCTAACCCCCTTATATATTTTACTAGAGGCCCGGTACACAAAATTCACACACGGCGGGTGGAGGAAAGGTTTCCTCAGCCTGGCCTGCACTCTCTTCAGTCTGGGACCCCTCGGGGGTCTCCGACTGCCGGTTTAGGCTCGATCCCTAAACCAGAAGTTGAAAATCCCTCTTGCAATCGGGGACCACTGGCTCCTAACCTCTCACCTGCCTGCTGGCTGATCGCCCTTAACTGCTCTCCCCTGCCAGCCTGATCAGCCCTAATTGCCTCTACCTTGGCCCCTGCCACCATGGCTTTGTCCAGAAGGATGTCCGGAAGACTACTGGTCTAATTACCATATTACCCTTTTATTAGTATAGATACTTATCTTTCTTGTGTTTCCCATGTAACATTAAACTTAATTTTAAAAATTATATGTTTATTAAATCTCTCTTTATCCTCATTTCCTACTATGTACATTCAAATATAAATCCTAAAAGATCATAAACCTCTTATTCTTGTTCCCTGATGAATAGGAAAATGTCTCACACAGAATTATTGGAAAAAGAAGCATGGTTTTCATTTTTTGGAATGGGTATTAAATTGACTCCATTTAGAAATTGAGAGTCACAAGGACCATTTCAAGAGTATCTTGAACTGTACTATTTTCTTTTCAATCTGAACTGAAATTGAAAAGGATTCTAAAAAGACTCTGACCTCATCCATTTCACAGTAGTAGGCTTTATATTAACCACATGAGACTCGTTAGCTGATATCCCTTTTCACCTAATGGATCTTTGTCTCTGAACTTTCTTGTAATTTCATCTCTCTTGAGGTTGCCAGAAGGCTTCAAACTAGGACGGTAAGCTAATCCCAACCCAAACCCCAGGACTTCGGAGAAGTATCCAGCGAAGAATAAAACATTGTGGCAGAAATAGGAAGGAAGAGGCTGAGCTTACCGACAGATGGTTTTATTTATTCTGACCCAGGGAAGCAGCTGGCTATTTTTGCTTTCTTTTTAAGTTAAAAATAAATAGGAAGTAAAGTTTCAACCTGCGTATCAAAATTGATGACTTTTATTCTCAACCCAAATTATCTGTCATTCATTAGAGTTTATTTAATTGAAGAAAGATACCTAGTAGACCATGTGGGATTCTAAAGTGACAAATTTTGTAATAGTGTCCCTAAGGTACGAAAAATTACAATCGTATGCTTGTTTTACAAATGCTAGAAAAAAATGAATAAACCTTATATAAGTGAATTGGTAAAATGAGAAAAGAGACCTAAAATTGAAAAGATTCAGGAAAATTACCTTACAATACAGATAAATAAAATACCTTATGACGCTTTATTGCTAAATGAATGGCAGGAGATCACTTTTTGTTTCTGATTCTGGTGAAAATTCACTGGGTAAACAACTGAAATTAAAACCAGTTCTGTGTAACTGTAGAAAGAGTCTCCTAAATCTATATAAACACACGTAGGATAATCAAAAGTAGAAACCCATCATGTGTCTTTCTTTTAATTCCAAGTCTGCCATTCATTTTAGAATAAAGTGTAGCCAGGGTAGAATCTGTTTTACATTGAGATAATTAAACCTACTAGGAAACGATACTCAGGAAGGATATGACACGCATGTAACATGATTATGTGCGCATGTGTATATGAACAAGTGAGCAAGTATATGATCACATGACTGTGCTATACAGGAAAATAAAGTTTTACATGCTACAATGTACATAAAATGTTCGTCATGTGGTGTGTTTTTGTTTTCCTTTAAAGTTTTTGGTATGACTTTTCCTATATCATTAAACTATTTTTAGGATTATCTAATTTTAACATTTATTTCTACATGGTACAATGGTTTAATTACATCTTTTTTTTTCTTCTATTTCTAGTTTTTACTATAAAAATACTATGATAAGCCCTAACCGGTTTGGCTCAGTGGATAGAGCGTCGGCCTTTGGACTGAAGGGTCCCAGGTTCGATTCCGATCAAGGGCGGGTACCTTGGTTGTGGGCACATCCCCCGTATGGGGTGTGCAGGAGGCAGCTGATTGATGTTGCACTCTCACCGATGTTTCCAACTCTCTATCCCTCTCCCTTCTTCTCTGTAAAAAATCAATAAAATATATTAAATAAATAAATAAGTAAAAAATACTATGATGAACATTATTTTCACTTCAAGTTATCACATTGCCAATTGCTAAGAATTGATCTGTAACAGCTTTACTACTGACTTAAAAGATTAAAGCAGTTTATGCTCTCGTTACATTATGTCAAATGGTTTTCACCCTATAGTGGGTCTGTTTACACTGAGAAGAGTGATGCACAAATATGTCTATTTTAGAAACTTCACTCCTTAATTTAAATGACTTCATTTTTTAAAAACAAATTATACTCTTTTTACATGACACCACTCTCAGAGCAAGATGTTTCTAAATCTGTCAATTTTATGACAGTGACAAATAAGTAATTTATCTCTAAACGTAAATTAAAATTTTAAAATCACTTGTTATAGGGTCCAAGGTGGTTTTTCTTGCTTCGTCTGCTTTGATCCGTTTCTTTATGTATCTTGCAAACAATCACACTCAGAATATGATCCTACCACTGTTACTATATCTTTATTTACATGCTAGAGGCCCGGTGCACGAATTCGTGCACGGTGGGGCCTGCCCCATCCGATCGGGGCCGATTGGGCCGGGCCGGCTGGGGGGAGGGGACACGGGAGGTTGGTGGGCTGGCCCCACCCCCAATTGGGGTGGGGGGGGCAATTAGGGGTGGGGCCAGCTGGGGGAAAGGGGCTTCGGGTGATTGGCTCGCCGGCCCCACCCCCTGGTCAAACTTCCGCTCGAACTCCCAGCTGAGGGGACAATTTGCATATTAGCCTTTTGTTATATAGGATACACAGCACTAAAACTAAGATATAAGACCCTTTAAAGTAGACTGAGGAAGATGTGAAGGTACAATAAAATCTGGACTTAGGCCCAGCTAGTGTGGCCCAGTGGTTGAGTGTTGACCTATGAACCAGGAGGTCACAGTTCAATTCCTGGTCAGGGCATATACCTGTGTTGTGGGCTCAATCCACAGTAGGGGACATGCAGAAGGCAGCCAATCAATGATTCTCTCTCATCACTGTTGTTTCTCTCTCTCTCTCCTTCTCCCTTCCTGAAACCAATAAAAATATATATATATATTTTTTTAAATCTGGACTTAGATAAAGCTTACGGTACTGAGTAGGATCATATTCTGAGTGTGATTAATATGTTTCCAAAATACATTCTTCTTACACTCTCAGCACTAAAACTCGATGCATAAAAATTGCCAAAGCTCTGCCCCACACTATTGCATGATTGTGTGTGAGGGGGGTCAGGTAGAGATGATCATATTAAGGTAAGGCCTCTAAGAAAATCTGAGAGAGATTTTAGGATAAAAGGCAGAATGATTTTTATCTATTTTGTGTGTGTGTGTGGTGAGAGGGCCCTGGTTAACAGAGAAAGTTAATGTGAAAAAAATCAGGTTGTTTGCAAGATATATAAAGGAACAGATCCAAGCAGGCGAAGCAAGAGAAACCATCTTGGACCCTATAACAAGTGATTTTCTAAATGTTAAGTTATATTTTTATAAATACCCACATATCTTTCAAATGGCTTCCATTGTTTTCCAAATATCATTTTCTTCTATCTGAGATTGCTGTTTTCCATCTTGAAGAACTATACACAGTGTGTCTTCAGTTTACCTACCTGCTGGTCCTAAACTCTGTCAACATTTTATCTTTCTGAAATCATATTTTGCCTTCACATTCACAGGATACTTTTCAACAAGAGTAGAATTTAGGTTGGTAGCTCCTTTTCATGTTCTTTCTTTTTGAAAAATGCGTATCAGCACTTTAATGAGATCATCCCCGGTCTGGCTTTTACACTTCCTATCGATCTGTCAGTCTTTTTTAAAAAATATATATTTTTATTGATTTCAGAGAGGAAGGGAAAGGGAGAGAGAGAAACATCAATGATGAGAATCACTGATTGGCCACCTCCTACACACCCCACACTAAGGATTGAGCACTCAACCTGGGCATGTGCCCTGACCCGGAATCGAACCGTGACCTCCTTGGTGCATAGGCTGACGCTCACCACTGAGCAACACAGTCAGGGCAAGCACTATGCTTTTAAAAAAAGGGACTGATTTGTTGTAACAAATACTGCTGATGATTTAAATAAAAAGAAATCTGACAGTTGAACTTTCAATTCAGTGAAAGTCAGTTCATTGGTGACTTAGGTAAGAGCAGTTTAAATGAAGCCGTGGATGCAAAGGAAAACAATTCTGACTGAGATTTAGGGAGAATGAGATGAGGAAAGCTCCTGACAGCGCCTTCAAGAATCTTAGGTATAGCCCTGACCGGTTTAGCTCACTGGATAGAGCATTGGCCTGCGGACTGAAGGGTCCCAGGTTCGATTCCGGTCAAGGGCATGTACCTTGGTTGCGGGCACATCTCCAGTAGGGAGTGTGCAGGAGGCAGCTGATTGATGTTTCTCTCTCATTGATGTTTCTAACTCTCTATCCCTCTCCCTTCCTCTCTGTAAAGAAAATAAAATTAATAAAATATATTTAAAAAAGCAAAAGGGCAAAAAAAATTTTTATTTAATAAAAAAAAAAAAAAGAATCTTAGGTATAAACAGAAGCGGTGTGACTTATGGAGCGTGAACTCGCTCCAGGGGAGAGAATATCATATTGATATGTGTTCAATTATTAATTTGCTTGCAAAACATTCCAAATTCTACAATTAAACATTTAAACATGCCTTAATAAGTAATTAAAATTTCAACATTTGCATTTTCTAGCCTACTATCTATTTTTTCTAGGTGGTGATGATCAAATAGTCACAGATAAAATTAGAATAATCTGAAATGACTATTGTAAGAGAACATCATCTCTGCCCACATTTAATGAGATGACCATTTTTAACGAAGACCACAAGTATAGCAACTTGTCTAATTAGCCAGAGAAAAACTGCTGATTCTGTTAGAATCAAAATTTCTGCCTCCTAATGAAAATGTATTAGTTGTATACAGTATAATAACCACTATTTTTATTATGATCAAAAATCTAAGAGATTTTTATCTTACAGTCAAATATGCTTTTTCAAAAGATACTTGAGTTAAAAACATATGTATATATAGCATTATGCTAAGTGAAATAAGCCAGTCAGAGAAAGATAAATATCACATGACCTCACTCATTTGTGGATTATAATGAACAACATAAACTGATGAACAAAGACAGATCCAGAGACAGAGAAGCATCGATCAGACCGTCAAACCTCAGAGGGAAGGCAGGGGAGGGTGGGGGTAAGGGGAAGAGATCAACCAAAGGACTTGTATGCGTGCATATAAGCATAACCAATGGACACAGACACCAAGGGGGTGAGGGCACGAGCGGGGGGGGGGGCAATGGGGGGAGAAGGACACATATGTAACACCTTAATCAATAAAGAAATTTTAAAAAACATAATAGTATATGTATATAAATAAAAGGAGTTCTGTAACATGCAATGAAATAATCATGTGTATCACATCAAACAAATCAACAAAACACTCTCTCCATTTGGTCTATGTATACAAACTACTATATTATTTTTCTGAACCAAATATATTCTCTCAAAGTAGGTCTATATTGGTTTATTTTTTGTTTGATTTTTTGTCTGTTTTTGTTAATCTTCACCCAAGGATAATTTTCCATTGGTCTTTTTTTTAGAGAGAGTAGAAGAGAGAGGGAAAGAAAGAGAAACATAGATGCAAGAGAAATTCATCGATTGGTTGCCTCCTGCACACACCCCGACCAGGGCCCGGGCTGGGGAGGAGCCTGCAACTGAGGTACGTGCCTTGACCGGAATCAAACCCGGGACCCTTTGGTCCACAGGCCGATGCTCTATCCACTGAGCCAAACCGGCCAAGGCAAAGTAGGTCTATAATGTTTAAATGTCACGCTCTAACACAACATCACAGCTTTGAATCGTGGGAGGTCAGAGCAATACTAAGTAAAAATGATTGCGTCCACCAGCTCCCTGCCCACTGTCCACAGACCCACTTCTGTTTTGGAGCTTTTGAGTGTCTAGTGATGAGTTCCTACTTGCATCATTGTCAAAATGATAAATAAAACCATTTACTCTTTCAAAAACTTCTTTCAGCTGAACATTTTTGATAATCATGTACTACAGAATAATTTTAAAACTTGGGAAAAATGTGTCCAAGTATGAAAATTGTATTGAGAGCCTCAAAACCCTTCTTAATATTTATGAAACCCTTGAGAGGAGGGTATGATTGCCTCTTGCAATCGTGGTGGGATGAGAGTCTATGTAGCTGGAACTGGTACGTTATATTATATACTAGTGGCCCGGTGCACGAATTCATGCACATTGAAAGGAAATTAATTAGAAGAAATATTTTAATATTGCTATTCGCCCTTTATCTATAATAGAAGTGTCAACCAAATTCACGATCGACAATGACAGATCAAAACACACGTGTGTGATTAGTGCCAGGAGAGCTTTATATGTATCTCGCATGTGCCAGTCAACTCAGCCTTTTATAGATGTAGAACAAACTTGCTTAATTAGACCTGCTTTCTGATTTAGATAAACTTTTTCCAGCCCAGTGAAGCACCACAACTTCTTTCAGGTAATTATCAGCAACACAGCAGTAAATATCAACATGAAGCAGATTATTATTGTAGGTCACACAGGGAAAACAAAGGGTAAAATATTTAACTGCAGCAGTGTCTGACTATATTCAGCACAGTAAGAAAACCTGAAATCATTTTCAAGGTCCACCATTTCTTACTTCTTTTCAGTCGGGTCAAGTTTCTAAGCTTTCTAAATCTCCATTTTCCGGCTAATGAAAAGAAAATAGGATTCTACTGAGTCTCCTATCTACCTACTCCAGGACTTCTGTGAGGATCAAATGAGATGAGGCACGGGAAGACGCTTCACAGACATTTGGTTAAAGTGTAAAATGTTTCCACCTGGTTATAAAGCAAGTCATGTTCCTGGGCTGAAGAAACTGCAAGGAGGCTAGTCATCACTAGGGAGAGGAAGCAGGTTGTTGCTATGTGACATCATTACCCGGACTGAGGGAAGGACACTTAGCATATTAGCCTTTTATATAGATAGATGCTACCTAGCTGTGTTACTCTCTGCATTGCACTAGGACACAACACTAAAGAGAGATAAAGATCCCTTAGAAAATGCATCTGAAACTTTGGTTTATGAACTATAGTTCTGTACATAACTTGAATTCATAATAAATATCTGTGAAATTTTATTCAAATTACATGGTCATTTTCCTCCTATAGTCTGTCTCCTCCTATACTCTTCCCAAATCAATAATTGGCATCACTATGCACTAAGTTACTCAGGCCAAAAGCCTAGAAGATGTTGTTAGAGACTATGTATTCCAGGTACAGAATCTACATTCTATAAAGCAGAAAATATGATTCACTAGTATATATAATTCTTAATTGCAGATTTCCCAATTAGTAGAATATTGTGGAAAGGAAAAAAAATAAGGCTGTCAAATAAAAGGCACAGACTCTCCTATCAAAGGCTGGAGTTCAAATCTCATCTCTTCCATTTACCCACGATATGGACAAAATATAGGACAATTAATGTCACCCCAGAACAGAGAATGAATAGTTCTCATTAAAAACATCTGGAGCGTTTCAGCACCTACACCACTGCTGCCTCCTTCTGCTGCCTCCGTGGGAATCACGGTAACAGCCTTTCTCCTTGCTCTTACATTGATTATCCAAGTGAAAGCTATTATACCCCACACAGGTTCAAATTCAGTTGCCATTCAGGGTAGTATAAAATGCTTGATTTTTAATTCAGCTTAATGATAACAAAAATCATCTTGACATAATATCAATTAATATAGGAAAGCCAATACTGTCTTTTATTATCTGCTGTTAGAACGAAAGAATGCTTAAAATGTAGAGTACTCTGGATAATTTTTCTAGGAAGTCTCAATTTGTATTCGTACCTCACACAATATCTCATTATCCCAAGTTCAAACATATTTTTTTGCAAATGACTATAGGTTAAAGATTATTTTCAAACACTAACATCCATTGCTCCATCTCTATCTGCCACATGTCAGAGATTTTTTATTTATATCAACTCTTGCCTCTGGCCAGGATAACTAGTTTGAAAAAGTGTGTATTAACACCTCTATATTTGGTATTTCCTTTAAAAATTGTCTAACAACAAAATCAGCATTAAAAAGTAAGTCTGCCCTTCAATAGCTAATGACCTGTTGAGAGAAGATGAAAATTATAAATGTTAAAGTTTAGACAATTATGAACAGGCAGCATCATCAATTCTGCTTATCAGTTTATCACAAAAAACTTCACTGTCAACCAACATGTTGAAGGAAATCTTTACACATCATGATGCACATTCTAGCATGGGACTGTCTCACTGAAGACCAGACATTTATTTTTAAATAGACGTTAATCTGTGTAAGTTGTGCTGTAATCAGACTACCAAAATGCAACCAACAAACCCAAGGTATCAGCTTTAATGAGTTGGCATGCTGTCTTTTTTCACAGATTTATAGTTAATATATCTGTTTTATTATTTAGGGGGTTTTTTTTCCTTAAGTAATTCAACCACAAAAGTTGAGATTGTATACAATTATTATTCTTGCCATCGGTGTTTGTATATTTTACTTCTGAACTATCAAATAGAAGATGCTAGATGTCAAATGGCAGCATGGAACAGTGAAATACAAAAGGGATTTTTGGTAGGGCTGTCATAGAGCTTGAATTCATTCTCAGCTGTGCAATGTACTAACTGTAATTTCCATCATAATATCTTAACTGTCCTTCAGTTTTCTGTTCTGTAAATTTGGGCAATGATATTGTTGTGGAATTAAATAAATTAATGTAAGTAAAAAGTTAGGAAGAGTAGCCAAAGATATATGGAATGTTAGGCATTGAATATTATAAATGCAATGGCATTTACTTTGAGCAGTAAAGTTTCTTCCTAGATTGCATACATCCAAACACATTACATCATTCCAAGAGGAAGAAGTATTACTTTCTTCTTTAAGGCAGAATATCACATGATTGATACAGGAATGCAATCCATCACTCAGCCATGTGGTAACCTCATACTCTTAAGGGAATGTCCCAAAAGAAGCTCTACTAAATGTTAGATATTTAAGATGTTCCGGGAAAAAGTGTTCTCTACCCAAAAAGTTTTTGAAAAAATTACACATACATTATTCATTTGGAGAATAATCATTCACTGTATAGTAAAGTCTAAGTAAAAACTAGTCAAAAAGTTTAAATCCAGCTGGTCCCCCAATTAAACCACTACAGCCCTCTTTCTTCTGGTGGATATGAGAGAGAGAGCAATCTCTTTTTTTATTTAAAAATATTTTTTTATTGATTTCAGAGAGGAGGAGTGAGGGAGAGAGGGATAGAAACATCAATGATGAGAGAGAATCATTGATCAGCTGCCTCCTGCACACCTCCTCCTGGGGATCGAGCCCGCAACCCAGGCGTGTGCCCTGACTGGAATCGAACTGTGACCTCCTGGTTCATAGGTCAATGCTCAAGCACTGAGCCACATCAGCCCGGCAGGAGAGCAATCTTTACATGTACTGTAGAACCAGGTTTCTGTGGAACACAGTTTGAAAAATGTTGCTCCAAGTGCACAGATGTTGTTTAACTCAGGATCAAAGGGAACTGAGAGTGCTAGTTATGGAAAACTCGCAATGTGGTGAGAGTTCCGTAAGTATCCAAAACTCTGACTACTCATTAAAACTCTTCAAACAGCTTAGGTCTGCAAAAATTCTGAAGCCTCGCCTGCTAGGTGCCAGCTTTATGATTAGCTTGCTGGGGATTGCCGCGTCCCTTCGGCTAGGAATACACTCAGAACAATCTTCTAATGATTCCACTTTTTTGGGGACCTAGGAAATACAGACATATATAAAACATAAGCAACATTCAACTGAGCACGTTTTGTGAGACTTCACATTGCAGAAGTCCAAGGAGTATAATCACTCATGGAAAACAACTTCCTCATGTTTAAATGGTCATTTCTAGGGATTACGAAAAGCAGAACTGACCAAAGCCAGTGTTTCATAGTCGGTATATTCTTAGTCTACAGGCATTTTGAATTCCTCTCTTAGTCTATTAATTTAGCTGCGGACAAACATACTAAGCAATTCAAATTTAATCTCCATCCCTAATTTATAATTTACCTGTGTATGTAAAATCAGGTTTGCTAACTTGGTAAGCAGGAGTCTGGCTGAGTGTGATAGGAATGCCGATTTGAGGAGGTGAGCTGTGCACTGAGTTGCCCGTATAAACCAGCACGCTAGCTTGCTTTGGGTTAGCAAACAGTCTGCGCGAGGCTCAGTCCAAAATAGCTGGATAAGCGGCACAGGAAATACAGAATCAATAGAGGTCAGTGCGTCAGGCCTGCTTCACAAATACAAGTCGGCCATGAGAACCAACACTGGTGTGTCACTCATCAACTTTAAATGTAACACAGAGGCTGGCATGCAATAACTCCATTTTTGTATGCATGTATGATTGTGTCATTCTTTCTACTGTTTAACCGCATTCATTCCCTTGCTACTTAACTTAAACAGCGAGAGGGACTCGACCACTGTAACATAACAGAAAGGCATGATCTCAAAATTACCTTCCATTTTACTAAAAGGAGCTTAAGCCATCCCCACAAATGGAATACCGGGCCATCCTCGGCGATTTTAGCTCGTCCACAGGAATAAAGGGAGAGAGGACGACAGGTAACGTTCCACTGTCCTAGGAGATCTCTGACGGGCTACCAGCCATGCTAAGCGCATTCCTTCCGGGAAGTACCCATGGATGGCGGCACAGGAGAGAGAAAAGAGTGGGCGCACCTTTGACTTTCTGTTTGTACCGTGACGACGTGGTCAGGAGATCTAGGTTGGGTTGACGTTGAAAACTGGCTGCCCTCTCGTGAGACACATGGAAGGCTGCCTGGCAGGGCCCGCGCACACTGGGCCTTCCCTGCCTTCACTTTGATCTCAGAGACGCTGTTAGATCGGCTGGGGTTGCTTTCCATCATTTCCCAGCTATCCAATGGTCAGCAGCCAGCTCCAGTCTCACTGGGTCTCATTCCCTGCCCAGATGGACAGAACAACAAGACAAAGCCCACTTGGCTTTCTCTCCAATGCCCGGCGCACAACATCCCATTCAGGACCACGGGTAGCGGAACTGAAGAGCAAATACGTTGTTTAGTGTGGTTTTTTGGTGTGTGTGCGCACGCGCTCACGTGTGTGTTTTAAAAGGGAATCAGAGAAAATGAAGACAATCATCTTATAATTTTGCTTTGAGGCATTTGTCCAAAACTGCAGCTGAAGAGAAGTCCTAATAAAACAACAGACTTTGGGTTATTTTTCTTCATATTATTGAGTTACATGAATTTACATAATCTGATTACAAGTCTTTAGTCCAACATATGTATGAAGAATATTTCTCTTAGTCTTTGGCTTCCCTTTTCCTTTTTAAAATTTATTGGGGTGACATTGGCTCCCCAAACCATATAGGTTTCAAGTGTCCAACTCAATGAAACATCATCTGCACACTGTATCGTGCGGCCATTGCTCCAACAAAGTCGCATCCTGCCCCCCATTTTCTCCCCTTTGCCCAGATCCACCTACCCCCACCCCCTTCCTTCTCACTTTCACCACTGTTGTCTGTGTCTATGGGTTATGAATGTATTTATTGTTGATTAATCCCTTCACCTTCTTTCATCCAGTTCCCTAACCCCCCTCCCCACCTTGTCTTAATGGTGTTTTAGAAGAGTAGAAGGTTTTAATTTTGTTTGCATCCAACTTACCTTTTATTTCCTTTTTTAATTTTACTTAAATAAAAAAGTATATCATGTTTTTGGAACAGAAGACACGTTTTTTATAGATATTAATTCTCCTCAAATTTACCTATAGATTGAATGCACTCTCAAATTTCTAGCAAAATGTTTTTGGAGGAAATTGGCAAGATGATTTAAAAAAATGTATTAGATAACACAAAGGCAAAGAGAGCAAGTTACTTTTAAGGAAGAAATACCAAATGCGATTGTGTTAGACATCGAACGCTGTGACACACAATAGAGACTTGGCAGCCTTCTTGTCTCAGCTCCCAAGCAGTAAACAAGTCCTTTTCAAGGTTTATTTAGTGCCGGGTTTAGGCAGCCCTGTGCCTTTTGCATTTTTGTGTTTATCTTGCTTTTTAAAATGCCCCCAGCATACTGCCGATCAGCTGTCTAGGGTTCCTGGGGGCAAGAGGACTGCGCTAGGCCTTCTGGAGAACCGTGGCTGAGATGAGCATTCCAGGGTGAGATGAACTACAGTGCCATTGGCTGTGTGTGAATGTTAATGAATTAACAATATGGCACTGGTGCACCCAGCCAAAGGGAGGGGAAATATGCCAGTCTACACGTAAGGGCACTCCAAAAAGTGTTCATGCAACATCTGTAGCTTGTGCTAAAGTGACGGATAACTTGGGGGTTGGGGGAGGGAATGGCTATATTTGTGGATTCATGAGATGACAACCAATTTAAAAAGTCATAGCAGTGAGGCTGAAGGCCAAAAATATTTACAGTCTCAGCGATTCTGATTTAATAGAACCAAGATGGAAATAAGAATTTGTTATTTAGCTAGCAGAATGAGTAATTCTGATGCAGGCAGTCAGCTCTTCAAAAACAGTAGAAAACAACAGAAATGAGGCTGGTTTCAATTTAATGACTTTTTTTGTTATAAATCCAAGTTAACTATTAGTTAAGGCAACATCGTAAAGCACCAGTATTTCAAAAATATCACTGGGATCCCGGTCTGGTCAGCGACAGAGAGACATTAATGTTCTCTTCCTAAGTTCCATAGCTTTTTTATAAAAAGAGAGAAGTATGGCCTGGCCTGTGTTGCTCAGTGGTTGGTCATCGACCTATGAACCAGGAGGTCAAGGTTCAATTCCCGGTCAGGGCACATGCCCGGTTGTGGGCTCGATCCCCAGTGTGGGGGTGCAGGAGGCAACTGATCCATGATTCTCTCTCATCATGGATGTTTCTCTCTCTCTCTCCCTTCCTCTCACTGAAATCAATAAATATATATATTAAAAAAGGAAGGTAAAGAGAAGTGTGGTTGCCATGGACTGACTCTCCTACAGCACAGCCTGAGGAAGCTCGCTCGTCAGCTCTGCCACTTGCAAGCGGTGCTCCTGTCTGGTGGCAGCCACCTGACCACGGGTTGGGCTTCAGGCTATGCATTATCTTCTTTGTATGAAAAATGGGGAAACTGGTAAATTTTATATTTTTTCAAGTTTTTAAAATACTTTTAATAAAAATTATTGGTGTTCTTATTCGGGTGGGGTTTGCATGCAATTAAAGTTCTTTTAAAATATATATATATTTCTATTGATTTCAGAGAGGAAGGGAGAGGGAGAGAGGGATAGAAACATCAATGATGAGAGAGAATCATTGATGGGCTGCCTCCTGCACGCCCCCTACTGGGGGTCAGGCCCGCAACCCGGGTAGGAATCGAGCCTGGGACCCTTCAGTCCGCAGGCTGACACTGTATCCACTGAGACAAACTGGCCAGGGCACAACTAAAGCTCTGACTGATTTTAAACTTTGTGGGATTAAAACGGTTTTACCAATCAACATCGTTTTATAGAAGGGGAAGGTTAAGATAATGTTTAAAGTACTGCAGCTTTTTGAACAATTTTCCAAAGTATTTTTATTGCCAATCCCATTTTTATGGGTGATGTCAGCGTATTTCATTAATGCTAGCATCCGTTGAACATAGGTATCACCGTGTATCTTTTTGTCTAACATAAGCACTTAGTGAGCAGTAATATTTGAAGTGCAGACATATCCTGCGATTCCAGTGATAAAGCAAATGTGTGCTGCCCTGCTGTGTCTGTATGTTATACCACTCTGATTCGTTATCTGGGGGAGAGTAACTCAGAGTTTTCCCATCGTGTGTTGTGAATACAACGTGTTCGCATTCGCTGATTGCACTTCAACAAGGGCTTCCCACCCTCTGTACTGGATCGTTGCCGGAAACGTTAAAGGAAAGGGGAGTAAACAGCAACAGTCATTAACAGGAAACAACAATAAAGTCTGCGAGCCCACAACCTGCCTGCAGTTTAGGATTAATGAAGGTAAATAGATGTGAAAGCTGATTATGTGTTTCATTTTATGGGGTGCCTGCGGGGCTACAGCTTAAGAGAAGCAGTATTGGAATCCCTCACATCTCTGCACAAGTTCAATTTGTTTTCCCTCTTGCATTGATTTTTGGATAATACTTAGCAAACTGAATCAGCAATAATAACTCCTGCACTACAGTGAATGTTAAGCGTTTTGAATACATTTGTCTCCCGGTTTCCAAAGTTAGCACTGTTTCATTTAGTAAAACTATGACACCTTGATTCTTAGATTAGTAGATTCTCTTGAGGACAAATAAAAATGTAACACTATGCAACTCTTGAGTCTTTTTATGAACTCTAATGCAATTTCTGAGGGTTTTTTTAAACAAGGTCTAACGTCTTTACAATATTTCCTCTGGTTTTATTATTCAAAAAGTGTGTCTACCCTACAGTGGTTCTATCTTCTCAACTGTTAATCGATGATTATGATTTAATATCAAGAAAAATATTGTAAGTAGTCTTATTTTTATAATTGTATCAATTTTTTAAAAAAATCTAACAAGGGAGTCATGATTACAATGGAATTATCAATTGTTCATTTTATTTCATCCAACCTAAACTTCTGCTTATATTCATACTAGAGGCCTGGTGCATGGAAATTCATGTACTGGAGCGGGGGTTCCCTTAGTCCGGCCTGCCCCCTCTCACAGTCCAGGAGCCCTCAGGGGTGGGAGGGGACCTGGCAATCAGGGAAAGGTGATGCCCCATCACACCTCTGCTGCTGCCACTGCTGGCAGTGCAAGCCTTGGCTGGCCCTAGTTACCTGAGCCTCGGGTGGCCCTGGGCAGCTGGGGGGCTGAGGGCGGGTCCGGCCGCACTGTGCACCTGCTGTCCCCTGCCCCCCAGCTGGGCTGAAAGGACTGGGGGACTCTGGCGGGACTGAGGGGACTGGGTGACGCCATCTTGTGGCTATGGGTGCTGCCATCTTTGTGGTGGTGTGACAGTCAATTTGCATACTCCCTTTTTATTATATAGGATGTTAATTTTTGTTATTGATCTGTATTCCTCACCTATAGGTAGATGTTGTAAAATTCCCATTTACCTTTGATCTTAATCATTTACGCTTATAAACTTATAAAAGGCCATATTCTAGCTTACAATTGTGTCCTTTAATAGTTTCATCTAATAATTTAGAGGACCAAAAATTCTTAAATGTATATTTAACTTGGAAAAAATATTAAACATTAGAGAATTTGGATAAAAGATACATGAAAATTCCTCTTACTATTCTTCATGTGTTCCTCTTTAAATATGTTACTAGAGGCCCGGTGCATGAAATTCATGCACTCAGGGGAGTGGGGGGAGAGAGTCCCTCAGCCCAGATTGTGAGAGGGTGCAGGCAAGGCTGAGGGACCCCAACGGTGCATGATCTGGGCCGGGGAGGGACACAGGAGGTTGGCCAGCTGGGGAGGGACCACGGGAGGGCTCCAGGGCATGTCTGGCCCATCTTTCTCAGTCCCAATCGGCCAAACCCCAGCAGCAAGCTAACCTACCAGTCAGAGTGTCTGCCCCTAGTGGTCAGTGCATGTCATAGTGACTGGTCAACCTGTCGACTGTCTGCCCCCTGGTGGTCAGTGCACATCATAGTGAGTGGTTGAGCTGCTTTAGCATATCATTAGCATATTATGCTTTGATTGGTTGAATGGCCGACTGGATGACACTTAGCATATTAAGCTTTTACTATATAGGATATCAAAAGACATCAGGAGAAGAACAAAAAAGTTTCAGTAGTAGAGCATTTCAAGCAATTAACCTTTGGCACTCGGATGTCGAGTGTGACTCGACACGGTTAGCATTAGAATAAAGGAATCGAGAAAAATGCAAGCGAGTGCAAAGGGTTAACACAGAGGAGCAATCACTGCAGCTTATGTCAGGGAATTGAGAAATAAGGCACCACAGGGATGCTGAGGACACGCGAGGTGATGGCACAGGGTCAGTAGGGATGAAGACAGCAAGCCAATGATGATGTCGGGTTTTTTATATATTTTTATTGAGTTCAGAGAGGAAAGGAGAGGGAGAGAGAGATAGAAACATCAATGATGAGAGAGAATCACTGATTGGCTGCCACACTGGGGATCAAGCCCACAACCCAGGCATGTGCCCTGACCAGGAATTGAACCGAGACCTCCTGGTTCCTAGGTCGACACTCAACCACTGTGTCACACCGACTGGCCAGGTTTGATGTTTTTAATGATTATGGGGAGATGAATGGAGGTAGATGCAATAGAAAGTGTTTATAATTATTAATAAGAGTTATACATTGCTCAACTATGGAGCATTATGGCTTGGAAATGACCAAACGTATCACATTTCTACTTCTTCCCAACTGAGAGTCAATTTTCAGTGAAAGTAAGCAACTGAACATTCAGTAAAATAAGATTAGATTGGGACATTTTTTAGCAAACTCTTGAGTAGTATCTTTCTAATTACTTTTTACACAATACATGACAATATCATCAAATCAATTTACCAGATAGTAGGCAATATATGTGTAGAATAATATAATAGAATTGATGTGCTTAGCATAAATATGGTTTGTGAATTTTTTTCAATTATATTAGTATTTAAACTGGTAATGATGCACCATGTAATTCCTAATGTGGGTCCAGGTTTAAGATGTTTGAAAAATCAACTAATTCAAAATAACTTTCTATTGTGCCAGAGAATTTGATGGGAAGAATCCGAAGGGGAGAGGTTTACACAGGGGAATGGACCCGTGCCAAGGAGGGGCAAGAGGCGTTTGGATGACGGTTCGCGAGAGGGCAGCTCCTAGGATGACCTGTTAGTAAGTGCACCAGGTAGAAAAGGTTGAAGTTCGCTGACCTGAAGGTTCTATATAAAGTTTTGCATAAAGTTTATGTAGTGCCAGTTTATGTAGATTAAGCCGAGATCTAACATCCTGGTATGTAGAAATGTCCGCTGATATTGCCACTGTGAGAATATTTGCAGGAAACTCAACCACATGTGTGGTGACAGGCTCAGTAAATCACACGTGTACATATAGTGCCTCCCTCTAGTCCAGTGGTTCTCAACCTTTCTAATGCCGCGACCCTTTAATACAGTTCCTCATGTTGTGGTGACCCCCAACCATAAAATTATTTTCGTTGCTACTTCATAACTGTAATTTTGCTACTGTTAATGAATCATAATGTGAATATCTGTGTTTTCCGATGGTCTTAGGCGACCCCTGTGAAAGGGGTCATGACCCACAGGTTGAGAACCACTGCTGTAGAGTCTAAGACGATCGGAAAACACAGAGATTTACATTACGATTCATAACAGTAGCAAAATTACAGTTATGAAGTAGCAACGAAAATAATTTTATGGTTGGGGGTCACCACAACATGAGGAACTGTATTAAAGGGTCGCGGCATTAGGAAGGTTGGGAACCACTGCTTTAGTCCCTGAGTTTTCTGTTTCTACACTGTCCTACCTGGCCCACCGGCTAAGGAACATGATTAATATAATGATTCAAAACAGTCATTGAAGGGTGTGAATGACCTTGTACTTACTTTATGTAAAAGTTGCTTAAAATCATCAGGGATGCTTAACTTATACTTTTACACTCCCAATATGGATGGTTTGTATTTTTACTTGGAGTCATTAATAGACTATATTTCTACTCGGAAAGAAGAAATAGAGATAAAATGGCAGCGTATGAAGAGCATAATCAACATAAAGTTGATATTCCAGCACTAGTATTTTCTGGAATCCTGGAAGGACAAATCCCATATTTGGTGGTTATTTTTCCAGTGACATAAAAATATTCTTTAGGAATACTGAAGCAAGTTATTTCAGGTTCCTACATATTTGACATCATTTAAAGTTCTGTTTCTTTCCAGTTGTTTTATATACTTATTGGAATGAAATAATCCTCACATATATTTTAAATGAGGATTTATGCTAAAAGAATATATGACATTTGAATAATAATGAAAATTTTAAATTCTGTTGAATCAAACTTTTACAAAAAGGAAGAGGGAAATTAGACCATTATTCTGTGCACAAAACAAATTATTTGCATTTAATTTAAAATATCCTTCAATACTCCACAATAAAATGCACAAATCATAAATTTGCTGATCAGCTTTTACGTAGGATGCTTTTATGTATCTCTCACCTGCCAATACGTGCACTACTCCCAGCATGGCAGAAGGCTCCCTCTCTCCACCCCATGACACTCCTTCCCTCCCCAAAGACACCGCTGCTTATCTATCCATCACCATAGATGAGTTTTACTATGTTTTAAACTTCATATAAATGGAATTATCCAACATGTTTTATTTCCTAAGTCTTTCATTCATCCATAGGTCTTTGAGATTCATCAACTTTCTTCATGTAGCAACAAACCATTCTTTTCTTCATTGGTGCATAATATACTACAGTTTGAAGATTCTACAATTTACTTATACATTCTACTGAATGAAGGGACATTTAGGTTGTTCCCACATTTGGAATTCATGAATACCCTTAAATAATTATTCTTGTGTATGTTCTTTGATGGATGTATGCACTCATTTATACATGAATATATGCAATAATGTGTCCACTATATTCATGACAGATAGCTAATCTGATCTAGTGAGCAAGAAGTGGATAGTACATTAAAGGCCTTGGTAAGACATGTCTTCCATTTCATGATAAGTTCACACCTCTCACAATACATTTTTCATTATTCTTTGTCATTTATAGTTTTCATTTCTAAGTATTCAGTTAATATATTATCAATAGAGTCAAAATTACTTGTCCCATTCACTCACTCTCTCTGTCAATAAATAGTTAACGAGCATTGCTCTATAAGAGACTTTATATTAAGTATGCAGACTATATGCATATATGTGTGTGTGTAACCTATGTTTATATACAAAACTATGACTCATAGCATGCTTATTTAATCTATATTCTGCATTCCTACATAACTGTAAGACTAATTTGGTAAATGTTTCTCATACAGCTAACCAATAGACTTTGAAAGAAAATAAAAGACTATCAAATTGATCAATTTTGTCTGAGAGCTATTAACAAAATTATTTAAAGCAGAAAAAAATATTTTGGCTTATTTTTCTCCCCTTTTTTCTGTACAGCAGGGATATATAAGAGCGAATGCCCTGGCCAGTTTGGCTCAGTGGATAGAGCGTCGGCCTGTGGCTCAAGGGTCCCAGGTTCAATTCCGGTCAAGGGCATGTACCTTGGTTGCAGGCACATCCCCGGTAGGGGGTGTGCAGGAGGCAGCTGATTGATGTTTCTCTCTTATCAATGTTTCTGGCTCTCTACCCCTCTCCCTTCCTCTCTAAAAAAATCAATAAAATATATTTTTTTAAAAGAGCGAACAATATAATTTGAAGGGAGAAGATAATTTCTACATTTTAGGTTAACCTCTTAAAAAAATAACTAGCAAGAAAGTACATTTATTTCTTAAGTTGATTAGATTAAACTGCCACTTTACTACTAATATTGACTTTGACTATTTGGAAGTTTAAACAAAAGACTAAAATTACAGTGTCAGAATTACCAAAAATTTCTCATTGTCATAAATTAATATTAGCAGCATATGAAGACAATTTAATTGAATACAACTGACCTTGTTTATGAAGCATTATCCTTGTAAAAATCTATCATATTTTACAATGGAACATCTGGCAGGCTCGTGACATTTATTAAATCTGGCTCTTCCTAATATAAGGCATGCCAAAGTTTCATCTTAATGAGCATTGACGGCTCATGCCAATCATGTGTTCCCTGACAGCCCAGCTCTGCATATTTATTTTGAAGGATTTGGGGCTATATGACATTCAAAATAAAGAAAGCAATGTCATCAGAGTCAAAACAAAGTCGAATTACAGATAAAAATTATATGCACATCCTACTTTATAGGTAAAGGAAATATATAATTGTTTGGAGCTGATTGATACAACCTTATCCATATGTAATGAAAAAGTACCCAAGTAAGAAAACAGGAAGCAAATACCTGATAAAGAAAATCTCTGTGTCATTACAAACCGTGGACATCTAGTTCTGGCAATGCCTGGCATCCATCCCAGCACAGAATGAGGCTGGGCAGAGTGAAAATGCATCCTGTCTCGGCCCCAAATACAGGCAACAAACACGAAATACATTCTCTGTTCTGAGTATCATACCCATCTTTTTCATCATAATATCTTCCTACCCTGTTAGTAACATTGGAACACCCTCTCTTGTGTAAACAAATTAGGCCTCCACCTCTTCAGAATACTTTCTCCACTAGCCTTTCTCTTACCAAGCACAGCTCTTCTCCTTGAGGCCATTTGTCACAACCCCGTGGATCAATGCCTGCATGCTCCTTACACACCTTTTTTCTAAATATATTTTTATTGATTTCAGAGAGGAAGAGAGAGAGAGAGAGAAACATCAATGATGAGAGAGAATCATGGATTGGCTGCCTCCTGCATCCCCCCAATGGGGATGGAGCCCACATGCCTGTGCCCTTGACCGGAATCAAACCTGGGACCCTTCAGTCTGCAGACCAACGCTCTATCCACTGAGCCGTGCCTGCCGGACCTTACACATCTTTTAACTTGGAAGAGAAAGGTCAGAGCTGACTTAATTCCTAAGGGGCAAGGCATTCTTTCAGAGATTCTACCTTGTCTCATGGTAAACAGGGAGATTCATCTGTATCCCAAATTAAATGTTTTCCTGTAAATTTAAACATGATTATAATTTTGCTTTTGAAATTATTTGGTATTAATTTACTCCCTTAAGATCATTGAGGGCTTCCTTTTGGCAATTATCTATCATGTTCAGAAATTATTACAAAATTTGAAAAGCTGTCAAATTTTATTTTTTCAGATATGATTTTTAGCCTATTTTCTGCTGTGTTTCTGGGGGTTACCTCTGTACACAGACTGCTTAGGAGTCAGCCAACAAATTGAGGGGAGTACTTTAGAAATTGGGTGACTCGTCTTTCTCAGTTCCTAGCACTTTGTGGCCCAAACTCTGACCTGGGAATCCACAGCCCAAAATATTACGGTTTAATCCTTGGATTCTTTCAGTAAACTTGGAACTGTGTGAAAATGTGTCCTCAGCAAAAAATCTAAAATGAATGTGGTCTCTCCTCGTTATTTCCCTTTTCAAATTTTATAACTGCTCAAGCCCTGCCAAAATTGACTCTTCGTCCATCTCTTTAATTACTATTTGCTTAAATAATAAATATCTGTCCAACAATTAAATAATAAATATCTGTCCAACAATTAAAATTGCTTCAGAAGGAGGGTTAGCTCAATATAAGCTATTTCATCACAGACAAAACTGGAAGTCCTATTTAAGGTGTGTGCTTTTCCCTTTCCATGTGCAATCCACACAAAGTCCACTCTCCCTCTCCTGTTGTGTGTAAACCTCTCAGTGACCTCTTGGGAAAGCTGCCAATACCATCTTATTTTGCTTATATTCTATCATATTTGGCCACCATCACAGAATCTCTCATGCCATATTGTTTTTCTTTCCTGTGTCTGTTTACTTGATTTTTAAAGAGCATATTCTATTTTATTTTTTTCAAGATGATATTAAATCACTTCTTGATTACCCAAGATAATGGATGACACACAAGCCTCATTCCCATCTATAATTTCATCTGGTGCCATAATTCAGTTTACACCTATTGCATAGGCTGTGCCAACAATCGTTAATAACCCAGTAAACGCCACGACTCTGCTCGGGCGGCCCTTGTGACGGTGACCTCCAGGTCACAACACCTCCAGGGCAGGCCCACCTGTGCCAGGGGCTCTGACGACAATGGCCCTGTGCCCAGCAGGTGGGAGATAAAGTTCAAGTGGAGCCTGCCATCGCTCAGGGGAACGGCCGCTGCTGGGTACCTTACCTCTGCACTCACTCTACACAGCACAGTTAGAAAGACACATTCACTCAGCGTCATTATCAGACCGTTACATTAGCAATATCCAGACTTTCCATGGTGTGATTTTACTTGTATAGGAAAATGGGGAAAGATCACCAGAAATTTGAGAAAACCTATAACATAGAAGATAAGAAATGCAGTTTAAAAAAAACATAAGGAAAGAGGTATTTTAGCAACAGAAGTGTCATTAAAAATAAATTATGTCCTTTTAAAAAAAAAAACAAAAAAAAAAAAACAACACTGCAATCCTAAGAAGCAATGCTCTATAAAAATGAACTCGAAATTGAATAAATTTAAATATCACTGGTCACTGTTTACTTAAAAAAAACAGAATTTTAACAATTTAAAATTCAAAAATTATCTCATAGAATAGACAAAATAGACAGATACTATTAAAAATAAATTAAAAGATGGAGGATCTATTGGAAACCAGAAAACAGAGAAAAGCATGAGGTAGTACTTTAAATAGAATATGAGAAATTTCTTACATCTAGAGGAAACAGTTATGTAGACAGGGCTCTCCGTAAACACATTTAAATAACATGTACATTTTAAAAATTATTTTCACCTTGAATGCTTTTCTCGGGTACATTCCCAATCAAGTGTGGTAATGGAACCTGTAGGATGCAGAAATTTAATGCCTACAGCCTTTCCTAGGAAATCACTTCACAATCCGCTGCAGAAAACAAGGACGTGAACCAGCAACTCAGACAGGAGATTGCACAGGAGAGATATGACACCCAGGTCCCTTCCACAAAGCATCAAAAGGAGGAAGACATAAATGCCGGTCAGAGAAGAATAAAGGACCGAATTCTAAAGGCGCATGATGATTTACTAGAACAGATAACATTATTTAGACTTCAAAAATCTTTATAATAGAGTGAAAACAACTGAGAGAGTCTGAACAGTCCTTTTAAGTCTTACCAAAAACTTCTTTTAGAGCCACGAACATTGGATCCATGTTAAAGGCCATCATTGCCAATTCAAATTATATAAAAGCTATACATCGGTCTTTTAATATTTGATACAATAATATATACATTGCATGGCCAGGTGCCTTCCCCAGGGACCACACTCAGCATCTCCCCATCAAGCCGCCATGGTTTGGACCCATGTCCGTGTGACTCTGGCCTTTATCTGATTTCCTGTTCGCCTCCCTTAGCAAATGTAGCCCCAGGTGACGGCTCTTTGCTTTATGCCAGGTGGGCTGGCAGGAGGCTGCATCTGAAACACTCTGTTTCCAGAGAGTCTCGAGTAATTCCTCCGTACAGTTATCTCATTACCTGGGTTTTCCAGTTTACGTTTTGCGGTCTACATACCAACAATGGATCTGTCATGAATGCAGAGCAATCACAGCAGTGGTAGCCCTGGCATTGCTTCATCTCTGCATATCCACATCGGGGCACGGCTCCTCATCAGTTCGCGGCACAGCGGGCTGACCCTGTGGTGATAGGCACAGCATTTGCTGCTAAATCTCATTATTGCAGTGGATTGACATTGACGTAGGCAAGGTTACTGCTAGGCTAGTTTGTGACCCACTGACAAGCCCCGACTCCGCTCCGTAATCCTCAGTGGCCTTACTAGTCAGCGGGTCCCCCAGCGGGTACCACAGAGGGACCCGCGTTCATTATCGTTCACTGAGAAATCAGTGTGATGGTCCGGGCACATATTGGAAGTGATGCTGTTAATGGAGGCAATTTATGATTCGATTCAGATTTTTTTTTTAACTTTGCCATTTTTCCTCTCATGCCATATGTGTGCATGGCAAAAAGTACATGGCTATATGTCTACGTATTTCTCACTGTCTACTCTTTTAATTTTATTCTATCGTATCACTTTAAATACAATATTGTTGAAATTTCATATTGAAACACCAAAGCAATAAAACTTACTAAAGAAAATCCAAACAGCCAGCATGGCTCAGTGGTTCAGCGTCGACCTATGAACCAGGAGGTCAGGGTTCAATTTCCAGCCAGGGCACATGCCCAGGTTGTGAGCTCGGTCCCCAGTGGGGGGCGTGCAGGAGGCAGCCGATCCATGATTCCCTCTCATCATGGATGTTTCTATCTCCCTCTCCCTTCCTCTCTGAAATCAATAAAAAAATATTTTTTTTAATTTTTTTACAGAAAGTCCAGGTGTAGTGTTTTAGCAATAGGAATGAAAGTTAAATAACCCTCCAGCATCCCACCAATTCTCTCTCTATAAACCAGCATCATGAGGCAGCAAAGCATCTACACTTAAAGCTCGGACAGGCATCGTCCCATCTTTGAAAGCACTGTCCTGTGTACTGCAAAGTCATACAAATGCAAATGTAACAAAATGCATTACTCTCACCTTCAGGCTGCGTACAATCTCACCATGACCTGGACAATCGCCTTTGCCATGGCTACTGATTCTTGGTACTGGTTACGCTCTCCCAGTCCCCTGTTCTTTAAACCGGTGGCCTCTAGCTACACTTTATAGAGCATTCCCTCATGTCAAAATGCAAACTATAATGTCTCCTCGGAGAGCTCCTCCCCCTAACTTTTCATCAAAGTTTTCACTCTTAGGTTTCTAAGTTATCCATAATGACAATAAAATTTCAATAAAGGGCTGATCAATACTAATTATAGCAGGGGATGACTCTGTAAAAACCGTATAAACTATAGCCCTACCATACCTTTCTACATTGCTATTTATTGATTTATTTTTCTACAGTGCTATTTAGATAAACATATGATATCATGGAAAATATATCAATGGCAAATGGGCCTTCCATTATGTCATGTCCCAGTAGGACCATTTCCCCAAGTCTATAGGAGACCTGAAAGTGTAAATCCTAAAAGAAAACATACAGGAAAGCTTGGTGAAGCGGGAAGTGGACATCTGCAGGGATATGACACCAAAAGCGCAGCCAGCAGAGACAGGTAGGACCAGACACAACCAGAGGGTTCTGCACAGAAAGGAAACAATAGGGCGAAAGGCATCCCATGAAATGGAAAAGGTATTTGCGAACCACACGTACAACAGGGGTTACGATCCAAGCTATGTGAGGACGGCCTACAGCTCAACAGCAGAAAGATAACTCCCGGCTGGAAACGGCCTGAAGGCAGGAAAGGGCATTTCCCCAAGAAGACACAAGCATAGTCAATCCGTACAATACAAGCCTAAGTGACCCTTACGGTGAACGACCAGAACGACCGGTCGCTGTGATGTGCACTGACCACCAGGGGGCAGACACTCAATGCAGGAGCGCCGCTCAGCCAGCAGCGAGGCTCATGGCTGGTGAGCGCAGCGGCAGTGGCCTCTCCTGCCTCGGCTAAGGAACGGCAAGCCTAGCGGTAAGGATCAGTGAGCAGGCAGGCGGTAAGCAGCGAGGGGTCCCAGACATCCCCCGAGAGGTCCCAGACTGTGAGAGGGCGCAGGGTGGGCTGAGAGACCCCTCCCTCCCCAGTGCACAAATTTCATGTACCTGGCCTCCAGTAAAAGATACTGAATGTTACCAGTCCCCAGGGAAATGCAATCAAAACTACAGTGAGAAATCAGCTCACAACCGTGAGGCCATTAGCAAAATAATAAAAACAAAAAGAAAATCAAACAACAAAAAAAGAAAATAAATGTTACAGGGATATGGATAAACTGAGAGACCTGCACATTATTAGTGGGGATGTAAAATGATGTAGCCACTATGGAAAACAGCATGGCGGTTCATGAAAACATTAAAAATACACGACCACATGATTCGGCATCTCACTTCTGATTGTCCTGAAGGATCGAAATCAGCACCTTGAGGAAGTATCCATACTCCAAAGTTCATGACATCACTATTCACAATAGTCAAGGTGTGGGAACAAACTTAGTGTCCATCAACACACAAACATAAATAAAATGTGGTGTATGCATACAATGAAACATCTAGCATGAACGAAGCCAGAAGATATTAGGCGATAGGAAGTATCTGTCACGGGAGAATAAATACAGCAAGGTCACTTACATGAGGCATCCAAGAATGGTAGCCCCCACGGCTGGAGGTGGGGGGGATGGGAAGTTGCTCATCAATGAGCACAGGTTTCAGTTATGCACAATGAGTAAGTTGTAGAGACCCGCTGTACAAACGTTGCCTATACTCAACCACACTGTACTGTACACGTAACACCCGCTAAGAAGGGAGAACTCATTTCAGGTGTTACCACCACAATAAAATCAAATTAAAAAACAAACCTGTAGGTAAACTGATTCTAAAGAGAGAAAGACACAATAATTACCCAAATCAGAAAAGAAAAAGGGGCCACCAGCACACATCACATAGGTAGGAAAGGAAAAAATGCTGTATTACTGCAGGTTATTCAGTTGTTGAAAAGAAAAGGTGTGTGTAAACCTCATTCCAATCTAGTCACCAGCTTCGACACAAAGGACAAGTGACGGGGAAGACCCTGCTGTCCCTCTGCGTGTGTTGCATTCTCAAGTGTGTCACTTGGAATTCCAGTTTTAGGAAGAGGGTGTCTGTCTCCCCATTCACTTCTTTGTTCAAGTGTTTATGTTATTTATTTAGATTATTACACGGGTATTTATATTATTCTATGAGTTCTAATCCTATTTATTTATTTGTTTATTTGTTTGTTTATTCAAATTGTTCCAGATGTGGCCAATGGAAGGCTGGCATCTGTGTACGATGTAAATGTTTTCATCATCATCCTGAAATCCTGATATGACAAATCCAAGAGTTCTTTTTTATCTAAGTCCATTGTTACAAAAATACTAAAATTTCACAAGAGAAAATTTTACATTAAACTTGAAATAAAGCTCCATAACACACTTTCCTTTAAAGCAGTGGTTCTCAACCTTTCTAATGCCACGACCCTTTAATAGAGTTCCTCATGTTGTGGTGACCTCCAACCATAAAATTATTTTCGTTGCTACTTCATAACTGTAATTTTGCTACTGTTAATGAATTGTAATGTAAATATCTGTGTTTTCTGATGGTCTTAGATGACCCTGCTAGTGGTTCTCAACCTGTGGGTCGCGACCCACAGGTTGAGAACCGCGGCTGTAGAACCTAAGACCATCGGAAAACACAGATATTTACATTATGATTCATTAACAGTAGCAAACACCATTTGTTCTGCTTTAAAGGATTGTGTCTTACAGAAGCAGATACTCTTGGTTGTAAGCTGATGGCTTTTCATCCATTTCATGCGACAGACTGAGAGCAGGTGCCTTGCTAACCCCAAGACAGTTGTTCTACATAATAGAGAGCCCGTGTAAAATTACATTTTAAATTCATAAAAAGAAGAGACTTATCAAGAGCAAACAAATGTTAAAATGTATAAGCTTTTTAAAGGTTCTCCAGATCCTCATTGGGAGCATATGTGTAATTTGTTTGAACAGATTATTTCATTGATGTTCTCATGTATTCGCATGCCTGAGTGAGTTTTAATATTACTTATGCACACTTTTAGTGTCTTTTAACTTGTATTAAAGAAGTTTAATCAAGTGGAATAAAAACCCCCGATTGAGGATATTCTTTGCTTTCTTTATTAAAAGTAAATGGCTGCCAAGAGTCTGGATGAGAGTATCTATCCAACAGGAAATCTTATTTTTAATAAAAAGAGACTTGATAAATTCTATGCTTGAAGCAAATTTCAAAAGCAGTTACTATAGCCACGGAGCCTTTTAGTTCCTGAACTCCCACACGTAAGTCTTAATAACTTCCTTCTGACTGCAGGTTTCTGCCACTTCTCTGAAAGGAAACGGGTTTAATAACTACATTGTAAACTTGGAAAAAAAAATATATTTGAACGTGTCATGTAGAATTCGGAACTTTCCAGTTAATAAAATATTAATCTCATCACATTTTTGAACACTTCCAATTCTTTAAATGTCATTTCTTCCTGTGTCCTATGCAGCCAAAGGCAATGCCATAAAGAAAACCCTATGGGATCGAAAGAAATGTTTGGATAATATAAATAATTCTGAAAACCCCTTCTGTGCTTAATTGGCAGTAATGTTAAAACAATTATGCATTCCCTAAATATAAACATAGAGTTGTTAATAATTTAAACAAGGCAAACCTCAGTTTTAAGTTCCCCACCAGAATTTTTTTTTTTTAAATATATTTTATTGATTTTTTACAGAGAGGAAGAGAGAGGGATAGAGAGTTAGAAACATCGATGAGAGAGAAACATCGATCAGCTGCCTCTTGCACACCCCCTACTGGGGATGTGCCCGCAACCAAGGTACATGCCCTTGACCGGAATCGAACCCGGGACCCTTGAGTCCGCAGGCCGACGCTCTATCCACTGAGCCAAACCGGTTTCGGCCCCCACCAGAATTTAAAAACAGGTGTTTTATGATTTCATTTATGTGTGGAATCTAATGAACAAAATAAACAAACAAAATAGAAACAGACTCATAGAGACAGAGAACAGACTGACAGCTGTCAGAGGGAAGGGGTTGGGGTGGGTGAAAAGGCAATGTGATTAAGAAAAAAAACAATAACTCATAGACACTGACAGCAGTGTGGTGATGACCAAAGGGAACGAAGGTAGGAGGGGGTAGAAGAGGGTGAAGGGGGTAAATGGTGATGGGAGGAGACTCAACTTGGGTGGTGAACACGCAATACAATATACAGATGGTGTATCACCTGAAACCTATGTAATTTTATTAACCAATGTCACCCCAGTAAACTCAACAAAAATTAAAATTCTATCTAATAAAAGAGTAATATGCAAATTAACCATCACTCCACTACACCCACAAGCCACGCCCACCAGCCAATCAGGAGCAAGTATGCAAATTAACCCCAACCAAGATGGCTGCAGCCACAGAGCAAGCAGGAGGGAGGCTTGGGTTTCCCCAGCGATGGAGGAAGCCAAGCTTTCCACACACCCTGGCTGGCCCAGGCCTCCACTCCAGGCTACAAAGTTTCAATTATAGAAGATAAATAAATCCCAGATACCAGGGCCTCCACTTGGGTCACCAGGGGGCGTGGCCGGCCTGAAAACTACCACAGGCCCCTCGCCCAGGCCGCCCCACACCTCAAGGGAACCCCCACCCTGATCTGGGACACCCTTCAGGGCAAACCAGCTGGCCCCCATGCACCAGGCCTCGATCCTAGCTAATAAAAGAATAATATGCAGATTGACCATCACTCCAACACACAAGATGGCTGCCCTCATGTGGTCAAAGATCCTGCCCCCATGTGGACACAAGATGGCCCCCACAAGATGGGGAGGCCAGTTGGGAGGGACCAGGCCTGCAAGGGTGGGCAGTTGTGGGCGATCAGGCCAGCAGGGGAGGGCAGTTGGGAGGGACCAGGCCTGCAAGGGAGGGCAGTTGGGGGTGATCAAGCCTGCAGGGGAGGGCAGTTAGGGGTGACCAGGCTGGCAGAGGAGGGAAGTTGGGGGTGACCGGGCCTGCAGGGAAGGGCAGTTGGGGGGGACCCAGGCCTACAGGGGAGAGCAGTTGGGGGGACCAGGCCTACAGGGGAGGGCAGTTAGGGGTGACCAGGCCTGCAGGGGAGGGCAGTTAGGGGTGACCAGGCTGGCAGGCAGAAACGGTTAGGGGCAATCAGGAAGGCAGGCAGGCATGCAGTTGGGAGCCAGCAGTCCTGGATTGTGAGAGGGATGTCCAACTGCCCATTTAGACCCGATCCCAGTGGGGTTCCCAGATTGGAGAGGGTGCAGGCTGGGCTGAGGGACACACACACACACACACCCCCGTGCATGAATTTCGTGCAACGGGCCTCTAGTAAATAAAATAAAAACTCTAAGTAAATAAATGAAACAGGTCCTGAGATTAAAGCCTTTTCATATGGAACAGACTTGGCTTCTTACCAGACAAAAACCAGAGATCGCAAGAGTGTTGAGCATGTTCATGCAAAACTGTTTTGTAGAAGGAGTTATTTTAATCGAATTACTGCACTTTCACGGAAGCCTTTCCTGCATCTACAGTTTGCTCTTTGGCTGCCTGTCTGTTCAATGATGTGCGGTGAAGGCCCGACAGAACCTCTACGCACCGCTGCTTCCCAGCCCTGCGGGTGGCGCCGTGACTGCAGCGTGGCCCTGAACTCCGACAGGCTGTGGCGTGTTCCTGGTCAGGGCACACCCCTGGGCTGCGCGTCTGATCCCTGGTTGGGGTGCCCATGGGAGTCTACGATGATTGGTAAGAAAAAAGAAAATCTCTTTATTTGCATGTAACGCAACAACATATACAAATCCTTACTAAAAATATCCTGGCAAGCCACACGTATGAAAAGGTCGATTCTGCATGGTTTCAGGATGCAACATCAACATATAAAATGTAGATCTGTTTCTACAGACTAAGCAAATATTAGAAATGAAATTCAAGAATATAAGCAAATTTGCAAAGCATTTTCAAAAGAAAATACTCAGAAAAGTTTAAGAAAATCTGTCCAACCCTTACTGCTTACAGAAAATGAAGCGCGGCCTCCGTACTTTAAAGATAGAGTTGTTTAAGGTTGAAAGACTCAGCATTGCAGAGATGATATTTAGTGTCCAGTTGATCTGCAGCCTCAAAGCGATGTCAGCACACACCCCGCCAACCCTCCTGTAGACGCAGATAAGCTGCTTTTAATGCTTGAATGGAAACAAAAGAACCTATAACGAACAAGTTTTAAAGGACAAGCAACTCGAGGGCTCCAGACCCCAGGTTTCTATTCTTCCTCTGAGGCTGCCATAACCGTTGTTCATCCTCGAAGACTGAGTTGACCTATGCCGGAACGCCATGACAATAATTCTTTAATATCCGGATTTAAAGTGCTCATTTTCTGTCAAACTACTGGTATGTGATATTTCTCTTAAGAGTGAATTGCTGAATGATCTAATTAAGTTATTATCTGGATGAGTTCTGCTATGTAAAACAGAGTTTACTGTGGCTAAAAATGACAGCTTTATTTTGGGTTCAGCACCCGGTAGAAGTAGACTCTAAAATCATGAGTACTGCCCTAGCTGGTGTGGCTCAGTGGATGGAGCATTGGCCTGCAGACTGAAGGGTCCTGGGTTCAATTCCAGGCAAGGGCACATGCCCAGGTTGCAGGCTCGATCCCCGGTGTGGGGAGTGCAGGACACAGCCAATCCATGATTCTCTCTCATCATTGATGTTTCTATCTCTCTCTCCCTCTCCCTTCCTCTCTGAAATCAATATATATATATATAAAATCATGAGGACTGTCTTTGAGAAAGCAATTGAAACTGAGTATCTGCAGCTTTCAACTGGTTATGTGATTTCAATAATGGAAAACTCATGTTGTAGATGACTGGCACTGAACTAAAAGTGCCAGCTGCCTAAAAACTGCACTGAGAGGTTTTCATGAAGAATGCCACATCTAATTAAAGTTCACAGTCCAAGGAAAAAGCCTTCTAAATGTTTCACGGAGTGTGGTAACTACACATTTTCATCAGGAACACAGTGCCAAGCTTTGTGTAACATTTCTGATTTCCCCCCTCAGAAAAGCAATTTCAAATTACAGGTAATGAGCCATTTTGCATCCCTCGAATTACAGAGTGAATAATGGGAGTTAATGTGATTTACCTTTTAAACATTTCTTAAGTAGTTTTCCTAAGTTTCTTAAAGAGAAAATGTGTTTCAATCACATCAAAAGTTATGCTCCACTATTCCAGGTGTGGAGAATTGCTGTTCTGATTTTATTTCTTTTACAATAGATTTACGACAGATAAAGCGGTATCTATAAACCTATCACTTGATTTCACTCAGTTGGGTAAAGCTTATTTTTAAGAAAAAAAATCAAAATATCTCATTTTGGAAATAAAAAATATATTTTATAAGAGGAAGTAATGTTCAATGTATATTCTCCTCTCAGTTATCCTCTCCACTAAATGAGTGTTAGGTTTATGGTCAGACAACACTTCTCCATTCTCGGAGGGACCCTTATTTTATAGAGTAGGCCTCCCTGTATTTCCTAACATGTCTGCAACTTGACAGGGTTGTGGGCATAGAAAGCCAAAAACTACCACACTTGACCTGAGATGCTCACAAATAGGAAGGAAGAAGAAATTACTCATGAAAGTTAGGTAACACTGACTACGTTATTATGACACACACAACGATTACAGCCACATGGTCAGCAAAGTCATTTTTTTTTTAAATATATATTTTATTGATTTTTTACAGAGAGGAAGAGAGAGGGATAGAGAGTTAGAAACATCGATGAGAGAGAAACATCGATCAGCTGCCTCTTGCACACCCCCTACTGGGGATGTGCCCGCAACCAAGGTACATGCCCTTGACCGGAATCGAACCTGGGACCCTTGAGTCTGCAGGCCGACGCTCTATCCACTGAGCCAAACCGGTTTCGGCAGCAAAGTCATTTTTAACTATTTAGGGCCATAGGTACAGTGTCGTTTCTTCCTTTCTTCTAGAAATGCCTATTGTCTTTGCAAATTTGCTGAAGTGATTGATGTGTTCATTCACTGGACTATAATAATCATTTCTCAATGTATATGTGCATTAAATCATCATGTGTACCTTTAAGAAATCAAATTCTAGAACATACAATTTTTACTTGTCAATCGTACCACCTCAATAAAGGTGGGAAAAAACAATATGGAATAAGGCCATAAATAAATAAAATACAGATGGCTTCCAAAATAAATAAATGCTTAGCATCGACAAGTGCCAAGAACTAAGCTAGGCATTTATTTGGAACTAGAGGCCCGATGCACAAAATTTGTGCAAGAGTAGGCCTTCACAGCCCCAGTTGCCTCGGCCCTCTCAGCCCTGGCTTCATCCAGAAGGTCGTCCAGGAGGTCATCCGGAAAGGTCATCCGGAAGGTCATCTGGAAAGTTATCCACACGGCTGTTCCACTGTTCAGCCGTTCGGTCTATTTGCATATTACGCTTTTATTATTATAGATGAGTAGAATAATGAAATATTTTTCAAAGCCTGTACACAGATTTTTAAATGGTTGTTTCATGTAATTATTTTTGTTTCCCTCTGTGAATTTAATCTGTCAAATGACTCTTATTTGAATTGAGTGAAAAACTTCTTTAAACGGCCTTTAAGAGACAGATCATCTAGAATACGTTGTGATTATTATGACAGTGGATTAAATAAATCTAAATATTATCCTGCCATAAACACCTGGAAATCTAGGCAAAACCTAAGATATCTATTTTAAATTAAAACCTGACCTTGCCTTAAAAAAACAAAACAAAAGCAATAAAACCCCTTAAATTCCCAGTATCTAATCCCAGAAACCAGGGGGTCGCTGAAACCTGGCGGGAAGCACTGAGCTGAGCTGAGCGCCTGTGGCCTGGGCGGTGTCCACACCGGGAGAGGGTGAGAGCCACACACCAGGGGCTGGGCCACACCCAGGTGGAAGGTAGGACATCAGGTCACAGAAGAGAAGCCAGGAGCCTCACCTATCCCTCAGGCTGGGGAAGTCGGTGACAGAAGCACGGAGACTATCACAGCGTTCCTGTACCTGCATAAGCTACACGTAACAACCACCAAGCAGGCTCTCGCATCACCCTGTCCGCTCAGGGCAGCCTCCAGCCATGACATGAACATCAGATTCGGTCACTGCCTTCTGAACTCGTCATGTGTCTGATGAGAGGGAACCAAAGCCTTGAGGAGATGCACGCCCACCTCCAGCCAGCCTGCCCCCGGCTCCGCCCAGGCAAAATCACACATGTGTGACAGCAAGACTACATGAGCAAGAACATTAGACAGCAGCATGCTTACCTCCCACGTATTATTGTTCTTAGGATAATCATTGAACAGTTTTCTAGAAACAGTCCTATATAATAAAAGGCTAGTATGCAAATCAACCGAACGGCAGAACGACCAGTTGCTGTGACATGCACTGACCACCAGGGGGCAGACGCTCAATGCAGGAGCTGCCCCCTGTTGGTCAGTGTGCTCCCACATCGGGGAGCGCCGCTCAGCCAGAAGCTGGGCTCACAGCTGATGAGCAAAGATGCGGTGGAGGGAGCCTCTCCCGCCTCCGTTGAAGCACCAAGAACCCCTCGGGGGATGTCTGACTGCCGACTTAGTCGGACATCCCCTGAAGGGTCCCGGACTGCGAGAGGCACAGGCCCAGCTGAGAGATCCCCCTCCCCACCACCAATGCACAAATGTCGTGCACAGGGCCTCTAGTAAAATTATATTTTCTGTAAAGGTGCATAAAATAAAGGCTTATAGTCAAGGAAAACTTAGAAAAAAATCAGTGAAAGTGATCATGCATATAAAAACTTAAAGAATTTAAATTAAAGAGACAAACATGTGTTAAGCAGAAGATGTGAAAACTATTACTGAATTAGAAGACATCTCAGATAACTTTCCAGAATAAAACTAAGAGAAATAAAGAGATGAAGGTATGAAAAGACAGGTTAACATATATGTGAGACAAGATTTTTTAATGTAAAGAAATGTAAAAGATTTCCAACAAGATAAATAAATAAAATTCCACAGCAGAACCCATCAGTGAAACTTTATAACACTGGAAATAAAGAGATCTTACAGTCATACGCCAGAGATAGAACTATATCTATAGCAAACTTTCCATGAGCAACATGAAGCCAACTGAACATATTCAAAACACAAGGTATTATCTATCAAAATGCATCTAACGCTAATTTCCAATAAAAATAACTGTATATGTAATTAAAGAATTAGAGAGCCAACTACAGAGAGATGAGGAAGAGAAGAATCACAAAAGGAAAAAAGTGGCTAAAGAACTGTCTAAAGCATGAGGTGCAAAACAATAAAAAGTAATGAAAAAATAAAAGTGTAAAAATGTAGGAGAAAGAAAATACATGGCAGAAGCTACGTCTAAGAAGCAAGGGTGCCTATCAGCCTTCCAAAGTCCAGCATCATTTGGAAGAAAGATCTCTTGTGGTTGTCTTTAGAATCTGAAATTGAATATATATAAGAAATTTTTAAGAGCAAGCTCTAAACGAAGGGAACAAAAAAATTATTATTTCAGATCAGTAGAGTGGACAGAAGACCTGCGCAGTGGGAAACTACGAATGGGGACTACAGAAGCAACTACAAAGCATTCTGGGCATTCCTGATGGCAAGAGCATGCACCTGTACTCCTCAAATCTGCCCGAAGGAGACGGAGGGAGGGTACCTGGGTTCGTAGGGCAGCGAAGGGAAACTTGGCCCAACATCTCACGAAAGGCTCAGAACACGCGGGGCAGCTAACGATCGCACAGCATCAAGCCCACGCAGGACCCCGTGCTCGGTGCCAACCACAAAGGGTCTTGTGAGTCTCAGAAACCAGGAGCCACCACCGGCTGCCCACGGAAGGAACCCCCTGCGCTCGGGCACCCTCAGCGAGCACGTCTGAGAACCCCCGTGCCAAGGCAGGAAGCCACTGGGCGCGAGGCCGTGGCGAGTGCCAACAGCACCCCATGGCCACGAAGGGGCTCCGAGACCTGGAAGCAGCTCTGGGGAGCCCAAGGGAATCCCAGGAGAGCGTTTATCTTCACTGAAGGGCTGCAAGAGCAAGACAAACACCACAGCCCGATACAGCAGGACACCGAGTCTATCCACCTGCATCGCCAAGAAATGAAGAGTGGAACCGATGGAGTGTTCTGTCTAATGAAACACCTCTGTGTCCTTGTGTTTTCCTCTCCGTTTAAATACAGGACACCTGTGCGCTGACATAGACACAGAATCCCTTACTTCCTGCAAGATCACGCCCCAGGAGGCATATGTCACTTCTTGCTCATGTACGCGGGGGGCCAGAGGCCTCTGCCCCTGCAAACGTGGTGAACTTTAACCCTGCTCAGGAATGGCCGCCTCCCATGCTCCGGACTCTGGGTGTGCCGTCAAGTTTTGTTCATTTCAAGTGGAACTAGTTCCCGTTTCATTTCTAAATGTCAGCAGGTGACGGTAATGCCAGGAACATTTTAAGGAACAATATAGCCTTTCTTACTCCTGTCTTTGTAGGAGCCACGTGACTAGGCATCACACACTGAACGATACCGCGTGAGGACCTGGGGTGGAGCCCCCTCCACAGCCCGTGCACCCACAGGAGTCTGGCTGGCCACACAGAGGACAGTGAGCGAAGGAACTCGGGTCTCTTTTCTTCTTGGGTGGTGGGGGGGGGGCGTTCATGAAAATTTCCTTCTTAATAAGCAAAAAAAGGAAGAAAATCACTCCTTTTAAAAAATTAGCAAAAAGTACTTCTAATGCCCCCTAAAACATCAGAGAATAACTTAGCTATTTGAAGGCAATAGAATAAAGCTATTAACTTGGAAAAAATCATCAAAGTTGAGGGCGGGTCAATGTCCCGCTCTAACGGGCGCTGGTCCTTTAAGAGAGGAGCTGAATGCCTATATAAACACCTGGATTGCATTTGGCTTCTGATCACCCAGGACAGGTGGACAGAGGTCAGGAAGGACTTGTTTCACCCGTTCCTTTGATGCCATGACCTTGCTGCCCCTTCCCTTTTATAGGTCACGTGATAGCTACACAGATAGCGTGTGGACAGTGTCACACACACACACACACACACACACACACTGTGTTCTCGCCCTGTGCTGGAGAGAAACTTGGAATGAAAGAAAAAGACAAACACAGTCCACTCTCAGGGATGGGGACAAATAATTACGAACGGAATGAACGTGTCGAGATAAAGTCTTGGCAGTGACCTCATTTCCCAGCTCACAGCTCCCCCAGCTTCCTTCTGGACAGAGAACTTGATGGGAGGGATCCCATTCTTGTGAATCTATTCATTGTCCTCAAGGGGACTTGTGTTCATACAGTTCTTTTTTTAAATATATTTCTATTGATTTCAGAGAGGAATGGGGAGGGAGACAGTGAGAGGTGTCAGCATGCTACTTGGAACGGAACACAATTTAAAACTCGTGAACTGCTTATTTCTGAAATTTTCCATTTAACATATTGGACTGTGGTTGACTGCAGGTAATTTAAACCACAGAAAGCGAAAGTGCAGATAAAGGGAAACCACTGTATTTATTCTCAGGAAATAAAAACATATGTTAATTAAAAACAAAGTTTACTAGTATATTATATCTATTTCATTCTGCACATGATGTGCATTATTGTACAACACAGTGGTGTAGTGAAATATGCATATAATTTATAGAAATACAAATTAAGTATCAGAATGCTCACTATGGCTTTGCCAGTCGGGGATGTTGCACAGAAAGGTATGCGATCGATAGTTTGGACATCGCATTGTCGTTGAGGACGCATCGCAGAAACGGAAATGAGCCGTCAGGGCCGTTCAGAGGACGAAGCAGTGATCTGGAGGTAATTACAGACAACACTAAGGGGAAGGCCTCCACCAAGGGACAACAGTCCTGCCCCACGACCTCGCCTCCGGGTCTGTCCTGGGTGGCCTGGACCACCATCAGCCATGCTACTTGGGGGTTCGGTGCCACACCATCGGACTCCTGCATTCCCGAAGCCAACATCGCCACACCCGTGGCCTGGGGTTCCTCAGACAACCCTCCTGCGCCCTCGCCTTCAGCCTGTGAGCCTGGGCACCCTACATGACAGCCAGAGGAGGAGAGCCGCCCGGCCCTTCCAGGGTCACTCGTGTGCCGCAGCGGTGCAGGCAGCAAGCAGGGACAAGCGCCCCCTTGTTATGTGTTCATTTTTTAAAAAGAAGAAAGAGAAACAAGACAAAGGAAAAGAAAAGAAACAGGAACACAAACAAAAAAACCTATCTGGAGCTTTTGGTTAGTTCCGAGAGTCTGGACTGGGGGGACGTCCATGGAGTGCGCTGAGGGAAACATACTTTACTACGAAGGTGAACAGAGAAGCAATTGTCAGGGCGGGGAAGGAGCTGCCGTCTAGGGCTCCGTTCCGTGGCAGCTGTGTCTTCAGCAAGTGGTCCTGCGATTTCAACCTCAGAAAGGCCGGCGGCAGTGGTACCAGCCACAGCCAACCACCCGTGGCCTCGCAGCCCTCCGTGAGCTTCACGGAGCAATGGACTCGCAGCGATAATGCTGAGCCGTCTAACAACCCAGTGAACTCACCAGCTATCACCACACCTCCCTCCCGGAGGATTAATCTCACCGAGACCTCGGGGCCACAGGGTGGAGAGCACATTCCTGTGGAACCTACTGTTGCATTTCTTTATTTTACTTTCTTGGTCATGGTGTTTTGAGGACATAAAGAAGTAATTTAGACTTTTAACCACGAGGTCCAAAAAATCAAGGAGTATTGTGAGTTTCTTTTTCTGAGTGGCAGAGAGCTCATTGGCATTCGTATGTTTAAAATAAAGCTCATCTTGCAGTATACTTTGCCATGAAATTCTAACAGCCAAAGTGCAGTTAGCACGAGAAGCTTTATCTTTTCAACAGCAGTAACCCCAGAGCCTTCAGAAGAAACTTTCAAAAGCCACCAATTACTGATCGCTTTCAGAACCACCTCATGCTGTAATAATACGTCAAACTTAATTTCATTATTAAGGTTTTTTTAAATAAATGGAAGTTGAATGGGAAGAATAGATGTTTTTAAATTACATCTTTAAAATATTCTCTATGTTACTTATATGCTAAGACATAAATAACACTAGGGGAAACTTGAAGAACACAATCGTTTATAATTCCCAGTATCTTCTGGAATTTCTACAAAGACAACAATATAAGAACTAAGGGTTAGCCAGTAAGCAAGCCATTTGTTTATCTGACAAATATTTATCGAACGATATTGATCAACAGGCTCTGTTCCAGGTACTAACAGGCCACTGCAAGCACCACGGACAGCTCTGGTCGCGCTTGTTCACGGCAGACAACCACAGGCCTCGGGATGAAGAGCCTGCGGATCCAAGAGGGGATCCAGCCTTCCCGTTCACAGCTGCTGGGAGCCAGAGCCTCCCGCGTGCAGGCTGGCATCACAGGAACACTGAACACACGTGCAATATGACATGAAGCGTGATTATTCCTATGGGACAGATGGAGAAATCCGGGTGCAGTCAGATCAAAAAGATCACGAGCCAGTGGGTGGCTGAGTCGGTATTAAAACTCCCGTTTCTCCAAAGCCTGTGTGTGCTCTTCCCTTAGTGTTCTCGATGCCCCTCCTCTTCACAATTCGCGTTTTCTTGAAAGAAGACAAACTGCCAGTTAAATGGAACATCTAGAACCCACAGCAGTTTTCCGGAGGCCTTTGACTGTGGCTTATAAGAAAATAGAAAATCTGCCCTGGCCGGTGTGGCTCAGTGTACAAAGCATCGGCCTGCAGACTGAAGGGTCCGGGTTCCATTCTGGGCAAGGGCACGTAACTCGGTTGCAGGCTCCTCCCCGGCCTGGGCCCTGGTCAGGGTTCGTGCAGGAGGCAACCAGTCTGTGTGTTTCTCTCACATCGATGTTTCTCTCTGTCTTTCCCTCTCTCTTCCACTCTCTCTGAAAAATCAATGGAAAAATATCCTCAGGTGAAGATTAGCACAAATTAAAAATTGTTTTAAATTTTTTAAAAATAACAAATATGCTTAACCTTTTTCAGCTGTGGGCCTTGTCTGTGCAAGATGTTTTACTGGAAATTATCTAAACTACAAGACGTGAAATACCTTTCTCTCTTTGGCCTTTCCCACCCTACAGGCTGCTCACACCTGCACGGCAGAAAGATGGGCTCAGAAAAGAATAGCCGGGCCCTGTGGCCGCCATTGGTTCCAGCCTGGAAGTCCCACATCTTAGACCAGAGGGGAATCAGCCACTGGAGCGATTCCTGGTAAACACCGAAAGCTAACCTATCCCCACCAAGAGCTGAAAGTGACCCTGGCCACCTGCCTGTTGGAATATCAGTAGATTTCCGGCTGTATTATACACCAGCGAGTTTCAACGGGGGTGACACAGGAACTTTTAAAACATGCAACACCTGGGAGAGGATCCAAGATGGCAGCGTAGATAAACATCTGGGCTGCTGCCATCCACAACAATTTCCAAAACTACAACTAAAAGACAGAACGTCTATCACCCAGAACCACGGGAAAGCTGGCTGAGCAGAACCTCTACAACTAGACCGAAAGAGACGGGCGCAATCAGGGCACAAACGCTGAAAAACTGAGGTACAGGGGAGCGCACGCGCGATACGAGCTGGCGGCGGAGCCCAGCTGGAGGCGGGCGTTGCTTTCTTCAATCCAAAGAGAGACAAGCCCCCAATCTCTCTGAAATCCAGTTTCTGGGGAGAGACTGGGCTGTCTGCCATTGGGTCCTTGTGAGGGTGGCTTACTAGCAGAGCTGCGTGGAGGTAGAATTGTTGGCTGCGCCGGGGCACGAGACGGCGGGGACGTGGTTGGAGGCACAGGGACGCGGTTAGAAGCGGATCACTGCCAGTCATTGCTGTTTGCCACGCCCTAGCCTAGTGACGCCCTGAGACTCCGCCCCGCACAATCTACAAACACACCAAAGCTCCTAGCAGCGGCTTTTGCATATGAATGGCCTTCTCTATTGCAGTTTAAACTAGTAAACTTGCAACCTGGTACAGACAGCTCCAAGGCCTCCAAGCTCCAAGCAGGGAGGAGAGGACGGCAGTTCTCACTGTAGCTCCTGCAGGGTGGCCTCAGACAGCAGCTGAACTGCACCCCATTGGAGATCCAGAAGCCAATGCACCTAGTGGCCAGTGTGAGGCACCAGATTTCAACTCCTCACATCCATAAGTGACACACTCGGGAGGCGGACTCAGTGAGCACCAAAGCCGCACTCAAACAAGCCCTGCACCACAAGCGTGTCTCCAGCGCAGCAGTGCTTCCATTATAGACACAGCGGGTCCTCACAGCCAATTGGCCTGGAGGTCAATTCCTCCCAGTGTACCAACAGCAATCAAGGCTTTTAACTATACCAAGACTATCCACTCAGCCCACAAAGGAGTGTACCAAGAGCGACCACCTAGGGTGATTGGGAAGGCTGAGCTACTGGCCCCTATAGGTCACTGACCACACAAAGCCACTCCATCAACACAGGGAGGCAGCCAAAATGCGGAGACACCGAAGTATGTCACAAGTAGGAGAGATGGAAGAAAGCAAACTAATGGACGACACAGTGTTCAGAACCACATTTATAAGGTACTCAAGAATCTTCTAAAAACCGCTGAGAAACTTGAAGAGACCTTCAAGGACCTTAATGAGAATACCAAAAAAATGGAAAAGGACCAGTCAGAAATTATGCATACACTGTCTGAAATAAAGAATATACAGAAACTCAACTGTAGATCACCGTACCCGAAGAGTCAAACCAAAGATCTGGAATATGAGGAAGCAAAAAATACCCAACCAGAGAGGCGGAAAGAAAGAAGAATCCAAAAGTGTGAGGATAGCATAAGGAGCCTCTGGGACGGCTTTAAACGTACCAACATCCGAATTTTTGGGGTGCCAGAAGAAGAGAGAGAGCAAGATACTAAAAACCTATTTGAAGAAATAATGACAGAAAACTTCCCCCACCTGGTGAAAGAAATAGACTTACAAGTTCAGGAAGCGCACAGAACCCCAAACAAGAGGAATCCAAAGAGGACCACACCAAGACACATCATAATTAAAATGCCAAGGGCAAAAGACAAGGAGAGAATCTTGAAAGCAGCAAGAGAAAAACAGTTAGTTACCTACAAGGGAGTACCCATACGACTGTCAGCTGATTTCTCAACAGAAACTATGCAGGCCAGACGGGAGTGGCAAGAAATATTCAAAATGATGAACAGCAAGAACCTACAACCAAGATTACTCTACCCAGCAAAGCTATCATTCAGAATTGAAGGGCAGATAAAGAGCTTCACAGATAAGAAAAAGCTAAAGGAGTTCATCACCCCCAACCAGTATTACATGAAATGCTGGAGGGTATTCTTTAAGAAGAGGAAGAAGAAGAAAAAGGTAAAGGTAAAAATTATGAACAACAAAAAGACATCAACATGTGAATACCTACCAACAAGTGAATCTAAAAATCAAGTGAATAAAAAATCTGAAGAACAGAATGGACTGGTGAATATAATAGAATCAGGGACATAGAAAGGGAAGGGATGGACAATTATCAGGGGGAAGGGGGCCTGAGGGGTGCAGGAAGAGATTGGACAAAAATCTTACACCTATGGATGAAGACAGTGGCGGGGGGTAAGGGCATGGGGTGGGTTGGGGAATCAGGTGGAGGGAAGCTATGGGGGGGGGGGGGAAAGAGGAACACCTGTAATAATCTGAACAATAAAGATTTATTTAAAAAAAAAAAAAAAAATGCAACACCTGACTGTTCAGTCAGGGCACTGACCCCTGTTCCCTTAGTTTGTCAAATAAGAAAATGACAACAGCCGAAACCGGTTTGGCTCAGTGGATAGAGCGTCGGTCTGCAGACTGAAACGTCCCAGGTTCGATTCCGGTCAAGGGCATGTACATTGGTTGCGGGCACATCCCCGGTGGGGGGTGTGCAGGAGGCAGCTGGTCGATGTATCTCTCTCATCGATGTTTCTAGCTCTCTATCCCTCTCCCTTTCTCTCTGTGAAAAATCAATAAAATATATTTAAAAAAAAAAAAAGAAAAGAAAATGACAACAGCCAACCCAATAGCTCTCCAGTGTGAATGAATCAAAATCATACCTATTCTTATTTTGTCAGATCAGCCAAAAATACATTTTTCGTATGCCACAGAATCTTAGTAATTAGTGTATGCGTGCATGAGCTGGAAAAGGCTGGAAATCACTGTTATAGGCATTACACAAAAAGGAGGAACTCCAGTCACTCTCCTTTTCCTAACTGCATACCTTTGTGTATTGGTTCCTACAAGTGAGAGGGGCATTGTTAGCAAACAGAATAGACACCTCGAGTTTTGATGGTGGCTGTGCAGTGATGAGGGAAACACAATTCTGACCTTGTATTCGTGGTCTGAAATACTGCAATAGGACAGCCAGGAAGGTGTATGGGAGAACGGGTACTAAACTAAGCCATGGAAAGGTAAGTACGTTCAGCTGGTCTACATGATGACCAAATGCACCAATGAAGACTCCAGCTAATCTAAGTAACTTGATAAAAATGAACAACCCCTCTAACCTGATTACATGTGGCATTACTTTACATCTGTCTCATTCTATACAAAGCAGTCATAGAAAACATAGTCAGAAAAAACAGCTAATGCTCTAAAAAAAGATGTAAGTATGTTAGGTTTCTCTTCACTCACACGCCACCTCATTTTGGGATTTTTAAAAATAGGCTAATATATACAATGTCTAGATCCCATGGAAATTAAAGACAACGTGAATGTGAGAAGAGCTTCCTTTGATTAAATCTGCTTTTCTGAACAGATAGAAAACTACGTTTCTCTTCTGAATTCCTCGGTTTTCTAGTCCAGAGAGGGTTGTACAGCTCACACACAGAAAGGAGAAGAAAGCCAGGCATTCTTCCCACATTTCAGTTATTGTAGACTTCAGCTGTGTTACAAGACCTTCCCAATCTCAAATAGGGTGACACCAATAAAACATGGGTGCTGGGTTCATTAGCATTTAATGAATAACTAATTAGCGGCCTGGGCTGGTCCTCCTGCGTTTTTCATTTATGCTATCTCCTCTCATGCAAATTACGGAGCTACACAAAGACAGTTAGATGTGGCAGCCAGCTCCGCAGCAGGGAACAGGAAATGGGCTTCACACACTGAATTGCAGATCTATGTCCTCTGATGCTAGTGACCATCACACAGGACAGTGCGGCAAATTCCAGGCTTTTCCCTCTGTCTCCTCTGAGGCAGGAGTAACGTTAGTGCAAAGACAGCGTTCCCAGGGACATGAATTCACTTCTTTTCCCCATTCTACTTCTCCCAGGAATATCCGATGGCATGAAGTTTGGGGGGACCGCGCAGCTGAGCATTTGTGCTGAATCCAAAGGTGCAGTCTCCCTAGAACTGCTGCTCCCCCAAATCCAGGCAGGGCGGCCACTTGATCTGGCTGCGCAGCAAGTTGGGTTCTTTAAACCAAAGCAGAATGGGACCCAGTCCCCCAGCCTAACTCTTCCAGACACAAATAGGAAGCGGCTGCCTCTCGGCACAGGCTCCGCTCCGGGGGACCTGCAGGCCGCACCGTGTGCTCATGCTGCTGCGGTTCCCACTTCTGCAGAAGCAGCCCAGGCCTCAGATGCACCCACCTTCCTCCAACACGCCCTCTCACTGCAGTAATGTCACCCTCCCCATCATCCGTGCCTGCACACGAGCGCAACTTCAATGCACAGAAGCTACGTACGTGGTAACAAACGGCACAGCCTGTGAAGGATCAGGCCGGTGCTCACACAGCCTGAGCAACTCCACAAAGTGCTCGTGTCTTTACACACTGACTGCCAGGAACTGGGCTTTCCACAAGTTCTTGTCTTTTTATAATTTTTTATTGATTTCAGAGAGGAAGGGAGAGGGAGAGAGGGATAGAAACATCAATGATGAGAGAGAGTCATCCATTGGCTGCCTCCTGCACGCCCCACACGGGGGATGGAGCCCACACCCCAGCATGTGCCCAGACCAGGAACTGAACCGTGACCTCCTGGTTCACAGGTTGACGGTCAATCACCGTCATTGCTACAGTCACTCACATTTACGTGCCTGTTAGAAGCTGGCTGTTATTTTAGCATCAGAGGGCGTGGCTTCCGAGTTACAGTAGCTTCGAGTCCAGTGGGGCAGCAGATGGATGGAGAGGGGCGGATGCTAAGGTAAAGGTATATTTTTGTAAAAGATCCTTAATTTTTTGAAAATCCTTAATTTGAAATCGTAAACACTTCAGACTGTCAAGCACACTTCACAGAACATTAGCTCCCAGACAGAATGGACCTTGAGAAGCCACCGGGTCCGTTCCAGACGTCCAGGCAGAGCAGCCCTAAGCCAAAAGCAGAAAACAGACACAGACGTAAAAACCCGCCTCCTTTCCTTTCCATCAAGTTTCCAGAGAAGATCTGACCAGGTACCCCTTCCTCTCTCTTCATCGTTAGCACATTTTTTAAAAAATACCCACCTGTGACCTTGCTTTAAATTCAGCCGGCCACTCACCGGCTGTGCGGGGTGAGCACGCTCCCTCCCCTCTATGAGAATAAACAAGTCATCTCTTCTGTCCAAGAACAGTTTAGACAGTTGCCACGTTGGCCATGTGGCTTGCAGCTCCCTGGGGGCTGCCATCTTGAACCGGCAAAGGCCAACCCCTCCCTTTGAATTAGCCAATCACAAAAGACTGTGCGCCTGAGCTCCAATCAAGAGTGAGGGACAGGTCACGTGTGTCAGGGATTATAAATCCCAGCAGACTGCCTGCTTGGCGTGCATCCCCTTCTGCGCAGAAGTAAAGGTGTTTGCCTGCTGCCTGGCTCCCGAGTGTGCTTTGTGTTGTACCAGGACCCCACCATTTGGGGGCTCGCCTTATTTCTCACACCCCTCAGAGCCTCACCTCCTCATTCCTAAAATGAGAAGCAGAATAAGTACTGATTGGAGGTGTGGCTAGGCTTGCATAAAAATGGATGTGAATTTTAAAAATAATAAATAAACAAAGGAACGGGAGGGCGGAGGGAGGGCTATGGAGAAAGGTGCCAGGCTTTCCTCGGCGTCTGCCGATTTCCATGTCCCAGCCTGTACCTCACTGGTGTCACTGCTTTCAATGGGGCCCCTGTGGGCCTCACTCTCTGCCTCAGGTTACTCCACACAAACTAAGCAGAGCAAAGCTGCCAGCCTAATCCTGAACTCACAACGTTGCAACTGGGGAAAGAGAGAAGAGTTAACTCAGAACAAAACGAACATTCATCACGCACACATATATAAAAGGCTAATGTGCAAATTGTCCCCTCGGGCATTCAACCGGGAGACTGGGAGTTCGATCGCTCACTATGATGCACACTGATCACCAGGGGGTGGCATGGAATGAAGGAAGGCCCCGGCCAGCAGCGGGAAGGAAGGCCCCAATCGGCCCTGATCACCTACCAGGCCGAGGGAGCCAACCCATGCATGAATTTCGTGCACCGGACCTCTAGTATTACCATATTACACATCATTATCCTTGAAGGCTCTTCAAATGTTCTTCTGTGTTATCCTTCCTATGTCTCATTCTTCTCTCTCTCTTTCTTCTGTTCTCCCCTGACCCTTAGTTCTCTGTTTGTTCTGTCAGCTTTGTGTGTGTGTGTGTGTGTGTATGTGAGTGTATATGTGTGTATGTGTGTGTGTATGTGTGTTTGTGTGTGTATGTGTCTCCATATAAGGCACTCACCCTTTATCCTGAGTATCAATCATATTTTCCTAAAGAGAAGCTCTTTCTCTCTACCAGAAACTCTGATGACAGCTCCAGAAGCTGTGCAGGCAGGTAAAGTCTCCCAAAGGAGAATGTTAGACACACAGGACGAAGAGGAGGCTTACAGGAATCACCCACAGAAGGCAGAAAAGGATAAATTAGCTCAGAAACACCGAGAAGGATGGGGGATTTCAGTATGAGGAGTTCGCGGGGCCCCGGGATAGAAACACTTTGGGAAGGAAGAGGGATCAAACAGTGTCAAAGCCAGGAAGATGCAGCCAGAGACAATGAGGGAAGTGGGGTGAGGGGTAAGAGATCAACCAAAGACTTACATGCATGCATATGAGCATAACCAATAGACACAGACAGTAGGGGGGTGAGGGCTTGTGCTGGGGGATGGGGGTAGCCGGAGAGAGGTCAATGGGGGAAAAGGAGACTCATGTAATACTTTAAACAATAAGGAATTTAAATAAATTTTTTTTAAAAAGATAAAGCCAGAGTGAAAGCCGGCCATTGCCTGGGGCAAGGTGGCGTCATTGCCGACTTCAGCAAGAAAAGTGTCACTATCGCAGGCGACGCTGGCCGACTCCTACGTAAACATGCAACCTAGCAACATGCTGAGACACTCTCCCTTTACCAGAGGACTTTTACATAAAATCTTTCCTCATTTAAGTCTGGGCATATTTTATCATGATAAGTTAAAATAGTTTATAGGGCGGATTGACCTTGGATAAAGGTCAGAGAAACATTTTTGAGGACATAAGAGATGGTTGTGTTGAAGAGATCTTTCTTTACCACCCTAAAATCTTTAGTTAAAAATGATGAGGCCCAGCCGGCGTGGCTCAGTGGTTCAGCATTGACCTATGAACCAGGAGGTCACTGTTCGATTCCCAGTCATGGCTCATGCCTGGGTTGCAGGTTCAATCCCCAATGTGGGTCATGCAGGAGGCAGCCCAACAATGATTCTCTCTCATCACTGATGTTCCTATTTCTCTTTCTCTCTCTCCCTTCCTCTTTGAAAGCAATAAAAATATATTTTAAAAAAAATTTTTTAAATGATGAGAAATTTCAGAGTGTAAACTAGCTTTTTAATGTTGACAAAGAGCAACTAAAAAAACTTCATTTTAACTATTATTGCGTATCTGCAATGAGACAGAAAAAGAATTGAATGCTTCCAGTGACTTTATCTCCTTCCTGTTGCCCATTACACTGGGAGAATTTACCTCACTTTCTGAATGAGGAAAACGAAGCTCACAGACACAGGCGTGGTGTGTTTGAAGGTCACACAACTGGCAGTGACATGGACAGTTGCCATTTGAAGGCAGGTCTCCCCATGCCAAACCAAATGTTGATTATACACAGCAGCTGCAGCAAAAGCCCATGCACTATTTGCTTGTAAAAGAAAAGGGACATTTCTCTGTGCAATATTGAAAGTTGAACACTTTCCAAGAAATTTTTGGCATCTAGAGGCTCTGAGAATGTTGTTATTAAACACGGAAACAAACACAGTGAGGACACAGCGGGAAGTCTCTTCACATGATGAGACGATGCTGTGCCCCGTGGACACTTGCGATCTTCCCATTTGTTGGCGGCATTCAAGAGAACCGAGCATCTTACACTACATGTATAGGGGGGTTTGGGACGGTTGCATGTTAATGTTCTTTTCTACTTGGATTGTATCTACCATCATTATTTGAAAAAAACATATGGAATATTTCAAAATTATTTGAAAATCAATGCAGGTTATATTCTATTATTATTCAAAATTATTTTGGGTAGGAATAAAATAATTAAAATATTATTATCATTTTCTCTTGATCAGTTGAGATATCTTGGTATCTTAAGATTGTTTTATTTTATTCTCTACTTGATAAAAAAGCAATTAGTAATTTTGGTCTAGCAAATGAAGAATCATCAGTTATCTGGATAAGACTAACTAGGTGGGCTTACGTGTCAAGGTCATGGGTACCGAATCCCATTGAGCAATCTCCCCGGCCTTGTGGGACTGAAATGTCATAAACTCATCTAGAATATAGGTCTTGGTCTCTGACTCTGATGCAGTTGCAAGTCCATTTCAAATAAAAAAATTCTAGCTCCATGAAGACACTTGACAAGTTGTAAATTATGATTTACACAATTCTTACTTTCCCCTGCCCTCTCTCCTTTCTTTCTTCCACCCTCCCTTTAATCCTCTAACCCTCCCTCACCCCCTTCCTTCTTCCTTCCTTCCTTCCTTCCTTCCTTCCTTCCTTCCTTCCTTCCTTCCTTCCTTCCTTCTTCCTTGCATTTTTCTAGTGACATGTACATGCTGTATAGAACTTGTTTTTGTTTACGCAAGTCTTATTTGGAGGAAACACGATTAGAAATTTTCAAGTGCCAACACCCAAGTATTGCTATTACCTGCACATTACGATACAATGGCTCTGTGCTATTAAAAGGCCATGCCGCCAAAAACCGGTTTGGCTCAGTGGATAGAGCGTCGGTCTGCGGACTGAAAGGTCCCGGGTTCGATTCCGTTCAAGGGCATGTACACTGGTTGCGGGCACATCCCCGGTAGGGGGTGTGCAGGAGGCAACTGGTCGATGTTTCTCTCTCATCGATGTTTCTAGCTCTCTGTCCCTCTCCTTTCCTCTCTGTAAAAAATCAATAAAATATATTAAAAAAAAAAAAGACCATGCCTCTCCCAAGAAGACCTCGCCATTTACATATTTCATCCCTTTATCCTTTTACTGTGTCTTAATTGTGTGGTTTTATTTAATTCTATTTCAACACTAGTATTTGCTCTGATTCATGGTAGAGGAGTATCCTTTCAACTCCTGGACAATTCCTTATCCCAAGGAACAACCAAAGCCCATTATTCATTCATTCATCCTTTCAAGAAACATGTATTAAGCATTTACTATGCAACGCCAACAGTTCCACTCACGACTCAGTGCCTGAGGTGAGGGTTAACAAACAGAAGAAGGAGTGAGCCTGGCACACAGCACTGTCACCCTTGGGGCTTTTGCTGAAATAAACATTTTATTTCTTAAGCCAAACTACTCACCCCAATGTCCATATATGATGGAAGATCATGTAAGCAGGCCAATGCTCAGGCCAAAGACAACAACACTATAACTGTCTTTAAATTTAAAAAAAATTTTTTTTAAATGAGAGGACCGTGATGGCATCCAAAGCTTGGACCATCAAGGTCTTGAGAAGTAAGAAATTTTAACCTAATTTCCTGTGCACAACTTCTCAGAATTTTTTTTAATAGAATTCACTGGGAAATATATACACACACACACACACACACACACACACACACATACACACACACACACACACATATATATATATCATATTAAACAACAAAAATCAGACACAGAAGTAAGGGAAATTAACTTAGAAACAAAGCCAGATGTTGCCAAGCATTGAAATGATCATAAAAAAAAGAAAGAAAAACGTAATATTATGCTGAGTGAAATAAGCCAGTCAGAGAAAGACAAATACCATATGATCTCACTTATATGTGGAATCTAATGAACAAAATAAACTGATGAAAAAAAATGGATCCAGAGACATAGATGCATGAAACAGACTCTGGAATCACAGAGGGATGGTGAGGGGAGGATAGGTGGGAGGAGATCAACCAAAGAACTTGTATGTGTATTTGCATATCCCATGGACACAGGCAATACTTCCAACAATAAAGATTTTAAAATATATATTAAAAAACAGTAAAGAAAATAGTAAGTAATAAATAGAATCTTAACAGAGCACTGGGAACAATGAGTAAGAACTGAATGGAAATTCGGAAGTAAAAAGAACAATATGTGAAACCTAGAATTTAAGAGCTGCACTTACTAATAGACAGGATAGAGCAGAAGGCAGATTCAATGAACTAAATGGATCAGTTGAGATACCAAAATAAGGAAAAAAGAAAATGCAGCAAGAAAGGCTAATAAACATATAGGACTTGAATAAAAGTCCTAAAACTTATGTAAGTAGACTCAGAAAGGGAAGAAGCAATCTGTGAAAAGACAACGAATAAGAATCTTCTAAATCTAATTTTAAAAAATCCAGGTACAATGTAATGAAAATCGAGGAAGATTAACACGTAGAAAACCACAAGTAGTCACAACTTACATAAAGCTTCTGCTAATCAAAAGACAAATAGGCCCAGCCAGCATGGCTCAGTGGTTTAGCGTCAGCCCATGAACCAGGAGGTCACAATTCGATTCCTGGTCAGGGCACATGTCAGGGTTTCAGGCTCGATGCCCAGTAGGGGGTATGCAGGAGGCAGTCGATCCATGATTCTCTCTCACCAGTGATGTTTCACTATCGCTCTCTTCCTCTCCCTTCCTCTCTGAAATCAATAAAAATGTATTTTTAAAAAGACAAATAGAAAACCATAAAGTAGCCACAGAAAAGAGGTATGTTATTTTGAAAGATGGAACGATAAAACTGACAGCTTCATTCTCAAAGAATCTAAAGAGAGAGATGTTGCCTTGGCCAATACAGGAGAAAGGCAGCATTCTACAGATCCTACAGGTATCAAAAACATCAAAAGTGTCTGCTGCCCAATTTTACGTGAATATGAAAATTACTTGAATGAACAAATTCTCAGAAAACCATCACTTAAAAATAAACACAGGAATAAATGCAAAAAGTTAAAGCTTGTATGAAGTTGAATCTGCAAGTAAAAGCCTCCCACAGAGAAAATGTCAGTTCAAGGTGGTTCAAGGTGATGCCTCCCTGACATTTAATCCAACACAGAAGGGCGCCAAGGTCAGGAGCAGCTTCCCAGAGACCAGAAAGGGGGCGAGCACTGAGCATTTGGTTTCACGCAGAAAATATCTTTTATTACAAACGTGAAGAAGAAAATTCCGGAAAAGGAAAAGTACTGGCTAGTCTTGTTAATGACCATTTAGCATGAACTGCTGACTCCCTTACAAATGGGCACAGAAGTAGAGAACTAGAAGAAATCTCCCAAAGGCGGAGAAAAGTCTTATTTCAGGAACAACAACACAAGATCCTATTTTTAACCGATTGAATTCAACAGAAAAGTCCATGGGGCTAAGAAAAATGAAGTTACATCTTTGAGAAAGTGATTCAGAATAGTATTTTATAATATCACTCCGTCAACCAAAGAATTATTCATTAAATATTTACATATAAATTTCAGAAACTCAGTATCTGTATTTAACAGTATTTAACATTGGTGCCTTCAATGCTAAACATATTTTCCCCTTGCTTATAAAACTTGCATCACATAAATATTTGTAGATAAGTTGATCTATGCACAAAGTAACTGTACTTTTTACCATAGCATACGGTATACAAGGTCTTAGACTATTTTCCTCTGCACTCCTATAAAGTTTTTATCTGTATATTTCAAGTCACTGCCTAGTGATTGTAGAGAGCTCCTGGCAAGGCACATGGGCATTTCTCTAACTATAGTCAGCTGAATCCAGTGGCCTCGGCAAAGCCACATCCTGGAAGCACGCTTTGCCAAAAGGCAGGAGTGTTGTCAGCTTGACCTTCTGCCCAGGTACCAGGGGGTGGGTTTTGTTATTTAAATCCAGCCAAGTACCAGGAATGAATATGACTCAGGCCCACCCAAGAATGTGCATAATCTCCTTTGTCTTGACTTTTAGTAAAACTCCCTGTTTTTTGCTGTATAAAATAAACACGCTGTATTGACTCAGGGTCCCTGTCCCTGTCAGAGGACAGGGGTCCCACCCGGCCCCAGCCTTTTCCTTCTATCTCTGTGTCTGTCTCTTTCTTTCATTTTCTCAATCCCCAGCCGCCCCTACTCAGGAACCAGACCGCTCTCTAGCCATGCTGGACGTGGAAAAGAGAGAAATATTCACAATTGATAAATTAATCGATCATAATAAAAAGTGAAATATGTTAGTTGGAAAGCACTCCGAGTTCATATTTTCATTACCTATAGCCCCACATCGCTGTGGAGGAGAATGATGACACTAAATCTGACGACAAGCTTTCAGAGTGGGAGGGGGTGGGACTCATTCCTTGCTGCACTGCCTCTTCGTGTGAAACCCATATAATCACCGCTTGGCATGGAAATCCAAGTCCTTATCCTTAGGAAAATGGCTTCTATAATCAGACTATAAATCAACACAGATTACGGATTTGTAATATCGCCTGACAGAATAAGTCAGGGCCTGGTTTATGTCTAGAAATCAGAATACTACAAAAAAAAAATGGGCCATAAACACCCTTTCTGAAGTCAGCATGTATTACTGCACACTCCGTTTGCTTCCTACAACGTGTCCATTTCATAGCCTGACCTTTCACCCCCGGAGGGACGACACTTGCTCTGAGTGTGAGGAGTTGTCTCAATAGTCACAGGCGATGAACACCTTCGGGATGCACTGTTCTCACTGTCACTGCACAAGACCATGTCCCGCTCCCCACAGGGATCTTCACCTGCTGGATCAAGGGACAGACGTACTTTCTTTGAAACAAGAGGGATCACAATAAGGATGTCTGGGTTTCATTTTGATTGTGACAGATGTTGGAGAGACAAGAGGGGAATTCTAAATTACCTCTTTGTTATTTTCATTACCATTTCGTCCATCACCGTGTTTGCAGTGCCTACAGTGCAGATAGACAGCAAGCACACAGCCACTGCAGCTATTCCTGAAGCCGGCCTGGCTCCCTGCCGGTATGGCTGGCCTTTCCAATGGGTAAAGTAAGGCAGTAAAATGGGCAAAAGTCCATTGACATTTTGGAATCAACTACTTATCAATCAATATGAACTTTTAGTTACGAATCAATATGCAGTTACTTTAATGAAGGTGAACATTACACCGCCTGGTTTTCAAAGTTCTCTGTGATTTAGAGAAAAACCATTTGACTTTCCCATTCTTTCTGAAATCTTATATTACAAATGTTGACACTCCCCAAAGTATATTTCGAATTTGGTTTGTTGTGAAATTTTCATCTTTCTTTCATCAGAGGGGCCTTTCACACAGTACCATTACAGGTTCCGATGAATTCCGCAGTCAACTCAACCACCTAAAAGTCACAGCCAGAGTGCATGTACGTCAGTCACCTTTGAAGACAGGCGTGCCCGGTGGGCTAGGCCATAAGGAACGTCTGAGGTAAGTCTCCAAAATCCTCAAATGCGGTCCTGCTGCCTCTCCTCGCGTTTCTGCTCTTTTCTGGTCTCTGTGGGAGGAACTGTTCATATGGTCCCATTCAATCTTGCAACGACCAGCAAGAGATGGCAGAAAACCAGAAAAACGAGTTTAACCTTGTTAATCTAAACATAAAAAGCCAAAGTGAGCGGCAACAAGCGTTCATTTGAGATTGAAGAACTTCCATCGCGGGCACCTTCAGACAGAGCCCGAAGCTTAGGTCGCCCATTCGCATCCAGGGCGACAAGGAGGCAGCTGTGCGGGCAGCGCCCCTCGCGCAGCGGCTCTCGCTCCTCCTGCTGTGGCTCCACTCACGTCAGCTGTCCAGGACGAGGGCAGTGGCGTTCAGTGTCCGAGGGGTGTCTGCTGGCTACCTTAGGCGTCCTGCTAATTAGCGCGACCTGAATTACAAACATTGAGAAAGGATTGCAGTCCCCTCCAAAGTGGAGAGATCAAATGAGATCAAACAGCCACCAGGCGGCCGGCTGGCCCACCGAGGGTGCTGAGCCGAGACCCTGGGCCCTGCCCGGCGCGCTGAGTGGTAGCAATGGCCACAGGGACCTGGTGGGAGAGCCCTCATGGTGTCCGTAGTCAGCTACTGCTTTGTAAGCAGACACACACAAAGCCAGCATCTAAAATAATAATCTGTTCTCCATCCGTTACAGTGTGTGTAGGGAACAATCTGGAAGTGTTTCTGCTGGACTGTTTGGCTCAGGCACTCAGGCCACTGCAGATTGAGGGTGACCAAAGCTGGAGCGAGGGGGGACCAGCAGGTTCCCAGTTTCAGGAAGAGTGAAAATAGGCCGGCGTGGCTCAGTGGGTGAGCTTCAACCCATGAATCAGGAGGTCAGGGTTCGATTCCCAATCAGGGCACATGCCTGGGTGTGGGCTCAATCCCCGGTAGGGGGTGTGCAGGAGGCAGCTGATCAATGTTTCTCTCTCACCATTGATGTTTCTGTCTCTCTCTTCCTCTCCCTTCCTCCCTGAAATCAATAAAAATATATATTTTTAAATAACAGTGAAAATAGACTCCCTTCCCCCTTTTCAATGTCTGAAAAACTGATGCAGAAGAGGAAAAGTTAAAGGTATGAATCTTAAGTATTAGATGGTTGTTTTATATCTATATCTATCTATACATACATATATAAAAATACAAGTTGTATGTATTATATACATAATGTTTACTAATCTGTAAAAATATGAATGCACTAATAAATAGTTATAATAGGAATAAATTTTATTAGTATTCATCTTGTATCTATCTCTCTTCCCCAAAAAGCATAGAAAAACATTTTTAAATAACATACCATGTCATATTTTTCTTTTAATAACATTCAATGTCTATTCCCAATTCCTTAGTAGAGTTCTGCAGCTCTATAACACGATTTAGTTATACATGATTTCTTTTTTCTGAGTGTGAACAGATAGGACATTTTTTATTGTAACTTCTTAAGATTGGCTTATATTTAAATGTATTTTTAAATTACCTGACTAAGGGAAATTGTTCCTCAGAAACAGTGCTTTTTATTGCATTCTAACAGCTCAAAATAATAGCATGTTAAAATGTGCTCCCATGCCGAAACCGGTTTGGCTCAGTGGATAGAGCTTCGGCCTGTGGACTCAAGGGTCCCAGTTTCGATTCCGGTCAAGGGCATGTACCTTGGTTGCAGGCACATCCCCAGTAGGGGGTGTGCAAGAGGCAGCTGATCGATGCTTCTCTCTCATCGATGTTTCTAACTCTCTATCCCTCTCTCTTCCTCTCTGTAAAAAATCAATAAAATATATATATTTTTTTTTAAAAAATGTACTCCCACTCCTTTTTATTTTGGTTTATTTTCTCTTTAAGAATCACAAGGGTGTTATTCGCATATTTGCATTTCTTCTCTGTTATAAAACTCAGACCTGCGTCAGGAATGTTGATGTGACTCTACAGTCCATCTGGGCCATTAAATGTACTCTGAACCTGGCATGCGATTCTAACCCTGTTCTCTGGCATGATGTTCGAAATAGTAATAAGTTACATGTAAAAGTAAAAAAAAAAAAAAAAAAAAAAAAAAAAAAGGAAACATGGGGCTGAGGACACAGAAGGAACTAGAACAAAGGAGAGTTTTAAGCTCGGAGACGAAGGTTTTGAGCGAGACGCTAACATGATGGCCCAGGCCCAGGCGCAGGGCTTGAACAGGGAGGGAATGGACCGCCCGGGGAGAGACCCTAAGAGCGAGGCGTCCCAGCTCAGCGCACAGAGACAAGGCAGGAGGGCGAGCCCGGAGGCGGAGAACGGAGGCTGCGGTGGCTCCCGGGACTGCAATGGGCAGCCGGTGCTGCCAGCCAGCAATGCTCCTGCTGTAGTCACACACGGGCTTCGCGGCTCTGGAAGGCCACCTGCGCCACCCCGACCTCTGGCCCGAATCCTGCTTCCCCAGGTCACCCGTGAGCGCAGCATCCCCGGCTGGATGTCAACCCACACGCCAAACCCATCATGTCCAAACTCTGCCCTCCACTGTGCCGCCGACGGGCATGCAATCCCATTGTTCTCACAGGGTCTGGCCAGAAACCTTGATGTCATTCTTAACCTCTCGCCCTCCCCCGCCTCACCCCTGCTTCTCGTAAATCAGACAGACAATGACGTGGGGAGTGCTGTGGAGAGGTTGAGAAAGGACCAGTTAATTTCAGTGATGAAATCAGTAGGACTGAGATCACATGCCTCTGGGGAGCAGGAAGGGAAAGAACCTAGGACACTTCTCAGCTGCAAGGGGGTGGATATGGTGACACCACGGAGACGGGAAATGCCGGAGGAATGGGGCCTTTGTGTTGTCCCGTTGGGGTGGAGAGTATGGGTTGGGATTTGAGGACACGAGTTTCCGAGGGTGGCCTGTCCATGTGGGGAGCGAGGGCGGACGCTATCCCAGGGTCAGACTCCACCTGAGGCATCCTACGCGTGTGGGCATCACAGCAAAGCAGGCGGACGTGAGGAACTGCCTCTGGGCTCCAGGCAATAGTGACTACAATTCCTCTCTAATCTTGACTAGAAAAGGGTAATTATCCACAAGCCTGCGAGCAAGACTCAGTGTGGTCCTTAGCCCAGTGTCTGGCACTAGTATGTTCTCACTAAATGGCAGGTATCGTTACTGAGTGGCCCAGGAATCACAGGGAACAACCGGCTAAGGAATCCAAGAGGCCAAATCCAAATTCCTGACTCAGGCACAGCCACTGTCCTCCGGCCTATACAGCCCCTGGGAGAAAAGGGTCGTATTTCAGTCCCTGCTGAATTCTGTAGATTCAGGCCCTGCATAAATCCCAGGCAAATGGCCGAGAGGAGAAAGCAAAGGAGGCCGAGAGGAGGGGTAGAAGAGGGAGGAGAGCTAGAAGGAAAAGAGGGAGACTCCAGGGAGGACCAGGGGAGGCAGCATCTCCACCAGGAAGCCAATGGACTTTATGTAAGATCCGCATGGGAGGGGCGGGGGGAGCCTGGGGTGGGTGTGGTCACAGCCTGTGAGGCAGCATCTGGCCGTAGAACAGGCAGTGCCCTCACTCCTGGGTTTTTCTTGTTTTTCTTTTTCCTGGACTCATAGCTCTTTGGAGGCCAGAAGTAATTAACCGGCTCGGCACCAGCAAAGCTGTGTGTGTCGTGATTTGGGGTTTGGTTTGACTGTTGGTTTGGTGTTGGTTTCGTTGAGAAATGCTATTTCGACGGTGGGACCCTAGACCAGGCCCTAGAACTGACCGATTCCCCCAACTCTGGGCGCTCAGGCCTCATGCTAGAGGGGCCAGCTCCTGAGGTTCTGCCCGTTGGGGCCTCCACATTCTGACTTGGAACTCTGCAACAGGGTGGTCTTGGAGACGGGATCCTGGCCACTCCTGGTCCCATCGGGATAAGGGACGGGAAGGCGAAGGGTCGGGCAACGATGGAGCTGTACCTCAGCTCCTGCTCCAAGGCGGCCAAGGCCGCCTCCACCAAGACGGCCGCCAGCAGCCTGGCTGAGGAGGTGAGGGCAGGGCCAGGGTCCTGGTCTTTGGTGGGTGGGGCGGGGAGAGCCCCCCACAGGCCCCACTGGTAACCAGGCACTTGGGGCGCCTTCGCGGGGCTCAGCGTCAGCTGCCACTGGCTGGTGGGGGACCCCAGGCCCTCTGGGCTGTCTGCAGGGAGAGCCCTTCAACCCCAACTGTGTGGCTCTTTGCTCCTTTGGTTACGGTCGGGGTAGGCAGGCCTCAGCCAAGGAAATACAGCCCAACAACACAGTGCTGTTCACTCAGAATGCGTTAAACGACCAGCGCGCACACTGTGTTCTTACTGCAAAATGAAAAATAAAAAGAAACACAAGACATCTGGGAGACGTTCACTCTGTGCAGTCCCGTGATGTGGTCATGCGATCACGGTGTTTGCCTGTGTCCAATCTCATCGGGTTATACACATCATGTACGCGCAGGTCTCGTATCCCTGCTGCACCTCCAGAAAGCTGTTAAACGGTAAGAGGCACCTCCCTCCACCTGACGCCGTGAATCTCAGGAACATCCGCAGCCTGGACCTTCCTGAGTGGAGGAGGCCTGACCCTCTGCCGTGTAATCAGGGAAAGGGTAGGGATTCCGCTCCCAGCACTCCTCCCAGGCATCGTCCCAGCCTTTGCAGGAAGGCAACAACTAGCAGACGGAAAGGCAGGACGGCAGGAGGAGATCTCTCACGCAGAGTACCCTTATTTCAATGAAAATTTCCATGGAATCTAAAGGAAATTATTACAATTTGTAAGTGAGTCTGGCAGAGTTCAAGAATAAGAGGTTAAAAGAGCAAAATCAGATCAGTCCTATTTTTATTAACTGGTGTTTAATTTCTGTTATTATATACGAGATGTAAACGCCGGCCGGGGGGGGGAGGGGGGTGGCAGGGATCTAGCAGAAGATGTTCATGATCTCTACAATGTAAACTGCAAGTCACTGAGGACAGAAACTAACGAAGATGTAACCACATGGAAGGCAGACACGGGGTCCGTGTGGGAAAGTGGAGGCCAAAGCCATTACATTTCATCTGCCGGGTGCTGGCTTCAGAAAGAAATGGTATTTCCACCGTGGGCCTCTCAGACCAGGCCCAGGACTGATTTCCCCAACGCCGGGCGCTCAAGCCTCAAGCCAGCGGGGCCAGCCTGCTGAGGCTCCGCCCTCTGGGGCCCCCACATTCCACCTTGGAACTCTGCAACAGTGGGGTCTTGGAGACAGGGGCCCTGGCCATTTCGGGTCCCATTAGGACCAGGGACTAGGAGGGGAGGTGCCCAGCTACGATGGAGCTGTACCTCAACTTCTGCTCCAAGAAGGCCAAGGCCGCCTCTGTCAAGACGGCCGCCAGCAGCCTGGCTGAGGAGGTAAGAGGCAGGGCCAGGGTCCTGGTCTTTGGTGGGCGGGGTGGGGAAAGCCCCCCCCCCGAGGCCCCACATGGTAACCAGGGCCTTGGCGGGGCTCAGCATAGGTCCCCTGGCTGCCCTTCGACCCTGACTGCGAGCCTCCTCGCTTCCTTTGGTGGCAGTGGGAGCGGGCAGGCCTCACCCACGGAAATCAAGCCTAGAAGGGAGGCAAACACTCCCCACCGGCCCTGACAGGGAGGCCCGAGCCCACGCGCCAGGCACCAGAGCGGCTGGAGACGGAGGACACTTATCCTTCCTTTTCAGAGTGAAATGTATCGTTTGGTTCCGTTTCCCACGTCAGTAATGGATGCAAAACAGACTTAGGTGGAGTTCAACAGAATTGGCTCTTTAGAAAGCACAGGGGTCTTACTGAGCACTAAGTAGAAAATGGGACGCTTTCTTTCTGGTCAATTTTAAAAAGCACCGTATACACACAGAGGTAAGCATGTATGTGTGACACACACTTCCATTTTAACAGAAAATGCTTACACGGCCAGTAAACAGACTACAGGATAGCCACCAGCTGCCTGGACATCCGGAAGTCACCCAGTTCCAAAACTGGTTGCTAATGGACCACATCCCATCGTTTAAGGACCAGGAGCGGCTCATCCGGCACAGGTGGGGGTCGGAGGGTGCCCAGTGTGTGCCCCATGCACGCCAATGAGCTGGGGAAATGCTGGAAAGGACTGGAGCTGGGCCCTTTGTCACGCAGGAGACAACATTTAACTCCGCTGCTGCCCTCCGTCCAGAGAGGGAAGGAGACTGAGAGGCACAGAAATTGGGCACGGGGACGCCCAGGGGAGGAAGCGCAATTCCACCAGAAACGATAGGGCTCCTGGGAACCCACCAGGTCACCGCGCTGGTGGCAGGAGACAGACTGGGGCGCAGGGTGCTTGCTGCATTGAGGTGGGACGGGGGGCGGGGGGAGGGAGGAAAGGCCTCAGCGCACGCCGCGAGCAGCAGCTTCTTATGGCTCATCTTCAAGGGCCGACGGCCCGAATCTGGGGAAGTCAGTGCCAAGTCAGAAATGGAGGCTGACTGAGCTGTCTCTAATGCTAATGTAGAGGTGCAGTGTCCCTCAAAGAGAACGGGTACACTCTTCAGATGCTACCTCCTCGTGTCCCACCATTGTCATTCTGCGGCCAAGCCCATAGCTGAAGAAGGGGAAGGGTTTTATTGTTTTGGGGGTCCCGCCCTCCTCCTCTCCTCCTCCATGAAGGAGAGGGTTTGGGTGGCACAGCCTGACTCATGTGCCCTGCATTTACTGTGTGGTGGTTCTGTAAGCATATGACCTGCCCAGACTCCGGATGTTCAAGGCTTTGTAAGTCCCTTGGACCCGGGGTACAACTTGTTCTCAGGAAACACTGATCTTTTTTTTCTATGTTTAAAATCACGTTCCGAGTTGTTTCAGCCTTCTGTGCAAACCCAGATCCTTAAAGCCGCTGAGTGAGGGATAGCACGGCGGGCATGCCTTCACCGGGCTGCTCCCCATGTGACCGCTGTCCTGGTCGCAGCAGACACGCAGGGTGGGGAGTCGGTGCCACCAACCAGGGAGAGCGGCCTGCAGCCAGGGACAGGCCCACCCGGACCCTGGACAATTCCTATCGCTGGGGACCTAGGAGGGAGGGCGAGGGCGGAGGCGGCGGGGCAGCTGGTGCCTGCGGGGGGCGGGCGGGGTGGGAGACGACAGGGGGGCCGCTCACCGGAGCCTGCGCTGCAGGTACCTGGACATGATCAACCGGGAGCTGGAGTACCGGGAGCGCAGGGCGGAGGAGCAGCGCCGGCTCTGGATGGACCGCGAGGAGCGGCGGCACTGGGACCACATGCGCAGGAAACTGGGGCTTCGCAGGAAGATCGAGGAGGTGAGACTGGAAACAGCAAGGGGGAGGCTGGGTCAGCGGGTTTCCTTCACCAGGGACTTCGCTGCCAGGCCCCTGACGCCGTGCCAGGCCTGAGTCACGTGCCCACATGTGTGCTCTCCCCCAGGCAGCGGCGCCCATCAGGAGCTCACATCGCTGACTCCATGGCGTGTCCACCGAGAGCCATGACTGTGAACGTTACAGACACCATTTTCTCCTATTTATTTATTTATTATGTATATTTGTTTTAAGTTTTACAGATGTTTTTTAATGTATTTTTATTGATTTCAGAGAGGAAAGGGGAGGGAGAGAGAGGTGGAAACATCAATGATGAGAGAATCACTGATCGGCTGCCTCCTGCACGCTCCACACTGGGGATGGAGCCCACAACCCGGGCCTGTGCCCCGACCGGGAATCCAACCCTGACCTCCTGGTTCCTGGGTCAATGCTCCACTGGCTGGACAACTGGACAACACTTAACTGGCCTGGAGCCCTCAGTGAGGAGGGAGCTTTGGGGGGAAATGCCAACACTCCCCGCCTGCCTTCGTGCCCGGGCAGGAGGGAGGAAGCCCACTCAGGCCAGTGCACACGCTCACTGCCGGGCCTGGTTCCGGGCCCTGACCTGGTCTCCTCTGCCCGGTGGTGGCGGACAAAAGACAAGGCTCGGGGTGCACACTAACAGCTCCTCTGCGCCTCCAGGAATGGAAGGCCAAGGAGATGCTGCTGCTCACGAGAATCGTAGAAGACGTGAAGCGAGAAGCGCGGATAGAGGAGCAGCGGCGACGGAACCGGGAGGAGAGCGACAGGAAGGTAGGTGTGGCCACCCTACCCCCCCCCCCCCCCCATGTCGGGGGCACAGGCGGTGGCTAGTGTGGGCTCTGAGGGACATGTGCCCTGCAGTGCGTCGCCCCCAACGGGGTCGCCCCCAAATGGGACAGCGGGCAGCTCCGAGCGATGAACATGTCGACCACCTTCGGCCACACTGTTCTGACTACAGGACAAAAAACACCGCCCGGGATTTGAGGGAGCCCACCCCATAAACCCACACTGTACTTCCTACAGGAAAAAAATGACGGGACTGGTTTTATCTTAGAATCAAAATTTCTTGGGAAAAGTTCTCCATTTTCACCCATCAGTTAATTTTTAGAGTAAGTGCTTTAAATTTAAATCAGATATAATATTTTATGATTTCGAGTGTCAACCTGTTTTCAAAAGAGAGAGAGGGAGGATTTGCGATCCCAGCACCACGCTAAGAACTACTGGTGCACACACTCCCACAGAGGCACACCGCACGCCTGTATCTCTGTGAGCATCTAGGATTGACTTATTTCCTTGTCTTACGGCTCATTTTTCCTGCTTCTTTGTATGCTCAGCTGCCTTTGATCGGATGCCCGATACCATGAACTTCACTTTTGGGCTGCTGAATCTTTTTCTTATAGATACTATTAGCTTTTCTTTTCCTTGGATGGAGATGATTTATTTAGAAGCCGTTTGATTGGTGTGGGTCTTGCTTTTTAAAATGCGTTAGATGGAGCCGGACCGTGTCTAACCTGGGACTAGTTATCCCCCATCCTGCTTCCCATCCAACGCACCATGAGGACATGTTCCCAGAGTGGCTGCCAGGGCAGGAGTGACAGGCAGCCGGGAGCACGGTGCTCCCGACCCCTCGGGCCAGCCCTGGCTGTGGCCCAGGCCGTCGGCCACACGCAGGCACTCTGCGCGCTCTGCTGGGGAATGGCTAGGAGAGCGGGCCTCGCGCTCCAGGCAGTTCCACCCTGTGCGGCACCTGCAGGGTCACTACCGCCTGCAGATGCACAAAGGGAAGTCACGTGCCATGGGTTCGATCACGTTTCCCTCGGGTCGGCCTGAGTGACTGTGGGGGAGTCCCTCAGAATCCCCCGATTGAAGGTGGTTTAGAAACTCCCTCAGCTCCCAGGGCGCTGGGCGGGCAGAGCCCCTTCTGACCTGACTGGGGACCAGGCCCATGAACACGTGCAGGGAAGTGAACTGCGCCCGCCTGTACACGTGCGTGTCCATTGCGTCTGAGCACAAGTGGGAAGGCACCCCTGGCTCCCCTCCCGGACGGCGCTCTGAGCGACCTTCCCGGCTGGCCACCAGCTATGATGCCCGTGTCCCAGGTGCTGCCACATTTCTCTAGATGGCAAGGTGATGCTAACCAATGCGCTTTCTTCAATGTTTTAGAAACAAGCTCTTTTAGAGAAGAAAATGGCTTATCATTTACAAAAAATGCAACAGAATGGACTCAAGAGAGAAGACACGGGGAAAAATACGTCGGATTATCGAGGACAGGAGGGCCCGCGCCCTGAATGTAAGCGCTGACGCAGAGGTGGTCTGTAGAGAGCACGTCGTTATGTGCTAGGAGGAAATGCTTCTGTAAAACGGTGTTTGCTCCACTTGCTTAGCACCAGGCACGGCTCTAGACGTTCCCCCATTCCGTTCAAGGGGAAGAGTAGACACAGATGCAAGAAACACACCAAATAGCCTTACACCTGGTTCAGTAGACAAGGCTGCCTACGCTGAATCCTAACCAATTTCTCTACATAAAGTCCTGTCTTCTTTGCTACTAACCCCTGAGAATGTTGTGTGACAGATAAAGGCCATGATATGCCAGCCAGAAAGAACAGCATTCAGTACCAGGGACAAAGCAAGGGAAGGAGGAGGGCTAGGGAGTTAGAGAGGGAAGGGTAGCGAGGAAATCGGAAGGGGAAAAAGAAGGACATGAAGTTTAAAGAAGGAACATCAGGCCACGACTTGGCCAGGCCCAATCTCTACCAGATTCCTTTCATATATAACATTATAAAACTATTAGGGACTTTATCACATCAATTTAATTCATAATATTAACTAATATTTCATGACCAGAACACAAAGATGTAGACTTGCTTTAATGATCTGTGACTCTGTAGTATCGGGGAACACACGGTCACCCCACCCCCCCATGCAGCCATCATCACAGCATCCCATCCAGCCAGCCTCTGCCCCCCTGGTCCTGTGTCCAGGTGAGAGCCTACCTGTGTCACGCCAGCAAGTCCCTACCTGGTCTCCACCGGCTCTCCAGGTAACCCACCTCAAACCCACTTTTAAACGGCGACCTAACGATGCTTTAAACTCTCCTGATTGTTTCTTTTCCTGGCCCCACAACTCAAGGAGCCCCAGGACCTCGCAAATGGAGCTCTGCCTTCGTAGGCCACTGGTCATCTCATTGATCACCATCCAGAGCCCGCCCCGAATCTAAGTTTTCCTGGATTTCATGTAAATCCGTGAAGAAGGCAGCTGCGGTCTAATCGCTAACATGTACAGGCTCTTGAGCCAAATGCTCGAGGCCAAGCCCTGGTTTCCCACGCCCTCACCGTGTAAATGCTCAGACAGGTCACCTAACTGCCCTCAGCCAGTGGTCGGCAAACTCATTAGTCAACAGAGCCAAATATCAAGAGTACAACGATTGAAATTTCTTTTGAGAGCCAAATTTTTTAAACTTAAACTTCTTCTAATGCCACTTCTTCAAAATAGACTCGCCCAGGCCGTGGTGTTTTGTGGAAGAGCCACACTCAAGGGGCCAAAGAGCCGCATGTGGCTCGCGAGCCGCAGTTTGCCGACCACTGCCCTAAGCCACAGTGCCGTCATTTGGAAAGAAGTGCATACTCCGAAACAACTGGTGTGAAGTGTTTAAAGGTTCTAGCCCACAGTAAGCACTTCCTTGTCCAATCAAATGAGAGGACTGGCCATTCCTAAAACACTTATCCCCTTCCAAACTTCCGGGCCTCCCCTTCCCAACCCCCTCAGCCTACACTGCATGCTCACTGGCCATCTGTCCAGACCCGGCTGTAAATCCAGCTCCAGAAAGCCTTCCTGAATAGACCCAGCTGGCGCATGCCTCTCCTTGGCGACCCTATAGTACCTTGCATCATTCTTTTTCCTTTTTTGATGCATTTGAGCCGCACTGTTATTTTATTTTTCAACTGATCCTAGAAAGAGGGAGGGAGGGAGAGAGAAACATCGACGTGAGAAAGAAACATCAAACGGGTGCCTCCCGTACAATGCCTGACTGGGAATCGAACCCACAACCTGGGCATGCGCCCTGACAGGGAATCCAACCCACCACCTTTTGGTGCACAGGACGATGCTCACACGAGCCAGGGCTGCTTTGTGCCATTCTTGACACACGTGTTACAGACTCCCAGCCAGCTTTACCAGTCTCACACGGCAACCTCAGTGTTCCTTGGGCACCTAGCACTCTATGCATGTATATAAGTATAGACTACATGTATGTTTGCTGAATGAGCTAATTGGATCGATTCAGCTCATTGGGATAATGATAGCAATGCCCCACTTCGGAAATCCCTTCAGTAGCTACACACATTCCTTTCTCGTCAACTGTGAACTTTCTCAATAGGAACAGGGGTTTCAAGTGGGCATTTTAAGCCCTTGTTACCCCAAATCCCCTTTTCGTGAAGAAGTAGGTTAGGGATGAACGTATGCTATGGAGGCGACAGGACAGGACAGGTTTCTCAGATGAAACGGAAGCATTGCTCTGTAGTCATGTCATCCCCCCACAAAGCACACGGCCCCAGGGGCACAGAGAGGCCGAGGAAGGGCCTACTGAGGGGGTCTGCTCGGGGGGGACCGACAGCTCTGCTGTCCTCTCTCCGACCAACCCCCTGCGCGCCGCGGGAGGACCCTTGCCCTTCATGGTGAGGACCGGGAGCTAGCAGCATCCCTATCGCGAGCCAGGGCTCGGTGCGGGTGGCTGCCTGTGCCAGGGTGGCCCCGCCTCAGGACCGCAGTTGGCATCGTGGGCTGCTGGTGGCTGCCCGGAGAGGAAACCGCTCTGTGCGCTCGAGCTGGGGTGGCCTCTCCTCTCGGCCAGGAGGAAACGCTGGCCCTCAGTTATTTATTCTCATTTTTTAATTTAAACTTAAAATAATAATTCATGCATACCTCCCTCCCCCATCCCTGCCTCTGGCAACCACCAGCCTGTTCTCTGTATCTATGAACTTGGTTTATTTACCTACTTTTAGATCGCACACAGACGAGAGATGATCTGATATTTGCCTTTTTCTGTCTGTCTTATCTTACATAGAGTGATGCCCTCAAGGCCCATCCATGTGGTTGCAAGTAGCAAGATTTCATTCTTTATGGCTAAATAACAGTCCATATTTTATATATATCACATCTTCTTTACACACACACACACACACACACACACACACACACATACATGTTATTGTTGAAATTATTATAGATGTCTCCCATTTACCTGCTTCCACCCTGCCCCCTACCCACCCCCCAGGTTTTCACCACCCTATTGTCTGGCTCCATGGGCTCTGTCCCTCGTTTGATCGGAAGGGATACTCTTTCCAGAGCTGTTGTCTGTCTTCCATTCCACATCTCCCCAGCTCCTCGCTGCCTCCCCACTGGCCCACCAGCAATTAGCATAGGACTTAATCCCTCGGGCCAGGAAAAGGTGGTCTATCTTGGGTAATTCTGTCATCACCATTATTAAAAATAAGTGTTTTCTTACATTTCTTTAAGCTTATACTCCAACGAAGAAAAAGAAGCCTTCTGATGATATAAAGACAATTTACACTGTTGGCGACCAAAAACCAAATAAAGGAGGCTATGGTAATTGTAATTGATTAGTGAGATAAGAAATACTAAATAGTAATTTGGGAAAAGACTGGGTTTAGATGGCCCCTTTTGCTTAAATGCAGATAAATCCTCTGTTCTCTGTTGTCCAATGACCGGTTTAGAGGGATTCTTACCAGAATTTGATCTCTAGCTACTGATTTAGTGTTTCAAACTTAACATGATAGCATCATTTTAGGAAAATTCAGTGAAGGTTCAGTGCTATTAAATGAATAGTGCATGAAACCTAACAAATTACAACCTAATTTTATAATACTCAAAACAATTTTAGGAAACTCTGAAGTGAGTCATAAATCAAGTACATGAACTGCAAAGCCACTGTGAAGTTATTATTTATCTCATACCGTACTGTGTCACGTGGCTGTCAGAGCTCACCCGAACCCAAGGGCAGCATCAACATCCTCCAAATCAGCGGTCGCCAGCCTTTCGGACCTCACGGACCACCGGTTGGCGACCACTGCTCCAAACATTCCACGATGAAAAGTACAGGACTGTTCACATGGAACATTGATCTCCTCCCACTATTAAATTTCCGGGGGAAAAGTAACGTGTAATAGTTAAGTCCCTTTGTTCTGGTAAGTTAGCATCTAAAGAATAAAGTCCAAAATCTTTCCTCCCTGAGCCTGTAATCTGATGAGTCTCATCAAGATTCAGAAACCTGGAAAGAGACAGGGCTGCCTTGGGGGCAGCTGAATGTCACTCAGAACCACCGAGGTCGAGGTCATGCATCTCGAAACTCCATGGATCCCACTTTTATATTTTTTAATATATTTTTCATTGATTTCAGAGAGGAAGGAAGAGGGATAGAGAGAGAAACATCAATGATGAGAGAGAATCCTGCCGCCCCCCACTGGGGATCAAGCCCGCAACCCTGGCATGTGCCCTTGACCGGAATTGAACCTGGGACCCTTCAGTCCACAGGTAGACGCTCTATCCACTGAGCCAAACCGTCCAGGGCGGATCCCACTTTTAAATTCCAAAGACTTTTGTATAAAACACCAAAGCGTTCTACAACACACACAATGATGACACACCGGCCCCACATCTACTAAAATGTAGACCCTGAACCTAAATTCTCAATATCTGACACAATTATCTCACCCACGGTGATCGTCTCAAACTCAAGGATTTCATGTAGCCCAGGCTGGTCTTACTGATATTTATAAAAACAAACTCAGTAGTATTGAATGAAAGGATGCCAGAAGGAAAATCTTGTTTTTAGCCTCCCCAGGCTGCCAGTCTAGCTGGGACAACTGTCAGGGGATCAGACCTATAAATATAAGTCTAGTTGGGAGGCATTTTCCATGAAAAGATGAATTCGGAAAGTGCAGTGGTACCAATCAGGAACAGAGTGGAGTTGCTCTATCTAAGCTCCACTCTAAGAAGAGTGGCATATATTATTGATTTCAGAGAGGAAGGGAGACGGGGAGAGAAATAGGAACATCAGTGAGAGAGAAAATGCTGCTGCACGGGTAAATGGCATGTAAAATGGTAAAACCATTTTGGAAAACACTTTGGCATTTCTTAAAAGTTAAACACACACAAAAAAGGAACAAATTTTAATACTTGTGACATTGTGTTAAGTGAAAGAAGCCAAGCAAAAATAAGAGTACATATTCTAGGATTCCATTCATATAAAACTCTAGAGAAGTAAAATAATATTGTGTGAGAGGTACATAGCAGTAGTGTTAAGGGATGGTAAGAGCAAGATGGATGGATTACAAATGTGGGTGAAATCTTTTGAGGGTATTGGGGATGTTATTTTGATTTCAGTGATGGTTTCACAGCTATAGACATTCTAAAATTGATAAAATTATTTAATTTAAATAAGTGCAGTTTTTTATACTTGAATCATACTTCAGTAAATTGTTGGTTTAAAAAAAAACTACTAGTGTTTTTTTCTTTCATTTAGTTTTAGAACAAACAACAGGCGTTCATCAATCTCCAAGTACGTCCAAGAATGTTACCAGAAATTCATCAACTCCAGCTATGTTTCAACCGAATGCACGTGATAATAGTACTGAACAAAAGGTATAAAATGATGTCCCGAACTTTTGTATGGTGATCATTAATTTACCAAACTTTCCCTTCTATGAACAATCTCTTTCACTACTGGCAGGATACTGATTATTTAGGAATATTGGATTTTGTTCCTGAGATCTGATCCTTCTCCTTGAAACTGTTGAGTTAACTTTGTGTAAACTTATTCTATAATTTAGGAGAAACTCACGTAATCAAAAATTAAGCAATTATAATCATAGCTAATATTCACTGAGTATCTACTGTTGGCGAAGCTCTGTGCTGAGCCAGAGGCAAGGGAGAAGGAGAAAACGGGGTCACGTGGGATACAAAGATGAGACAAGCACTTGAGAACGCATTGTCTAGCAGGCCAGAGAGACACAGTCAAATGTTTTTACAACAAAATAAGGTTCTGGGATGAGGAATTTTGTTTTGATTCCAAGCAATGTGTCCATTCAGCATTAGATGAGAGAGGACTGGATTGTCTTTCCCTGAAGCAAACTGAGTGACTCTACACTTTTAGAACCGACCATTGAATGGACTCCATGCTTTAAACAGAATATGGAGTATTGGAAGAGGAATAAGTGTGTACATTGCTATATACCGAACTCAATTTCAAAATAGTTAGCTTTGAGATTCCTGTGAGAGGTATCTGAGAAAGCTGGTAAGACGTATTGTTCCTGAAACAATTTTCATGAGAGAATTAGGAGACAAAGGGGTGAAAACAAATCTGTGTTTGTTTCATAGAAGGCAAAATCTTTTCAAGTACAGTCACCAATAAATGTTTTTTCTCTTTAATGTTGTACCACATAGAAAGATGGAATGATAACTAGAAAATCAAGTATTACCAATGGCAAAGGTAAGAAAATGAAAAAATATATAATTGTTTTCTTGCTTATTAAGAATATAATTATGGTTTCATCATAGTTTTTCAAGCTGTTTGTTTTACCTGATTACAAAAATCATGGTTATCTTAGAAAATAAAGCATGGTGTAAGATTGTTTATGATGATAGATATTGTAATTAGTCCAGATATCTGAGTGATTGCTTTGTGAATATGGCTTTTGAAAGTTGCCAAGTGTGGAAATGAGGGTCCCAGGTGGCTGTGTATAGTGACAGGCAGAGTAAGTTCCTGACACTTTATGGCTCATCAGGTTACCCTACAGACATCTGTCCCCAGGAAGCAGTGCCAGCAGTCCCCCCAGACAATACACCCCATTTCCCAAATCCCCTGGAGTGGATTGTACATTAAATAAATACTTAGAGGGAAGGTGGGGCAGGAAGAGATTAACTAGAGATTAGCATTACCTATGACATAAAAAAATAGGGTGTTGAAAGCCTATCTTCAATAGGGGCGGGTGGAGAACTGGGTAGAGGGGCGTAATGGGAGGGGGGATATCTGTAATACTTTCAACAATAAAGGTTTTTTTGGTGTGTTTTTTAAAAAAAATACACTTTGATTTCAGAGAGGAAGGGAGAGGGAGAGAGAGATAGAAGCATCAATGATAGAGAACCATTGGCTGCCTCCTGCACACCCCTACTGGGCATGAATCAAAGCTGGGACTCTTCAGTCCAGAGGCCTATACTCTATCCACTGAGCCAAACCAGCTAGGGCAAAAAGTAACAAGTTTTTATGTGCCTTGTTAGATTTCTGGAAGTCCCTAAAAAGTTCCTTCGTATGCAAATCTAAATATACAAGCAGAAAATCTCACACATCTCCATCCAGGGGCCAATGACTACCTCAAATTCAATATAGTCAAATGCATCATCTTCCTGAGCCTTCCAGTTTTGCCCAGGAACAAAACCGTTATCCTGGACTCTTCCTCTTTCTTGTAGTTTGCATCCCAAAGTTGTCGCTTTCTGTCCAATCTGCCCTCTTCATTTCCCTGGCCCACTCCTCTGTCCATTCGCACAGCTCCAGCCCTTGCTTCCTCCATCCTTTACAATGTTAGTACCCTTCCTCCCGCTCTTCCTCCTCTTCTTCATCCACCATGCATTTGCTGTAAAAGCATTCTTCCTTAAAAAAAAAAAAAAAAAAAAAAAAAAAAAACAGCTTTGGGCCCAGCTGGTGGGGCTCAGGGGTTGAGTGTCAACCTATGAACCAGGAGGTCATGGTTCGATTTTGAGTCAGGGTACATGCCCAGGGTGGGGCCTGCAGGAGACAGCTGATCCATGATTCTCTCTCATCATTGATGTTTCTCTCTCTCTCCCTCTCCCTTCCTCTCCGAAATCAATATAAATGTATTTTTTTTAAAACACTCAAATGACAACAACAAAAACCCAACAGCTTTGGTCATTCAAGTAGTTGTAAGTTTTTCACTGCAGACTGAATGAAATGAAAGTTTTTTCGGCCATGGTCTGTGGTTAGTTATAGGGATTAAGCTGGTCATCATATTAAATAAATTAGGAACACAAGTTAAGGATTTGAGACTTTTCCTTGAAACTGATGGTGAACCACTGGAAATCTATAGTCAGTGATCATCCAAAAAGGCCATGCTATCCTTTTATTTTATTTATTTTATTTTATTTTACTTATTTTATTTTCCATGCTATCCTTTTAGATACTTCCTTAACTCAGACAAATCCCTCATATGGTAATCCAGCGAATGTGACAGCTCAGCAGGGAGAACACTGGATCAGTTCTACTCATTAACATTCACCCAGGCCTAGCTGGGTTGGCTTAGTGGATAGAGTGTCGGCCAGCAGAAGTTCAATTCCGGTCAAGGGCACATACCTAGGTGGGGATGGCACATGTGGGAGGTCACCAATCGATGTGTCGCTCTCACATCGATGTTTCTCTTGCTCTGTTTCTTCCCTTCCACTCTCTCTAAAGATCAATGGGGAAATACCCTCAGGTGAGGACTATCAACACCTATATAGTCACCCCTGCTCCAGCAATATCACCTTCTCTGTGTAAGTGCATCACTTTTTCTTTCTAGGTGCCGCGTACCCCTCAGCTCCAGACACTCTTCTTTCCGCTCAAAATTCACCCACAAGAAATTTCCACAGATCTTCACAGACTTATTTGGGGCCTCCAAGAGTTGAGGAATACAACATTTCTTTCGCCCCAAATACAAGCTTAATGGATGAGGTACCATTTGAAGACGATCCTTGGTACAAAACATGCCATTCACCAAGTGACCATACCGAGGGCAGCTTCCAGAACAGGCTGCGGATGGCACCGCAGCCTGCAAGGCTGGCCTAGGCGGGTGTTTGGGAACTTGCTTTTCTGGCATCCCTGCCTGACACAGAGTGTTTCCTCCTGGCGAGGTGGGCACTGGGGCTAGTCTCTGGAAAGGATGTCATTTTTGCTGAGCACCTGACTGCCTTCGGGGGAGCGGGAAATTGCTCTGCGCAAAGGCGGGGCTCTCCCCCGGAACACTGCACTCATGTCCTCCCACAGGAGAGAGAGAGCATGAGGGTGACTGTGGGTGGCGTTTCCCAGACCCCGCCCGTGCCTTCTCCCTTTCCCCCCTCCTGCCCCCATTCTCCCCGACTGGTCCTACAGTGGGCCCTTTGTTTGTGATAAATCTTCGATGTGAGTACAAACACATTCTGAGTCCCGGTGGCTTAACAGGTCACCAAATGGGTGAGTGCTCTGTGGCCCTCCCAGGATACAACTGTGCCATTTTAAATTCTGTAAATTACAGACGTAATCGAAACAGCACACAATGGGGATGCATCTTAACAGCTGACATTTAAGGGACATTCTCCACACCTTAGATTTCTGTATTGAAGTACATTGATTTAGCTGATGTTCCGATCCTGGGGAGTCCTTTAGGATGTTTGTTTGTTTTGTTGCTTGGGTTACACAGAAGGACGTAAACGCTGCTGCTTGGAATAAAAGACAAAGCAAGAGATCGAGCTATGGCTACGACGCAGGTAAACACCAGCCCCAGCCGCTAGGTAACGTACGCCGTCTTTTCATTCATCCTTTCCGCCCACACTAACTGGGCTCCTGATTGGTGCCGGGTCTGGGGCTGAACACGGAACGAAGAAATCCCAGGGCTCTCACCCAGGGCGTGACAGTGAAGTGAGGAGGCAGTCCTGCCCATAGCGCCCCCACCATGTGGTAAGTGTGGGGAAGACAGTGCATGTGAATACGCGTCAGAGCAAGTAGAGAAACAGGAGATTCACTGACTTAGCAGATGCTGAGCAAGGCTCCCGGGGAGGCTAACGCAAGCTGAATGAGACCTGAGAGGTGAGAAGTTACAGGAAGGCAGAGGGTCCTCCAGGCAAAGGACACAGCCCAAGGGCTCGGAGGCATGGGAACGGGGTCCATGTGGGAATCAGACGTGTTTCTGTGTGTGTGGACCACAGACTACATCTGAAAGACCAGCCGAGAAGACACTGGCCAGGGAGGTAAGAGCAGCAGAGTGGAGGGTGCATGTGATGCCTTGCGAAAGAAGGGATTGGCGCTTCGTGATAGGGAGTTTCTGCAGGGTTTTAAACAAGGCCGTGACAACAGAGGATAAGCACCTACTGCAGGAGAGTCATAGCAGTTTTATAAGTTGCTGGGGAAGGGTACCAACTATAATTTTCTTTTTCTGATAAACAGGACCACAGGCTCCTGACCCAGACCAAAATACTTTCCCTCCTCATTTTTTCACAAATATGTAAGTATCTAAGGAAATCAATGTGTATTAATACTTTTGTAATTACACAAGTTCAAGTCAACAGTGAATGGGGAGGGGGCCTCGTCCTTGGAGGGCCGCTGGGATGTAGTGAAGGTCCTGTCTTTCAGTCGCGCTCAGCACTAAGCTCCAATGCTGAAGTAGACAAGGGGGTGTTCTTCCTTCCCCATCTGCCTCTCCTCCCGGTGGCCCCACACTTTCCCTGTGGGATTTTCAGACAGATGTGTGTTTCATGCAGTTTATACAGGTATGTTTTATCCCTCCTCTGAGTAATAAAGCATGTGGGTCTGTACAGAAGGAGGAGGAGATGGGTGGGTCTTGGAGGACGGGTTGACAAAAATGAAGTTTACCCTTCCTTTTGAGTTTCTGTAGAAAAACTCTCAGATATGAAGAGGAGACACTGATTCAATGATCAGAAATTTTAGAAAAGGTTCCATAGATTTTTGGCCTTAAGTAATAACTAAATGATCCCCTTTCTTGACTTTACAGACAACCGAATAACCTACAAAAAAAAGTACGTATCATAAAATCCATTGATAAAGTAGCATATTAATAATACTTTCTACTATGTCATAACAGAAAAAGAGCTGTGAATGAAATAATGAGTCATCTATGGCTATTAGGCTCTCTCTTTGCCCTTATTTTCTTCTTTAATGTTTCCTTTTGGTTAATTCTTGGATTTTGTAGGGGTCTAGAGTTCTTACCAAAGGGAATGCTGGCCTTGCAGGAAGGGGTCTCATGCGGCGAGAAGGGGCAGGGGCGTTAAGGGACCTGACCATTATAAGGGCATCACCAGACACACACATTCACTCTGCCAGGGGAAGCCATGAGTGACAGGGCTTTGCAGACTTGACTGATAGGCCGGGATGCCTGGGTCTGTCCCTCGCTATTTTCATGGGCAGAGAGCTAGTCACCCACGAAGTCACATAAAAGGCACCTGGTCACCCATGAACTGAGACGTGCAGCAGGCAGATAGGAGGATAGGTCCGTAAGTCACACCCAGGTAGGAAAGAACGAGGGCGTGGAGGACTACATGTATCCTGACATGCTTCTATCACATGGACACCTACTCAACTCATAGAAAGTGGAGCAAATACTAAAGCTTTGACTCCAGAAATATTTCTCAGTTTAGCATTATAATGGGATGGAATGCACCTGAAAACAAGATTCTGCTTTCCATATTTCTCTACATGGAAAACTTTAGGGATATCTCTCTTTCATATCTCAAGGTTGGAAACACTTCCTCCCACCTAGCCTAAGAATGACACTGCAGATCTGTGGCATATTACCTCTGATTATTAAAAAAACAATATATATTGAATGTCTTGGTTTGTATGTGTTACAGTGGATTAGAACAATTACTTCCTCTGTGAGGATTTAGATTTTATTCTTAATGTAGTTGATTTAGGATACGATTATGTGAGACAAGTATTATGCAACAGAGGCTGTCATCCAACGTATGTTGTACAATTGTCATCCAACATATGTTGTACAATAAGTGAAAAAGTATCTTTAGGAAATTAAAGTGATTAGAGCAGGAAAAAATGGCTGTCCCTGGGGTGCCTCCAAACTCTCTCAAATGCATCAGGAGATAGGATGCTACATACATGTTACCTTTTCATTGAATGTTGGCCTGAAACATGGATAATGCCATGTTAACGTCAGGCAATATTTGGGGTGTGAACAGCCTCACTGCAAGAACCCTGTGGTTTACCCTCGTACCTATGCAAAGCCTCGCGTGCTTTGTTGCTAATTACTGTTTACAGCCTTTATGTCTTAAAAGGAATAATTTTAAAATAGTCTACCAGTTTATGACAGGCAATAAATTGGACTTTTGCAAGCCCAAAGGAGATTCTCAGTAATTAGAGGTATGTAGAATGATCTGCTTCTACTCTTGGTCCAGTTCAATCAGCAACAATACCACTGACCTCTGAGGAAACGGTCATCCTTCCATTTATATTTCCAGCTCAAAAGGAGGAGTTCTCCAACTCCCCGACTGTGGCTCAGCCCTCCTGACTCTGACAGACCCAGTTCTAGCTCGGCCCTTGTTTTCTGTCTAAGCCAGTGGTTCTCAACCTTTGTAATGCCGCGACCCTTTAATACAGTTCCTCATGTTGTGGTGACCCCCAACCATAAAATTATTTTCGTTGCTACTTCATAACTGTAATTTTGCTGCTGTTATGAACCATAATGTAAATACCTGTGTTTTCCGATGGTCTTAGGCGACGCTGCTAGGGAGAACTGCTAGCAGGGACGCCTAAGACCATCAGAAAACACAGATATTTACATTACAATTCATAACAGTAGCAAAATTACAGTTATGAAGTAGCAATGAAAATAATTTTATGGTTGGGGGTCACCACAACATGAGGAATTGTATTAAAGGGCCGCGGCATTAGAAACGTTGAGAACCACTGGTCTAAGCTAATGTTTCCTTCGTTGCATCATCTTTTCTCAGCCTTCCTACCCAAGACACTGCACTGACACTCTCTGGTTGGGTACAAAGGCATTCAATCTCCACAAAGCACTAACTGTAGGTTTTCTACCAAATAAACCTTAATAATGAGCCGTAGTCCCTCACAGATCACAGGCTCATCCCCGCATCAAGGAAGGGGGTGAAGAGACGAAATATCTTCATCCTCACATGTTAGCTCAGCAGGTGCGTCTGCAGGCACCCACGTGTTTTGACGACATCAGTTTTTAAAATACTTTGCTAGAAATAATCTGGTGTTTTTTTAGAAATTTGCTGGGTCATAGGCATGATGCTTCTTCTTGCTAAAACACTTGCATGTTAGGATTCTAGAGAGCAATTTGGTGATTTTCTTTCTTTTGTAATCAAAAAGTCATATATCCCAGCAAAAAGAAAAAATGTTAGGGTCAGGGAGAGTTCTGAGGGAATGTGAATCAAATGGAAACATATATAAAAATAGTTCAGGGTAGAACAGATGAAACCAACTTGAAATTTATCAGAAAGTCTCAATAGACTCTTTACCTGTTCTCTTTATGACCACGATGAAAGGCAGTGATGCCTGGCTTGTTAGAAAAACAAGCAAACGCTACCCTCTATCCCCGAAGAGAGTAAGTGGCTCCATGATTTTCCTTTCCTTCCTGCCTGCCTCCCTCCCAGGTGACTTCTGACGAGCTGAACGGTATTCTACAGAATATCATGGCCTGGGTGGTGGCCACGGTGACCAGCATCCTGTACCCGGCCATCACCAGGTACGAGGAGCGGCTGCGGAGCCAGGCGTACCACGGGGACGCGGAGTCCGCCCTGTCCTCGGACAGCTCCAGCTTCTGCAGCACCTGCAGCGAGGGCTTCACCTGCGGCAGCTACACGACGGCCACCACCAGGCCCTTCCCCGGGGCGCCCCGCGCCTTCGCCGTGGACATCGCGCTCAGGCGCCCGCCCACTCCCCTGAAGCCGCTCTCCGCCCACGTGGAGCGGACGGTGGTGGAGAAGACCTACTGCACCGAAGGCCCCCCTTCCTCCCACGTGGAGAGGACGGTGGTCGAGAAGACCTACCACGCGGAAGGCCCGCCTTCTGCCCACGTGGAGAGGACGGTGGTCGAGAAGACCTACAGCGCCGACGGCCCGCCCTTGACCACGTCCCTCACCTATAAAACAGCCACCGGGGTCTATGCGCACCCCAAGCTCAGAAGCTGTAAGTCGGACAGTTACCTTCTGGCCTCGTTCGAGGGAGGCGCCCAGAAATCCAAGGATGCCACCACGGAGACGGAGAAGGATGGCCTGGAGGGCCCGCAGCTTCCGAAGCGAAAGGCCAAAGCTGAAATCAAGAACTTGGAGAAGATTTTTGTGAACTTTAAATGCCACCTCCAAGGGGAAACGGAGCTGATTTTAGAGAGCATCTTCCAGGAAATCATGTCTGACCTGACGCAGGCCATTCCCGCCATCTCTTCAGTCACCGCGGAGGTTTTCGTTGACCCCAGTGAGCCCGAACTGGGAGACTTTCCCTCCAACGTGGACATCAGCTCCGTGGCCTCCGAGATCGTGGAGAACATGCTCGAGAAGCTGCAGTCTGCCGTGGAGAGGAAATGCGTGGAGATGTTTGCGCAGGAAGACTGGCCGGTTGACATGGCCCCCAGCTTCCTGCCCATTGGGGAACACCTCCTGCTGCCGAGCGGGGGACCGCCGACCGCCCCCCTGGCCCACCCCGGACAGCCCATGTGCGACGTGGCCGAGGACATGGTGCAGACCATCCTGGCGAAGCTGATGGCTCTGGCGGCTGGCAAGCAGGACGAGCTTCCCCACCTGGTCGCCGCGGCGAAGCCCCCCTACCCGCCGCGCACCCCCGGCCCCACGGGCACATCCCTTCAGAGAGCCGACGCCAAGAAAGCGGGCCCCGAGCCCGAGGCGGCCAACTTCCTGGTTAAAGAAGAAGTACAGAGTTTGATCTCCAGCATCTTTGCCCAGTCCTCGCTGGTGGGCTACATAGAGGAAGCCATCAGCACCATCCTCGGCTACGTCCAGACCGAACTGAACAACGAGCGGCTGGTGGCGTCTGAGGAAACGGTGGTCTTTCTGCGGCTGCTGGACGACATCTTCACGCAGCTGCACCAGGAGCCGGTCAAGGCCGAGGCGCTGAGGGGCAGACGCCCCAGACCCAGACCCCCTTCTGGCGCCCATGAGAAGTACCGGCTGGCCGGCACCACGATGGCCAGCGGTCCCCGGCCCAGGAAGCCGCTGCCGCCCATCAACGTGCCCGGCATGGTCCTGTATTCCGATGACGACAGCGAGGAGATAGACAGGATCGTGGAGAACGCGCTGGATTCCTCTCTGAAGAGTGAAAAGGGGAAATCGCAAGAATGGGGTCCCGAGTGCTGGTTTACAGAGAGAGACCCTCATTTTGACAGAAACAGCAAACCGCCCCCAAGGCCCGCGTCTCTCAGAAGCAAAGTTGTATTTTACGAGGGATCGAAGACCGAGGCTCCGGGTGCTCACAAGAAAGAAGTTTCAAAGGGAAAAGCCTGCTCCACGAAGGACACGCTGACGTTCAGCCAAGACCAAAAGCACCAAATACAAAAGGCGTCGGCGAACGTGATCAAAGGCGTCCTGATGGAGATGCTCAAGGACCTGTCCTCTCCTCCGGGCCCCCCGGGCGGGAGAGCTGGCAAAGCCGCCGCCACCGTCTTCTCGGGAAAGCCGCGAGGACTGTCAGTGCAGGAGCAGCTGGACCAGCTGTTCTCCACGTCAGAAGTTAACACGGTGGCTCAGGAAATAACAGAGGCCGTGATCAACATCCTCCACGCGGCCCTGAGCCGCATCCCCGGCACCCCCAAAAGTGCTATCCCGTCCTCAGGGCGTCAGACCCCACTGGACCGTTCTCACACTCCCGATGTGGCCAAAGAGGCGCCACATAAAAAACCACTGAAAATATGGTTTGACAGTGAGAAGAAAATGAAGTATTTGTCTTCACTCGACTTGGACCCTGAAACGCCTTCCCTGTTGGGGTCTGAGACACGGGAGCCGCAGGCCGTGGACGACGTCTCAGGTGACATCGTGAACACGGTGTTCAAGAAGCTGAAGGGACTCGTTTACCCAAAACTGCAGGTGAGCGCCACGCCGCCCTGCGCGGAGCCGTCCTCGCTGCACCGCCAGCTGAGCGCCTACACGGCCAAGGTGGTGGGCATCGTCCTGCAAGCGATCCAGAAGGAGCTGGAGCTCGGTCAGAGAAACCAGAGTCTGCCGGAAGCCGCCGACGGCAAGCCCCTCCGAGGTGGAGAGCACTCGGCTGACACTGCCGACGCTGACTCACTTGTCTCGGATCTCGGCAAAGACATCGTGGCCTCCCCGTTGCTAACTTGCATTTGCGAGATGTTGTCAAGCGCACATTCCGACCGGAGCAGCGTCTCCCTCCCTCCCGAGGAGCCAAGGCCTTCGGTGTCCTGTGGGCCTGACGGTATCAGCAAACAACCCACGCTTCCAAGTCGGCAGGAGAAACAATCTTTTTACCAATACTTAGCGACCCCGTGTGCTATCCACAGCGACCCCAATGGACAAGACCGCAAAGACAAAGGCAAATTGCAAGTGTTGGACAGCATTGGGGAAACCCTGTACGAGATGCTGTGCAAGCTCCTAGGCGCCCACCCGGAGGGCCAGGCGCTCTGTGCTCAGCCGCCCCGAGAGAAGACGAGTGAGAGCCAGGGAACAGCCATGAAGCTGTCGCCTAACCTCCAGCTCATCTCCCAGACCATCCTGGACAGCATCCTCGCGAAGCTGTGCAGGATGGACGCGGACGCCAGCTGCGCAGGTTCCGGGATGACAGCGGCCTCCGAGTGCCTGGATATCGATAACCTGTCGTTCAAGTCGATCATTGAGGAAATGGCCAAGTGCACCGACATCATCTCCAGCATCGTGTCCAGGATGCTGCGGGACAGTAACAGGGAGGAGGCGGACGGGGAAGCCAAAACCGTTGCTCCCGGGCCTTGCAAAACAGGGAGCACGAGAGAAACGCCTCCCAACAGACTGACAGCCATGGCCGCCGACATCCTCAACGTGGTGTTTGCGAAGCTGGAAGGGTTTGCTAGTGGGAACCTAGGAGCCCTGGACCCCGTCCGCGAGGGACGCAAGACCAGCGCCAAGGTGGAGCTGCCGGGCGACGGCGCCAGCGAGGCCGTGGATGCCTGCGAGGAGCTGCTGTGCTCGGCGCTATACGCACACGCCAAGAAGGCGTCCAGCACCATCCTGAAGGCCATCCAAACGGAGCTGGGCGGGCCCCGGGGACCTGCGGGCCAGCGCCAAGAGCCTGTCCCCGGAGAGACAGCTTCTGAAGAACGTGATCAACCTGATTTTAGACGTGGTGTCCTCAGATGTGTTCGATGACGCCGAATCCGAAGAGAGAGCCATGGAGTCCTGTGGGTACCGGCCGACCTACGGGAACTTCCTTCCCGGAGGGGCCGAGCCGGACCCGTGCCTAGAAGACGCTGGGCCTGCAGAGAAGGAATTCGGGGCCGAGGGAACACTCCCGAAGGAAGAAACGCAACCGGGTTCTCTGAAGCAGTGGGTTCTGGTAAGGACCCTAAACAAAATTGAAGGGAAACTGAAGGAGCCACAGAAATCTCCCATCGTGCCCATTATCAGGAACATTTTGAACGAGATTTTCCAAGGGGCTCTGGTCAACCAACTAAACGTGCTTTCTCTCTCCTGCCCTCCGCGGAGGGGTGCCCCGCATGATGTGGATGGCGAGCCGCTGGCTCCGACGTCGGTCCCGTTCACAGACCAAAGGACGGGCCCTTTGGTGTCCGAGGCCGATGTCACCATAGTGGTGGGTGATGTTGTCACGACCGTGCTGCATAAGCTTTACGCAGCAGCCATGACACAGAGAAACGCGAGTGAGAACAGGTACAAAACCATCACCTTTTCAGCGAACGTTTCTTTCCACGTCCCCGCCTGCGCGGAACAGTCCTCATTCGCTGTGCTGGATGGGGATCCGTGTCCTGTCCCACCTCGACTCAAGGCCAAAGAAAACGTGGCTGAAGATATCATCCAGGAGATACTAACAAACCTAGAAACCTTCGCTACTTACAAAGTAAAATCTCTCTTTTGTCCCCAAATCAAATTCACAGTCCCCGTGGCTTTCCCTGTGCAGCAAGACAAGAGCATTTTGAGCAAAGCGCTGTCCGCCAAAGGCCTGTATCCGGATGATGGGTTTCCGCCCTGCTCCATGGATCATGTTCTGGAAAAGACCAACTCGTGCCAACTTTCTTTAAATAAACTAAACTCACACGCAACAGAAGTGGCCAGAAAGATTTTACAAGGCATCAAGCACGGGTTAGATAAAGAAAGGGAAAGCCCTTTCTTAACGCACAACATCGTGGTTTCTGAGGGGATCGCGAGTCAGATCGTTAACACGGTGTTAGAGATCGTCTCGTCCAGAGGCAAGTTCGACAAACACGATTCTGAGGAAGAGCTTCCCTCGGGCCTGCAGGAAGGCGTCATCGAAAGGCTGTTCAACAGGACTGAGTATCGCAAAGAGCTTCAGTTTCAAATACAAGATGTCATGGAAGGCATCCTCTGCGACATTTATGAAAAGACGCTGCACCAAAACAACCTGGCCTTCGCCACGCCCGTGCCGAGAGGCCTCCGAGCTGGTCACCATCCAGCCGCCGACATCGAGCTGTCCATTGAGGGCGCCAACAAGATTGTCCCACAATTTTCCGTCCCCAAGTCGGACGTCATGCTGATCTCCAATGACATCGTGGACCTCGTCCTTCACAACCTCAGCTCGGCCGTCATGCTCGGCATAAGACCAGAGCACGCTCCTCCTCCGGCAAGACTGCCCCTTCCCTTCTGTGATATGTTCCCACAAGTAGAATGCCACCTGCCTCCACTCATGGGCTCACAGAGTGACGGAAACACAGAGTGTTTTTCATCGTCAGAAAATGGGAGGTCCGCGTATGCCGTCGCGAGTCAGATAGCTGTGGTAGAGAGGGACAACCCCACGAAGCCCGCCCCTGACCCCTGTGAGGAAAATGCTCACTTCATCACCACAACTATTGTCAACCAGCTGGAATCTTTCGCCACCAAAAGAATAGACTCATTAATTACTCTTGCTCTCCAGCCCAAAGAAGAGTCCTTTGTCAGCCCGGGCCTGGGGCCCTGTGAGCCAGAGGACAGCCTTTTTCGTGACCCAAGCCAAAGGGCGTCCACTGTGAATGTCCTGAAATTACCAACGGACACCGTTCTCAGCCACGAACTTGCAAATCCCACGTTTGCGAGTTACAGACAAACACGGGGACCCACCCTTCACCTCTCCCAAGCTAGTCTTAAGGAATACGCTGACGTCATCGCCAGTGTCATTTTGAAGCTTATTAAAAATGACTTGGACCTAGAAATCCAAAGGGCGTATCTATATCCAAACAATATTTCATTCCAGGAAAACATCATGGTGAGTGAGATTGTCAACAACACCTTGAGGATTTTAAATGCTAAGAGATCTGTGAGGGAAATTCAGTTCTACGCAAAAGACCATCCTGGAGCGTTCGCACCGCTCACTGTACCAAATGAAGTGCTGTTGGGACAAAGAGAGCTGGACAGAAACGCCACATTACCTCTGTTTTCACAGTACCCATTCGAACAAAGCCAGAGGCGAGTGGAAAAGGAAAGCCAGAGGGCTGTTTTGGAAGAAATATTCATGAGACGTGGGGAAGCCAAACAGAAAGAAAAAGCCGCCTTGCTCACTCCGGTGAAAGAAGTTTTAAAGAAAGTGTACCAACAAGTCGTGAAAATCAAAGGCCACTTGCCTCCGTTCAACGAAACCCCCTACGCGGTGTCTAATTCTAAAGCGAAAGCATCAGACATCACACACAAAAACGCTGTCCAATCACATATTACCAGCGCAGCCAGTGACATAGTCGAGAGTGTCTTGGGGGAAATGTATGCTGTGGTGGTGACCTCCTTACACGAAAGTCGCCCAAAGGAAGCCTTTGAAGACAACGGCGCCTTTCCTAAGCCACCATACTGCGCAGGAGAAGCTAGGCAAGCAGGAAGAGGAAGTAATTCCACTGGGTACCTGATGCCACAGGCCTACCCTTCCCCAGGCGACCAAAACACAGCCCTGCTCGAAAGCAGTTCCCAGCAGCCCTCGCCGCTGCGAGTGGGGAAGGCGTTAGTCCAAACGGTTCTCGATAAGATCACACACTTTGCCTCCGTTTACCTGGAAGAGGCCCCGGAAAGATGTGCTGATGAGTTGCAACCGCAAAGGCTCCAGAGCCTGAAAGTGAACCCGAAGGGCAGCCTCCAGCCAAGTTTTAAAACAAGTTTGAAAGCCAAATCAAAAGTGACTTCTCTGCCTAACTTGAAGACAAAACCGGCCCTCGGCCCTGCTGGTGCTAAGGCCAAAGGCAAGACCAAGGCGGGGCCTGGGGAGAGGCCCCCGAAGGGCAGCCAGTCCAAGACCTGCCTGGGGCTGCCGCACACGCTCACCGCCGGGGACGCCAAGGGCGCGCGGGGCGCCAGGCTGCCCGCCGCAGACCTGAGAGCACACGCCACGCGCGTGACCAGTGCGATCCTGGAGACGACCGTGAACGAGTTTGAAAAGGCGAAGCAAACGAGAGCCCTGGTCAGTGTGAAGACGTTGCCATTGGACCAAATCGTGGCGGCAAACAGACTCGTTCGCGCCGTTCTGCAAGGGGTGTACGCGCCAGGCACCCACAGCCTGGCCCCTCCGAGCGCATTCTCGGCTCCGGCTCCGGCGGACCTCAAGCCTTCCCCGGGGCACGCGCGCGTGGGGGGCTTCGCTGAGACACAGGCCTGCTTTTACTTGGAAAATGTCTCTTCCCAGCTCGAGCAGATCTTCCCTAAAGACGGAATATTTAAGAAAATGTTTGACAAATGGCAGGCAGAAGCAAATGACATGGAAAGTGAAAAATGTAACTTACTGGTAGTGGCTGAAAATGTGTTGACTGTAATTTCAATGAAATCGAAGGAATTAGAATATTCTCTTTCCCTTTTAAATCTGACGCGCCCTGAGGACTGGGAAAGCGGGCTCCATGGCCGCTTTAAAGGAGCGTCTGCGCGAGCGGAGGCCACCAAGGCACAAATTAATATGTTCGCGAGGGAAATTGTTGAAATGCTGCTTGAAAAACTACAGCTGTGCTTTCTGTCCCAGATGCCCGCCCCGGACAGTAAGGAAGCTCTAGCAAGTAGGAAAGAACACACTGCTCAGAGCAAGCACAGCTTTCCGGCCAAGGACGTCCTCGGCGGCGCGCCAGCCTACTGCGTGGACCCCAAGGACCAAGCGTGTCTGGGCTCTGCCAAGCAGATGGTCCTGGACATGGTGGAGAGGGTGTTAGGCATGCTGGAGTCCTTTGTAGACTTGCAGTTTAAACATACCTGCAAATACGAATTTTCCGAAATGGTGAAAATGCCTGTGGAAAACCTGTTTCCAGCCCAGCAGAGACTGTTAGGCAAAAAGATGTGGCCCAAATTGCAATCGCTGAAAAAGCTGGCTGATGACTCCAGGTCAAGTTCTATTATTTCCAGGGAAAACGCACAGAATGTTTTCCTACAGGTTCACGCGTTCCACTCAGAATTGCTCACGTGCGCTGTCACCATCACCAGCGACATGCTGGGTGTCATCAAGAGCAAGCTGGACGAGGAAATAAGCCAGGCAGAGCCACCGGGCAGCGGGCTGCACGAGAACGTGGCCGCGAGTGAGATCATCGGCGCCCTGATGGACCAGTGTACGCACGTCAGTGAGTCTCTCATCAAAAACCTCCCGAGTCTGTTCCCAGGAGTGGAAAACACCTACATCGTTAATCATCTTGCATTGGCAACTGATATGAAAATTCCCAAGTCAAAGGAAGTTCATTTTGGGAATGGACCGCCACAGGTTAGCGTTCCCGGTTTGGTGTTTCATCCTGAAGACGACACGAAGAAGAGGTACAGGGCTCCAAACAACGTCCCTCCATATGCCAGAGCCCCTGGAGAAGGCCCGGGCAGAAGCTCGGAGCCCATGGAAAGGCCTGACTCGGCAAATGTGCCAACATCCTCTAGAAACCAGGTCCCAGACTATGGCCCCCGGGAATGGTCATTGGATGGAGCCATGCCAGAAACCGGCTCCCTCCCTGAAGGCAATATCTTACAAAAGCTGTCTAAGAGGGTGACTGAGTCCACAGAAGAAGCATTAAAGCAAGGCCTGTCCTTCATAGAAATGCAAAAAGCTAAAAACCCAAAAGTGTTTCATTATGGGACCCCAAAACCAGTTGGTGGGCCTGACCAAACTCAGACAACTGTTTCTCCACTCAAGATATGTTTAGCGGCAGAAAATATTGTCAACACTGTGTTGTCCAGCTATGGTTTTCCTAGTCAACCACCCATTAGTGAACGCACGGAGGCAATTAAACCATTTTTCATATCCGCGCCAAGCCCTGGAGGACACAGGGGTGAGAAGAAGAGTGTGGTTACCATGTGGGGTGACAGGACCAGCTGCATCCCCAAAGGAGGAAGCAGAAACCCGGAAGCCAGCAGGGGAGACTTTTCTTTATTGCAAAAATGGGAAAATAAGAGCGACCCAAAGGTCAAGACTGTGAAGGAATTTGAAGTCATTGCTTTTGCTGATCATGAACTGGGTCCAAATGAAATTAATTTGGTAGCAAGACATGTAACCACATGTGTGGTCACATATTTCCAGAACTTCAAAACTAGAGGTAAGCAAAAGAGAGAACTTCCTGTAAACGTTGACGTAATTTAGAAGAAAAAAAAAATAGATGTGCTTAACGGTCTCTAGAAGGAGCTGCCTGGACCATCTTTCTGAAAACAGCCTTGGAGGTGGGGACTTGGTACTCCTTAACTGCGTCAGGACCCTGACAAAGAGTCCCACATTCACGGGGTTGGAACCTGAAAGGGTGTGGTGGTCATTTTCCCGCAGCGCAGATGAGAGGTAGTGGGACCACGTGAGAGCCAGGTGGAGCATGGGGCATGGCCTCCAAAGAGTTTTTTAAATCCTCGTGCATGGCTTCTTCACGCCAAAGCCACAGTCATCTGATTGCAGGTTAGCAACCCATCTTTTCACGGTGTACAGTTGACGTCTTTGCCATTATTAGTCACAGTTTATAAGAGCAGTGGCATTCAACATCTGGGGTTTTATTGATTTTGTTTTTGTTTTTAATATACCTTTACTGATTTCAGAGAGGAAGGGAGAGGGAGCGAGAGAGAGAAACATCAGTGATGAGAGAGAATCACTGATTGGCTGCCTCCTGCACGCAACCCACACTGGGGATCCAGCCCGCAACCCAGGCATGTGCCCTGACCAGAAATCGAACCACAGCCTCCTGGTTCATAGGTTGATGCTCAGCCACTGAGCCACACCTGGTTTTGTTTACATTGCAGTATTCTTACATTCCTTTTAGGTGTCATACTATAAACATATTCTTACAAAGAGTTTCATTCCCTTTCTAAGAATGCTTGCCTGCATATGTTAGGTTTAACCACATGTAATAGCCATTCTTGCATGTCCAAACCTGTTGATTATTGGCAATTTCATAAAATGGAATCTGATAATACTGTAATAACCCTGAACTGGATCAATAATTCCAGTTACCAGTAAGCTACATCACCAGTCCAGATACATCACTTGTCCGACATTCGAAATATGAGAGCACATACTACCAGTCCTGCCACCTGCAGACAAAGGTCATTTCCAGACTTAAAATTGGCATTTTTTCTGAGGTGAGCAGTTGTATAACTGCAGCTGCAAGCTCCTAAATGAACTGTCTCCCAGCATGGCCTGACTGAACTTAATAAAGGAAAACAAAGCCAACCAAAACAGATTTCTGACTCCATCTCATTGGGGTCCGGTGCCTTCCAGTGATCTCGTTCACAGTCCTCCTTTCATGTGGAATATTCCTTCCTCGCTCCCTCCATCTCATCATGGGACCCTCTTTTCAAGCAGTCAAAGCTCAGCCAAACCCCTCCCACCTCCACAGAGACCTGTCTCCTTCCACACGCGGGGGTGGAATAGACAGCTGTGTCCTGAGGGAGTGATGAGAGCCAAGACTGGCGCTCTGACCAGCCCTCTAAGAAGCTGGCCACCCCAACCAGGTGTACAATTTGCAGTAAATATGTTGTTGAGTGGAAGAGAGAAGAGAGTCCTACGCCTGGCTGGCTTGGCCTCCCATTTTTGTGACAACCTACAATCTGGGGGTTAGTCAAGTCCTGCCATGACCACGCATCCCTTACACTTCCACAATGAGAACAATTCTATTCCATCGTGTTCTTATGGCCACACAACTCTTTAGTTTCCTGAGTAACACACAGCATACCATGAAATGTTTCGACTCAAAACATGTCCTCAGTAATTATACGAGGTCCCCCTTTGTCACTGTGGACATGCGAGGATGTAAAACTCATCTTGAAACTCATGTTTCTGCCCCAGAATTTCCAACCTCTTAGAGCCCATGACCATCTAAGCAAGTCAGACATAAGCACTTGACTTAGAATTTTAATTCTTTAGGGTTAATTTTCTCAACTTTCTGGCTAAAATTACGATTCCACAAGGTGGGAAATATATATCAGAAGAAAACCCAATTTCTTTCTTGACTAAATTTTTCTTTAGTGAAGTGTTCCAAAGGTGAAATTCATATGTAAATAGTTACCGATATGTTGAATTTTCCATATTTCTCTTAATGCATGCTACAAATTATATTTTCTTTTTGAAGTGCCCCGTGAGATGATGTCGATTGTTTCTGCGCTGTCAAAGAAAACGTATGAGTCAGAACAGCGTCTAAGAAGCATATACAATGATTCTTCGCTTTACCAACTTTGCGAACATCTCACCGAGTCTGTCATTTGCCATTTAATTTCGAGCATTTCTGATGGCATCCAAGGTGGCAGAGAAAGGGAGAAGGCATGGGAAAGCCAGAATTCAGGCTGTAACAAGATTATTTCCATTGATTCTCAAGTATTTGAAAACAGGTCGATTTCTATTGGAGAACTTGCTTTAAATATTTCTGAAATCATTACTAAAATCCTTTTCAACAGTAACATTATAGAGCCTGACATTGCACAGCAAATGTTTTCTTCAAAAACGAAGTACATTTATTGCCCAGGAGTCACTGCCACTGACTTTGACCATCTCTTCCAGGATCTCTTAATAGGAGTGATTCACGTCCTGTCTAAAGTGATAGGAGTAACTCATCACCTTGAAAGCAACGGAAGAAGTAAACCAGTGTCGATGCTCAGAAGCAATAATGTGTCCATGTGCAACAGAACAAGCACCATGAAAAGACAGATAAGCTGCAGAAATTGGGAATCATCTACTCACCAAAATGAACATCTCATTCAAAAAGATAAATTGAATTACCTGGCATACAAGTTAGACAGTATCGTCAGTAGTCTGAAAACTCGTGAATCCAAAGAAGTCGTTAATAAGGTCTTCAATATTGTTTTAGATTTATTTTTACCAGATGAACGCCGAGGTGAGCCCATGGATTCTTACGAAAAAGCCAGGAAATCTTTATCATCCTCGAGTAATAACGTAGGGCTCACCCCCAAATCCATTTTTCTTCTCAACGTCGTGTGTGAAAAACTTATCAGAACGCTTTTGGAAAAATGCACCAACACTGTATTTCTTGATCATGGCCCTCCTTCTGATGGAATATCTGCCGAAGAATGTCAACTTTTAAAAATGCTTCAAGGTGTAGAAGACGAGGACTTTGGTGACTGTAAGGGGGCAATGGGCTGTGAACAGTTCCAAGGAGATTATACGTCAGATCTTTTGGAAAATCTGGCAGAAATGGATCCAGATGTATTGTCATCAGACTCTATGCTCACCCTCATTTCCCACAGCTTGGTTAAGTCCCTGATGGACAAACTATGTCAAAATATTCAGCTCCCTCACAGCCCACCTGGTACAAGCAAGCATTTAAAGGGTAGAACACAGGAAAGACATTTGGGTTTTATAAAAGCAAAAAGGCCAGGATTCGCAGGATTCGGACAAGGTAAAGGTTCTGCCAGCTTCACCAGTTGTGACGGTCATGCTCTGACCGGATCCCTAAATCTCTCCAGCGTGGTCCGCTCCAAAACACAATCACCGTTTGGCAGGAAGTGCTCAGTGAGTGCCTCTTCTGTGTCACCTCGTAGAAGGCAGGAAACAGCCATCCATAACAAGCTACATCTGGGGAGCAGGAGTACAGGTGTTTATTCGGCCACATTTTTGGAGGAAATCATTTCAGAACTGTTTTTCAATCTCTCCACTTCCCTGTGGGGCAAAAATGAAAGCATCACCGAGGCCCGGTTCAATGAGATGAACACACTGCTTGTCAACAACGTGGTGAGGGAGTTTAACCGCGCACAGGTCACCGTTCTGCGGAACGTGGAGGAGAGGCTGTGCTTCCCGCCGGTCCAAAAGGCACTGGTGCGTAGGGTGGTTGACTCGGTTTACCCTGATGTTCTCCAGAAATATCAATTGAAAGTGACCTGCGGTGTGAATCTGGCACATGACAACACCTCACTAGCAGGACAAATAACCAATGGCATCCTGTTAGAGATCTTAGACTACCAACTCCCACCTTGCTTCTGGGGAAAGCTCAGCCCTAACTCCTCCTGCCCTCTCGAGGCGGAAATCATCCTGCAGAAGCTACAAGGGTCCCTGAGAGAATTTGCTTCCAGAGCCAGCTCTTCGGGAGGCTACAGCACCAGGGTGTCACACTCCTTTTTGGAGGATATCATCAGGAGGCTTCTAGCTCAACTCACTGCTCCGCCCAGTAAGGCTTCCTCTCTGGGAAGGAAAGAGTTCATGAGTTCAGATTTTAGTGAAATGTCTAACTGTATCATAAATAAGGTCCTATCAGCCATTTCCAAACACAAAATTTGGTTCACTATTTGTGACAACCCAGAGCTATGCGCAGGGAAAAATACCCAGAAGATGGTGGATTCTGTGTATCATAACCTTATGCAAATGTCTGACTCCCTTGTCGCAATCCAGAACAGTCTAGTGAGCCGAAGCCCAGGTATGGTGGACCGAATAGCCAGTTTTATTATCCAAGAGATTATTGAGAACCATCTTCAGCCATTTTTGTGTGAGGAAGGCTTGCCCCGTCCAAATACTCCACTGGACGCAATATCGAACATGGTGAAACGGGTCCTCCGTGAGGTCACGGAGTCGCACAGACCCACGAGGCCCTCGCCCTCAGGCACTTACCCTGACACGTTCATAGGGGAAATCGTGGCCAGACTTTTATCAAAGATTTTCAGCTCCAAACAGAACACTGACACTGAGCTGGAAAACATGACACAAAAAATAGTGACCTCAATAAGCACCCACTTTGACAAAGCCACAACTCACATGCTCTGTGGTGGCAAGGAGGGCGCCGGCCCCTCTGTGGGCACAGACATCGTGGATGAGCTCGTCTCCTCCGTTTACAAAAACGTGTTACAGCAGCACGGGCTGGACCCCGAGGTGGACAAGGAGTCTGAAGGCAGCGAGACGTTTGTGGAAAACGTCGCCAACTTAACTGTCGCAACCATTTCCGATTACCTCCTTCACCCGCTGTTCTCTGGCGACTTGTCCTCTTCCTGTTCTATTTCCACAGCTGAGAACATCATCCAGGACATCATTAGTAACATCAGCAAACCCACCACGCCAAGCCCGAACTTATCTCCGTATAACACCTTGCTGCCATACACATTTTTAGAAGACATGATCAGAGTACTATTATCTAGGATCTTTTCTTCTGCATCCGACTTCGTTCCAAACACAGAAACTCTAAAAGATAGGTCAAGAGTGAATTTCAATGAAATTGCTTCCAATATAATCAGTGACATTAGGATGAAAATTTCTCAACACGACATCCAATTCTCAAAAGATGATGACGAAACCAAGTTTGTTTATTCAGAAGATGATGTCCAGCACCTGGTGGACTCCGTCTTTGAAAATATTTTACAAAACTCCGAATCTCAGGAGTCGGTTGAACAAAATATCAAAGGCAGCAACGATGCTCTCATCGACAGAATAGCAGGTTTCATCATCAAACATGTTTGTCAGCAGCACCTGCAGCCATTTGTGGACCGGAAGGCACTGCCTTCCCCCGCAGACATACACCCCGACGGCGAGTGGAGGCCCTGGCCTCCTGCCAACGTCTACTCGGCAGCGTTTTTGGAAGAGGTAATCTTTGGGGTTTTAAGGAAAATATTCCACAGGGTGTTGGGCATTGTGCAAACAAAACCAGCAAAAGACTCGGAAGACGAGCTTTTGGACAAAGCTGGGAAGCTCATACATCTGATAGCAGAGGAGTTCTCAAGAGCCCAGGTTCGCATCCTGGAGGACGCCGAGGAGCAGTGCTGCTTGCCTCCGGTGGAGAGAGACGTCCTCCAAAGCATCGTGGACATGGTGTTCAGCAAAGTGTTGCAAGAATATGAAATGGACATCCTGCCCGATTACGATTTTCTAAATGACACAAAGACCTTGGCAGCCAGGGTGACTAAAAGCATCCTGGCCCACACGTTTGATTTCCAAATTCACCCAAAGCTGGTAGGAAAGCTCCGTTTTAAGTCGTACACCACACTGAACGTCGATGTTTTGATAAAGAAAGTCCAGTGTTACATCACTAAATCACGGTTCCAAAGACAGGCGTCGACGATCTACACCACCATGCTATCGCATACCCACCTGGAAAAGGTTGTCACCCAGCTGGTCTCGCAGGTGGGCCCGCTGGCCTCCAGCGCAGAAGGTGGGGTCACTTCCAAGTCGGAGTTAAGTGATTCCGTCATAAAACTTATACACGAAATTATGTCTATCATTTCCAAACATGCAATCTGCATCGTCAAACATGGCAGTGAAAAACAGAGCATGATGTCCGAGAAAGACATCCAGTCCATGGTGGATTCCATCTACGCCGACCTTTCACATTCAAAGCTCTACCAGTCTCTCACAAAGGATAAGAAAGGGATAAGTAAGATGCCTGTTTCGAAAATAGCGAGTTTTATCATAAAGGAAATATTTAACCATCATCTCCAGTCATTTTTACCTGGAGATAAAACACGCCTCTCGGCTGTGGTTGATCTTGACAATAAAAAGAAAGCAGCCGGCGCTCAGCAAGGAACGTTGGCTCTCGTCGTGAACTCGGCGGCCTTTCTGGAGGAGGTCATCGCCGAGCTGTTGTGTAAACTCCTGTACGCGTTCTCACACAACGTCCTGGCGGCTGAGCAGCCAGATACAGTGAAAGGCAAAATTACTGACATCGTTACGACATTAGTAAAGTCAATTGTTCTGGAGTTCACCACGTCGGAGATTGTGGTTTCGAATTATTCCGATGATGATATGTGTTCTTCGGCAAGATACAAAGAAATGGTTCAAAAAACAGCCAACCTGATTTATGAAAAGATATTAGGTGAATACAAATCTCTGATTCAAGTCTACAAGGTTATGCAAAGTGACACGACTTCTTTTGGCAGGAAAATTTATCATTTGCTATTGGAAGAAATTTATGATCAGCAGGTGCAATCATTAGTGTCAGGAGAATTGGTGTCTTCTTCCTGTTCTTCCCTTCAAACCGATAACATCATCAGAAACGTGCTGACTGTCATCACGAAGGCCAGCCCCGCCACCCCGTGCGTGACAGTGCTGCCACGCGCGCTGTTGGAAAACATCGTTTTCAAGCTCATAGGGAGCATCTTCCCTTCCAGCCACAGGGAGAGCCAGCTCAAAGAGGAAGGCGTTTCACCCGATGATGAGTTTGTGGCTGCAGCTTCAAAACTGACGGATGACATTATCAAAGAAATTACGGAACATGAAATCCGTCTCGCCAGGGCAGAAGAGAATGCAGAGAGTACCCAACTAGACGTGATTGAGAACTTGGTTGACTCGATATGTAATAATATCGTGAAAAAATCTGAATTTCAAGCTGAAGTGCAAAGAGACGCAGACAAAAAAGCAGGCTCGTTCCTCAGTAAAGTCGCAGGTTTTATTATGAAGGAAATTATGGACCATCATCTGAGGCCATTTTTACAGGGTGACGGGCGCTCTGCACTCACCAAACCTGGGAAAGAAAAGACTCAGACTTCTCTCTACTCAGCTACATTTTTGGAAGACGTAGTGGTTGACCTTGTTCGCAAATTTTATTCCCTTCTAAGTATTACTGAAGAGCCTAAGAAAAAAGGGATGCCAGAGCCAGACCTTGTGGGGTTGGCTGTAAAATTTGCAAACTCTCTGATAGGAGAATTCAGGAAAAGTGAAATTAAAGTTCTACCGAATGCTGAAGAAGTCTTTGCTTTCCCACCAGTTGATAAAGAGACAGTGGATAAGATATCCAACTTTGTGTACGATCAGTTCATAGGGAAGTACGACTCGGATGACATTCAGAAGGATGATAAAGGTCACATGCTAATAGAAACGATTGCTGGATTAGCCCAAAAGGCAATCGCTTCCTTCAAAATTCAACCCCTGTTTACAGGAGACTGGTCTTCCACCTTCTTTTCATTCCTAAATCCAGATCCCATCACCCAAAGGGTTCAACACCTACCACAGAAAACCACTGCACCGAGTAGCACAGGCCTCAAAGGAAACCAGCTTACTTTTTCAGTACAATCCTATAAATACACTTCTCCCACCTCAGACCGGAAACAGGTGCCGGGAACTTTGGAACTAGACAGAGGCACAGCAAACAGAAAGAAAAGTCTCCAAAGTGAGGAGACGTCCGTTAAAAAAGGCAAGCTCCAAGACCGGAAAGTCACCTCTCTGACGAGAACAATGAAATGTAACCTGGTTAACCTGTTGTCAGGGTCAGCTGCAGGTGTGGCAACTAAAAAGAAAGAGAATGAAAATAAAATGACAGTGTCAATTAAAAATCACACTGAGAATGTACCAACAGTTACCTCTCCAACTACCAGTGTGAAAAGTAAAGACAGTCCGAAGTCAGATCTGAAGGGAGCACAGAAAAATGATGAACCGGAGAAGAAAGGCAAATCGGTGTCAACAGATGAAGAGAAGCAACGTACTGAGGCGTGCACACAGACTCCAGAAGCTGCCGGTGCGACAGAGCGGAAGGAGGAAATGGTTGGACCGAATTTGGACACAAACAAACAAAAGATTGACCAGACAAGAGGAAGTGTATTGAAAAAAGAATATGAGTTTTGTCCGTTGCCTCTGACACCCAAAGTGGCAGATGCAGCGACCACCACGGAAGACACAGTAACTCCAAAGCTGAGCACTGTGCACAGAAAAGGCAGTGCCCCTCTAGTCGATGCAAACAAACAATGTGCAGACTATGAACGTGTTCAAAATATCACTGAAAATATTTATGACAATATCTTAGAAACATATTTTGCTCCAGAATCAGAATGTTCACATTTCCAACACCCCCCAAGTGATAAGGTCCGCAAGGATTTTGCCCAGACTGTTTCAATCAAGGACTTGTCCCTCTCGGTTAACAAAGATCTCCCTGCCCCGGAGAAGGAAGAAGAAAAGGATAACGAGAGAGCGAGAGAGAAAGAGAAAAAACAAGGGGGAGGAAAAGAGAAAGTGGAAGTGAAGGAGATTAAAAATGAACCCAGGAAACCAGACAGTGCTCAGTACCCTCCGAAAAGTAAGCCTGGAATTTTCCCTGCAAAACTGCTAGAGGATGTGATCATCGAGATGGTTAACAAGTTGATCCTTTGTGCCTCACCAGAAGCACAAACAGCTGATAGAGGCCAAAATGTCAGTGACGGCCAACATCAAGCCGACCTCTACCACACAGCCATGCAGCTCATTGATTCGCTGTTAAAGGAGCTGTCCAAGGCGCAGATTAAGGTATTTAGGCCAGAAAAGGAAAGCCCGCTAACCCCGCCTGGAGGTAAAGGGCCATCCGTTCCTAAAGGGCCTCACGAGCAGAAAGAGCCAAGGGCAGATGGAGCCTCACCTCCCACTAAGAAAGCCACGGGGGGGGAAATGTCACAAATGCATAAAGTGATGAAAAAAATCCCTCTAGATAAGATGTCTTTCCTAGATAAAATCCCGGCCATCGATAAAACGTTGGTTAACAAAGTTGTTCACTCGTCTGTATGCAATATTTTGAAGGAATATAGATCTCAAGACTCCCTCCGTCAGAATATAAAGAGCAACGGGGAAAATTTAGCAAAAAGACTGACCAGCGCGGTGATCAATGAAGTTTTTCAACATCAGCTGAACTTGGAGCCCAGCGATGAGGTGCCAGCGGCGGCATGTCTGCCTCTGGAATCTAAGGATGTTGTCAAAAAGGTCCAAAAGGCGGTTCAGACAGCCAGTAAAGAGTGTCAGACGTCCTCGCCATACACCATCCTGCTGCCTCACGAATTTTTACAGAACGTGATTTCTGCTCTCTTACATAAGATTTTCTCAATCGTACCCAAAACCAAAGCAGAAACCTCGGAGGGCGGGTGGCTCACAGAACTGGATTTCCTCCAGATGAAGTTGCTGGGCACAGTCATGGCAGAGATCTCCAAAGACGAAGACATGACCATTCAGTACGTGGAGTCCTTACACCCCAACGACGACGAGGTCATCCAACTAGTGGCCCTTTCTATTTATGAGAACCTCCTGTCCCAGTTCGGATCGCAGGAGACGATACGGAGGTGTGTGGCCAGCGGCTGCCGAATCCTCTCGGAGACCATCGTGGAGCTGGTGCTCCGAGAAGTGTCCGGGAACCAGCTGCAGAGCTATTTTTCCGGAGAGCTGACTCCGTGTCAGTGCGCAGAGGTGGACAGCATCATTGAGAACATCCTCAAGGACGTCATCCACAACACGAACACGCCCCAGCCTCCGCCCGTGCCTGCCCACAGGCTGCCTTACAATATCATAGAAGAAATCGCCGTCCAGTTTCTATCCAAGCTTTTATCTGTGTTTCCCAAGGTGGACAAGAAAAGAAACAAATCTCTAGAAACTGAAATGCAAAACATCATGTCCAAAATATTAACTTCCCTGCAAGAATTTATCTCGAAAAGTAAGATCAAACTCATACCACCAGCCAAGGCATTGGCTACTGTGCCATTAGCTGACAATGAAACGATTGAAAAGGTCGTGAATTCTGTCTACACTCGGGTGTTAAAGCACTCTGGCTCCCATACATCCATCTTCAAAGACTTAATGGGGAAGAACAATGTCCTCTCTGACATCATAGGCTTCTTAATGGTGAAGGAAATTTCCAATTCTAAATTTCAACCACAAGGAGAGGAAGAAGTATCAAGCTCAGAACTGGTTCTGGAAGCGGTCAAAATTATGGAAAAGGTGGTCAAAATTGTTGATGAATTTAAGTCCCAGGACAAGTCTTCCTCCAAAAAAGGTTCCATGTTGGATGCCACGTGTTTAGAGGAAGCATTGGCCTTGTTCTTGGCCAAGTTAGTGAAGTTGCCGAGTGCCTCCAGCAAAGACACCAAGAACTTGTCGAAGCCTGAGTTAAATAAAATCGCGTCTCAGCTGACCAAATCTGTGACCGCCGAGATTTCCAAAAGTAACATTAGCCTCGTTGCTGCTGACTCTGAAGGGCAGGTTTTACATCCGAAAAGTGTTGAAATGATCTCTCAGGTTATCGACTCTATTTACAGCAATGTGCTGATCCAGTCCGGGACCTATAAGGACCTTTACTACGACATCAAAGGCACCAACAGAGTCTTCCCTAAAAAGGTGGCTGATTTAATCATCCATGGCGTTTCCAGCGTTTCCTTAGATACAGACACAGATTGCTCCAAGAATCCCAATGCGGATCACTTTGGAGATCTAGATGTGAACAGAATTGTTCAGAAGGCGCAAGAACATGCTGTCAAAATGAACCCTGACACAAAGAATGAAGCTCCAGATCAAAATACATCTGGAGAGGAAACGCAAATTAAAATTGTTCCCCACATTGGGAACAAGCCCATCAAAATAGATCCCGGCATTCTCTCACAACACTTAGCAGTCATTTCGGTAAAAACTCAACCTCTGGAGAAGCTTCAGATGGAGTGTTTAAGAAACACCGGACACAGCATCGCAGAAGTGAGGAGAGCATCGATCCAGGGGAGAAGTTACTCCACACCAGACACATCGAATGAGGAAAAGATAAAGAAAGAAAGACGCACCTCGTTGAACAGGACGGGGCGACTGGACATGAAACCCTTAGAGGTAAGTGTAAACGCAACCACAGGGAAACAGGTGAAGAGTGAGACGAGGGGGCTCTGTGACTCTCCCCCTCGATAGGTATTTGTGATGCTTTCTGCTGTCGCTGCTGTGGCCCAGCCCAGCAGGGGAATTGGTTCAGCCCTGCAGTCATCTGACTTACTGGGACGTGCCACATTGGTTGTTCCCTCTCACGGTCTCAGGCTAGTGTTCCTAAAACAATCCATTTAAACTTGTTTTGTTTTGTTTTGCTTTGTTTTTAAATAGAATGGGAATACAGGGACATACCCTTCACAATACAAGCAGGCTGAATACGGTTATAATCTTCATTTGAAGATTCAGAAGAAACACAATCTCATGCGGTTCCTGTAGTTCTTACCGTGGATGTCGAAAGGCGTCTCAAAGGGACGGCTAGACTATCAGGACACATGAAGGTTCAAAAACTATCTAACATAGCTTTAACTGCTCAGGCTTAAAACTCTACCACAGTAGTAACCTTCTGGCTTTTAGCAACATGACAAAAAAAATTAGACGACAAACGCTTGGATTGTACTTGTTTCTTACTATTCGACCTTCGTTATATTAGCCTTTTTCAATTTCTTCTATACTGCAAAGAAGTACACAGTTCTTCCCTCTCCTCCCCTTTTCCTGGACCCAGCAGCCATGTTTACGACCCTGTGTCCTCTTTCTGTAGATCTAGCTCTGCCCTGCCGCACATACTCAGGCTCCACATACATTAAACTACCTGGGACTTTAAAATGCCAAAATAATGTCCTGTTACAAGGAAACTACACCACTGAGGACGGGGTTGTCTGGACAGTGGAGTGACACTGATCCACTGCACATTCGTCTTCTTTATCGAAGCCCCTGTTCTAATGGTGCTTGTTCACAGGATGACTACGTGTCCAGGTATATAATCTGTAGCCTGGAAAATGAGAAAAAAAAACACGTATAGGACCATGCTCCCTGGAGCACAAACTGGAGGTGAACTTTCCCAGCGCTGCCCTGCAGCCCACGGGACTCAGTCTCAGGTTTGGTAAATACGTTACGGAGGGCTTTATGTTTTCATACCCAAATAACTGAGTTTATCATGGGCTGAGACACTAATTTCATCTCCTTTGTCCTAAACTTTTTGGACCAATGCTTTCTGGCTCAAAACATTCCTGTTCCATATGGGTTCTCAGCATTGCACTAGCATGCAACTTGTAGTCTTCATTTATTTACAAGTACTCTCTCGGGAGCAAAAGTGTGTGAACAGACTGTGGAGTAACACTACTAAAATCAGTTTTTAATTATCGGTAGAATTTTCTGTCACAAATATTACCCTTAGTTACCAGCTCTCTTTGCTTAAGTCTTATAGACCAAAGGAAGCAGGAAGAGACTACTTAACCCAAACAATTACCCCGTCCTCTGTCCTCTAAGGGGAAGAAAAGCCATCCTAAACATAAAACTTACAAGTAAAGAAGCAGACATAGCGAGCTCTGCTAAGACATGTGACCTGCACCAATCTGGGTACCGATGCAGTCTCTCTCCGCACAGAGGAAGCAAAGACAGAAGACAGTGAATTAGATCAGAGACCCAGACGACTGTCGGCTCCACCTCCGGGCTTTACTTTCTGCTTTGAGGTGACAAATTCCCAGCACACGAGGCATATACATCATTAAAAGCACACACAGTAACAAATCCCAAAGCCAAATAGAATGACTTTGGATTTTCTCAATCACCGGTTCCCTCCACTAACACAGAAAATCAAAATGGATTGTTTTAATTTCCTAAGAAGGCAGTTGCTATATGTTGTTATATATTCTTTTAGGACACGATTTTCTGAAAAAGAACTTGCCACGTTGCAAAGGCATGTTGAGGTCGACAAGTCAGTTTAGAGGCTGTGTAGTATCATCAAAGGCTACAAAAGTGGGGAAACTCTCTTATTTAATCATCGATGTCTTTGAACTGTCTTTTGACATGGAGAATAGAAAGTGAGATTTGATGAGGGAGGCGAGAAAAGAGTGGAGATGTATGGTCTAAACATTCTTTTGAAAAATATGTGTCCAAAGAACCAGAAGCAGAAGGATAAGGATCAAAATCAAAAACATACACAATTTTGGTATTAATCTTTTAAAAATAAAAACTGGACAATAACCAGGTTTTTATTGGAGAAAGAAAGGTTACTCTATGGTTCCTTATCTAGAATTTTTGAAAAATAGATTACCACGGCTACTTCTGTTACAAAACTTTAGAAGTGGATAAAAAGTAAATTATGCTGTAGCAAAATATCAAGTTTAAGAAAAAAGAACCTGTTACAGACCTTCTATACTTTGAAGTAAGTTGTGGGAGATTAATATGATCTCTGAGTATAAAAGAGATGATGACAGACACCAAGTATTTCTCATAATTTCCATTTGATTCTTCTTAAAATATTGCTAACATACAAGTGAGTGTCAAGGAAGGGAACAATATTTAAATTGGAACTATAAACCATATTGACATGGCTCTAGGACCATAGAACCATAGGGAAAAGGGACGGAGGCACTTGTTTTTAATATTCACTGTCACTTCAATTGCAGGCTGTTGGCCGAAATTCCTTCCAGAATATAAGAAAGCCTGATATCACCAAGGTGGAGCTTTTGAAAGATGTTCAAAGCAAACAAGATCTTCTCATCCGATTAGTAGTTCATGATATTGAAGATGAGCCGGAAAATTACATGGGCGAGGAGCTGACGTCCGATGACTATGAGTTTGTTCTGAGAGAGGACATAAGAGAAGAAAGCTGTGAACAGCTATTTGAGGACAAAGCCATGGACGCCGACACGGAAAGCTTGGAGGAGACCCGGAAGCCTCCCGGAGGGCCCGCGGGGAGTGACGGGAAGTGGCCTGCCGCCGAGCTGGACCGGTCCACCAGCTCCTCCATCATGGCCGTCACCAACTCCTTCTGGGGGAATGAGCCACAGTGCGAGGTGAGTGAGGAGCAGGACTGCCCGTGACCAGACAGGTACAGAAAAGGTAGAGAGCTTCAGGAATCCTGTCCAAGACACACCTTCATTAGGCAGAGAAGAACACGAAAGTGGTGCCCACTGTCTCTGAGCCTGGTAATGTTCACAGGATAAGAGAAATGATTAACAGGCGAAGCCATAACACTCAACCAAAGGAGCGCAGGTCGCAGACAGAGACCTGGGTTAGTTAGAAGCCCCAGGAGGACGTATAATGGAAACCATGTGGGAGAAATGAAAGCTAATTATTTATACCTGTTACTTAATGAACTCCAGCCTTTACTGTACATTAGCTAATAAACAACCATTGAAGATTCTATGTAGAGAAGCCGTATGCAGGTAGGATATAACCAGAGGAAGGGCCAAGGTAGGAAGAAAATAAAAGATCCACATACATTCAGATTACCTAGGTTTGAATTGAAAATTATTTGAGGAAATAATGGCTCAAAACATCCCTAATTTGGGAAAGGAAATAGACATGCAGGTCCAGGAAGCCCAGACAGCTGAATGAAGACCTGAAACAACAAAATTCCTTGCATCCTCCTTGGCATCAGCCTTGATGTTTTTGTGGATCTGACTACAAATGCAAGGGAAACAAAATAAAAAAGGAAAATAAACAAAAGGGACTACAAAAAAACAAAAGACTTTCTGTACAGTGAAGGAAACCATCATTAAAACAAAAAGACAGCCCAGCCAGCATGGCTCAGTGGTTGAGCATCGACCTATGAACCAGGAGGTCATGGTTCGATTCTCGGTCAGGGCACATGTCCGGGTTGTGGGCTCAATCCCCAGTAGGAGGTGTGCAGGAGGCAGCCGATCAATGATTCTCTCTCATCATTGATGTTTCTATCTCTCCCTCTCCCTCTCCCTGCCTCTCTGAAATCAATAAAAAAGAAGACAACCCACTGAATGGGAGAAGATATTTTCAAATCATACATCCAACAAGGGGTTAATATTCAAAACTACATAAAGGAATCATGCAACAATAAAAAAATAAACCCAACTGAAAATGGACAGAGATTCGGAATAGACATTTTTTCAAAAGAAGATATTCAGATGGCCAATAGGTACATGAAAAGATGTTCAACATCACTATTTATTAGGGAATTACAAATCTAAACCACACACCTATAGAATGGCTATTATAAAAATATGAGAAATAATAAATGTTGGGGAGAACATGGAGAAAATATAACCCTTGTATACTGTTGGTAGGACTGTAAGTTGACGCAGCCACATGGAAAACTGTATGGAGGTTCCTCAAAATATTAAGAACAGAACTACCACATAATCCAGCTATTATTCTACTTCTGGATATTTACATGAAGAATATGAAAACACTAATTTGAAAAGATATATGCACCCCTATATTTAGGCAGCACTGTTTACAGTAGTCATGACATAGAAGCAACTTAAGTGTCCGACAATGAATGGAGAGATACGTTGTGGTTACATATACATGGAATACTATTCAATAATAAAAAATAATGAAATCTTGCCATTTTCGACAAAATGGATGGACCTTAAAGGTGTAATGTGAAATGAAATAAGTCAGAAAGAGGAAGATAGATAATATGTGATTTCACTCATGTGAAAATTTAAAAAAATTTAAAAGCAAATAAAGAAACCTAATAGATGCCGAGGACAGATAGGTGGTGACCAGAGGTTAACAGGGTAGGACAGGTGACGGGGTCAAAGGGGTCAATGGCATGGTAATGGAGAGTAACTAGGCTTTTGGGAGTGATCACTTTTTAGTGTCTACACATGTTGAATTATAATGTTGTATATGTAAAACTTACATAATAATATTTTTAAAGAAATGTTGTTGTATAATATTAGCAAAAGTCAAAATATATTGTAAGTAATGTTCCCAGGCATAATAGCCTTTTTGGAGATTCTAACCAACATCAGAATAAAGGTATTTTCATAAAAGATGTGGCCATGAAATTCACATATGACTTCCCCACAAGTAAATCAGAGTGCCACTCATAACGACTGACCCGGTGAGCTTCTGAGTTGACCGGGATTATATCTATTCCTTTTAATTTTGAAGTCAGTAAAATCTGATTAAAATACTAGTGAAGTGCAGAAATGGAAAGCTAATATTCTTCAAACATTGTGCAAGGTTTATCTTTAAAATCCATTCAAACTCCTATATTAAAACACAGGCCATCTTCACTGAGCCAATGCCAAAGGGTTATGTTGGAAAAAGACATCTGAATCAGGATGATAGGGTTCCTCCGTCCACTCAATCACCCCTCCCACGCTTCCTCGCGCTGTGCATGTGAGTGCCTCACGCCTGGGTCTCCGCCTTTTCAGAAAGAAGAGCCAGAGCCGACTGAGCCGATCCATCACCTCATACACAGGATCATGAGCACGTCGTCCTACAACCAGGAGGACCTGGGCTTGCCTGCCAGGTACGCGGCCACAGAGCAGCAGGAGGGGCCGAGGGGAAGGACCGTCGGGAGAACGGGCCTGGTAGGATGCGATGGCGCCACTGCTTAGCCCAGGCCTTCCCTCAGGCCGCCTTCCTCCCGGGACTCCCCTCAGTGGGTGCCTACAAAGGCCTCCCCTCCCCACGAGACCCCCATTCCCCGGGGGGATGGGTAAAAGGTGGCACACACAGCCACGAGACCCTGGCTCAGCCTGTAACAGGGAGGCGATTCTGGGGCACACTACAACACGTGTGACCCTGAAGGCACTGTGCTAAGTCCATCACAAAAGGACAGACACCACATGATTCCTTGTCTATGAGATACTTCGTGGTCAAACAGGAGGCAGGAAGTAGAAGAGTGGCTCCAGGGGAGAGGAAAGTGGGGTGTCAGTTCCAGGGGGCGGGGTGCCAGGTGGGGAAGATGAAAACATCCTGGAGAGGATGGTGTGACGGCTGCCCAGCCATGGGAAGGTGCAAGCACAGAGCCGTCCCCACAGCAGGTTAAAGTGCTACACGGTGTGTGGTGTGGACTTAACCATCATTTGTAAAGCGGGGAGGAAAGTCCATTTAGAAATCATAGCTATCCATTGGGAAACGCAGGGGTGCGGTGTGTCAAGTTCACTTCCACAGGAAGAACGGCTGCCACGTGTCCTTCTGCTGAGTAATCCCTCCTCCCGTTGGATGGGCAGACCATGAAACACTCCTTTTCCTTTGCTTTCAGTGAGACCAAGGACTGTGCCCCAGACACGCCTGCTAAAATATCAGAAGGTGAGATTTATTTTTTAACTTAAATTAGAAAGTATTCAAAAGAGGACTTTGTTTACTGCTTTGATAAATAGTTTAGTTATCAAATCTAAGGTTGATACTTTTTTTTAATTTCTCTTTGTAGTTGTAAGTATTCCAGGTGTCCCATTTCTCCCCCACTGACCACCCTGTGCCTGTGTCCGTGGGCTGTGCATATATGCATATGAGCCCTGAGTTTGGTTTTGGTGTGTGTGTGTTTTTTCTGTGAGCTTGAACTACTTCTGGGAATCTGATCCTACATCCCTCAGGTGTTCAAATGAGCCAGTTAGCTTGTCTCGTCTGAACTGCTATTACATTTTCTTAATGATTTTGATGAAGAACATGGCATTCAATGAATTGATCTTTACCATGTGCCTGGGAGACATAGCCACAAAATAAGGGTATATCATACCATAGTTTCTATCTGAGCCAGAATCCATGACACTAGGATTTAACAATTTTTTGAGAGGTTATTCTTCCTGTGGATTAGCCCTACAAAAATGTAACCCCCCAAAAAAAGAGGGGTGAGGGGCTTTTTAGAGCTAAATTTATTTGCTAACATCATAATCTAACTAGAATGGAACTCACTTTTTTTTTTTCCAAAGTATTTTTTTATTGATTTCAGAGAGGAAGGGAAAGGGAGAGATAGAAACATCAATGATGAGAGAGAATCATGGATCGGCTGCCTCCTGCACGCCCCACCCTGGGGATGGAGCCTGAAACCCGGGCACGGGCCCTGTCTGGGAATCGAACCCTGACCTCCTGGTTCACAGGTTGGTGCTCACCCCCTGAGCCACACCGGCGGGCTTAGTGCACGTCTGCTCTCCCGGGACCGCTCTGAATCAGACACCCTCACTGCACACAGCTGAAAGCTCGTTTCCCGGGGAGCTCAGCTCACCAGCTTTTCGGGGAGTTCTCTGCTGGAAAAGGAAAGGCATTCTTTGCACCCGACGGGTTCAGGAGGGGGAAGGCTGCCAGGAAGAGTCCGGGAGCTGGACCCGAGCCCACCATGGCCACTCCCTGCTCATGGGAGCGCAGCAGGGCACTGGACCTCGTCAATGGTCAGTGTCCAAGATGGAGACCTCATTCTTCCTGTTTCCCCCCAGAAAAACCATCTGAGAATGACCTTTCTGCCCATACAGTGTGCGATCAATGCCGATGTCCATATTCTAACCCGCGCTGCCGTGTGGCGGCAGCATGAACTGCCTAAGAAACGGCCACGTTGCTCTCTCTCTGTCCACAGAAGCGCCCCGGCCCAGCGTGTCCAAGCAGGGCTCCGGGATGCTGGCCCGCGTCACGTCGGCGTTGTCCAAGGTGTTCTCCCGCACCAGCACCAGCGCGGCCAAGGCCGCCGCCACGCCGCCCCAGGCTGAGCGCTGACCCTTTTATACCGAGACCTCTATCCTCACTTCCCGTAGAAAATAAAGTGATTTTTGAAGCATAACCTCGTGTGCCGAGATGACGTATACAGCACGGGGCCAACGTGGAGAGCAAGAGGAAGGAGGCGGAGCCCGGGGGGAGGCTGCGGTGAGCGTCCCGGGGGGCCCCGCGGTCTGAGAGGGTGACGCTGCTCTCACCTGGAGCCACGAGAGGAAGAGACGGGACGTGGCCGTAGGGCACCCTCAGCCCCAGGTACAACTGGAAATGAACCTGAAATTCTTTCTGTTAAGTTTTAGAGGCGTTTGTAGCAAAATAGTTAACAAATGGAGATGACGCTGGAGCTGGAGTCTATGAAACTAATTGGAGTCCCGGGCAGGGCACATGCCTAGGTTGTGGGTGGGCGGGACACGGACAGAAGGCAACTGGTCAATGTTTCCTCTCTCTCTGTCTCTCTCTCTTTCTCTTTGTCTCTCTCTCTCTCCCCGCCCCTACCTCCCTCATGTTTCTCTCTAAAATCAATGAAAGCATCACTGTCTTGATCCGGGGAAAAGATGGCGACCGGCAAGAAGGTAGGGAGAGAGAGTGTGAGTGAGGAACCCATAGAGGAGAGTATAGACGTGTAGACGTGAGTGGTGTGTGTGTGGGTATGAGCTAGGGTCAGTTAGATTCTGCAAGGCTTCCAAGGGGCTGCCTAACCCGGCAGTCCTAGACGGCGGAGCCCCGCGCACAAAGCGGACACTTCTCGGCGGCTGGTGCGGACGCGGAGATCACACCATCTTGAGAAACAGAGCTGCCTGAGACTCGGATCCTGGCTTCTGACACAAACCAGGACCCTGCAGCCACTGGGGACAGAGAACTGCTATCACAGCTTCAGTGGAAGAAACAACAAGAATCCAGACTTCCCGGCAGATTCCCGTGAGTCAAAAGAGAGCCTATCCCCCTCCTCGCAGGCGCACGCGGATAGCGCCATAGTAACTAATAGACACGCCCCTCGCTCAAGCTGCAGAGCTTTGCTCAGGGACGCGCGCTCTGCCTTAGGGAATTTGGCGCGCAGGACAGAAGCAGCTCACCTTCGGGGAAATCTGTCAGTGCGCACAGAGGGCTCCCCTTCGGGGAATTGGGGGGAATTTGGCTTGCGGGTCACAGCTCCCCTTCGGGGAATCTTAGAGCGTGCACAAAGGGGCTTCCCTTTGGGGAATTTTGGCGCGCAGGACGGACTCCGCCCCTCTTCGGGGATTCTGGGAGAGTGCACAAAGGCAGCTCACCTTCAGGGATTTGAGAGTGTGCGCCCCGGTTTTTGGCTCAGTAGAGAGAGCACACACAGGACACAGCTCCACTTCAGGGAATTTGGCACGCCGGACACAGCTGCCTGGGATCCCTGACTCACAGCGCATTCACATTAAGAGCCAACGAGCCCAATTGTTGGTGCATGCACACACAGGGACCCTGATTCTCAACGAGAAACTGCACAAGGCAACAGAGACTCTGACACTTGATTCTTGGTGCAGATACAGGGAAACTCTGACTCCTGGCACATGCTAAGGATCTCATTTTCAGCACATACCAACAGTGTGGTTCTGACAGGACCCCTGATTCTAAGTGTGCACACGAGACCACACGGAACACTGGGGACACTGACCCTGGGCAAGTCTGGTTCCCACCAACCAAAGGCAGCCACACGTCCTAGTGTCAGAGCACTTCAGTGAAACTCGGGTGGAGTGAAGTCCCCACAGCGCACGGCCGAGGTCCACACAAACGGAAGCTTGAGCTTTCTGGTGATAGCCAGAATGGGGAAACGAAATAACTCACAGAGGAAAGAAAATGTGGAGTCGCCAAGAAAGGAAATTAGTGAAACTGAAGCTTGCAACATGACCGAAAAGGAGTTCAGAGCAATGGTCGTGGAATTTATACATCGGATGGATGAGAAAATCAACAACTTATGCAAGAATCAGGAAGAAATGAAAAGTGACATAGCTACAATCAAAAACACCATGGAAAGTTTCAACAGTAGACTACAAGAAGCAGAGGACCGAATTAGTGAGTTAGAAGATCAGGTACAGAAACAAGCTCAATCTGAACAGCAATTGGAGAAAAAAATTAAAAAGCAGGAGGAAAGCCTAAGGGAGCTTCGGGACAACATGAAGCGAAGTAACATGCGTATAATAGGGCTGCCAGAAGGACAAGAAGAGCAGCAGGGATTAGAAAATCTATTTGAAGAAATAATGACAGAAAACTTCCCGGATATGGGAAAGATAAAAGTTACACAAGTACAGAGAGTCCCAAGCAGGATCAACCCCAAAAGACCCACACCAAGACATGTCATAATCTCAATGGCAAATGTAAATGATAAAGAGAGAATCTTAAAGGCAGCAAGAGAGAGACAGAGAGTTACCTACAAAGGAACACCCATCAGATTGTCAAATGATTACTCAACAGAAACACAACAAGCTAGAAGTGAATGGAAGGAGGTATACAAAGTGCTGCAAAGCAAAGGACTGAATCCAAGAATACTATATCCAGCAAGACTATCAATCAAAATTGAAGGGGAAATCAGGAGCTTCGCAGACAAAAAAAGACTCAGGGAGTTTATCACCACCAAACCAGCAATGCAAGAATTGCTAAAGGGAATACTGTAAAAAGAAGAAATAAACAGCTATGAAGGAATACAGACACAAAAATAGATATGACTACAAACAAATACCTTTCAGTAATAACTTTAAATGTAAACGGACTAAATGCTCCAATCAAAAGACATCGAGTGGCTGAATGGATCAAAAAGCATGACCCATATATATGCTGTCTACAAGAGACCCACCTCAGAACAAGAGACTCCCACAGATTGAAAGTGAAGGGATGGAAAAATATCTTCCAGGCAAATGGAAATGAAAAAAAAGCTGGGGTAGCAATACTTATATCTGACAAATTAGACCTCAAAGTAAATGCCATAACAAGAGATAAGGAAGGCCACTTCATAATACTAAAGGGAGAAATCCAACAAGAAGAAATAATTCTGGTAAACATATACGCTCCCAATATTGGAGCACCCAAATACATAAAAAAAACTCCTGGAGGATATCAAGGGAGAGATTAATAGCAATACAATCATAGTAGGAGACTTTAATACCCCACTATCACCATTGGACAAATCCTCTAAACAAAAAATCAGCAAAGAAACAGCAATCCTAAATGACTCACTAGACCAGATGGAATTAATTGACATCTTCAGAACATTTCACCCCAAAGCCACAGAATATACATTCTTCTCAAGTGCACATGGGTCATTTTCAAAGATAGACCATATGCTGGGTCACAGGCAAAGTCTCTTCAAATTCAAGAAGATAGAAATTATATCAAGCATCTTCTCAGATCACAGTGGCATAAAACTGGAAATCAACTACAATAAATACAATCCAAAGAAATCAAACACATGGAGACTAAACAGCATGCTATTAAACAAGGACTGGGTCACCAGAGAGATCAAGGAAGAAATAAAAAACATCATGGCAACAAATGACAATGAAAACACAACAATCCAAAATCTATGGGACACAGCGAAAGCAGTCTTGAGAGGGAAGTTCATAGCTCTACAAGCCTATTGCAAAAAACAAGAAACAATGGTAATAAATTACCTAACCCTACAACTCAAAGAGCTAGAAAAAGAGCAGCAAGAAAAGCCCAGTGTAACCAGAAGGAAGGAAATAACAAAGATCAGAGCGGAGATAAATGACATAGAGACCAAAGAAACAATACAAAAGATCAACAAAACCAAGAGCTGGTTCTTTGAAAAGATAAACAAGATTGATGGACCTCTAGCCAGGCTCACCAAGAAGCAAAGAGAGAGGACCCAAATAAACAAAATCAGAAATGAAAGAGGTGAAATAACAACAGACCCCGCTGAGATACAAAGGATTGTTACAAAATACTACGAACAGCTCTATTCCAACAAACTGGACAACCTGGAGGAAATGGACATATTCCTAGAAAAATACAACCTTCCAAAAATCAATCAAGAAGAATCTCAACAGCTCAATAGGCCAATAACTATGGACGAAATTGAAGAAGTATCAAAAAGCTTCCGGCAAACAAAAGCCCGGGGCCTGACGGCTTCACAGGAGAGTTCTACCAAACATTCAAGGAAGAACTAAAACCTATCCTCCTCAGACTATTCCAAAAAATTCAAGAGGAAGGAACACTTCCAAGCTCCTTCTATGAAGCCAGCATCATCCTAATACCAAAACCAGATAAAGACAACACAATGAAAGAGAATTACAGACCAATATCCCTCATGAATATAGATGCCAAAATCCTCAACAAAATTCTAGCAAATCGGCTCCAGCAGTACATCAGAAAGATCATACACCATGACCAAGTAGGATTTATCCCAGGAATGCAAGGATGGTACAATATCCGCAAATCAATAAACGTGATACATCACATAAACAAATTGAGAGATAAAAAATCACATAGTCATATCAATTGATGCAGAAAAAGCATTTGACAAAATCCAACACCCTTTCTTGATAAAAACTCTCAACAAGGTGGGAATGGAAGGCTCATACCTCAACATAATAAAAGCTATATATGATAAACCCACAGCAAACATCATACTCAATGGACAAAAGCTAAAAACATTTCCCCTAAGAACAGGAACAAGACAGGGATGCCCACTCTCACCACTCCTGTTTGACATAGTACTGGAAGTATTAGCTAATGCAATTAGACAAGAAGAAGAAATAAAAGGCATCCAAATTGGAAAAGAACAAGTAAAGCTGTCCTTATTTGCAGACGACATGATATTGTACATAAAAAATCCGAAAGACTCCGTCAAAAAACTAATAGACTTAATAAATGAATTCGGCAATGTAGCAGGATACAAAATTAACGCCAAGAAATCTATGGCCTTTCTATACACCAATAGTGAACTTACAGACAGAGAGACTAAAAAGGCAATCCCATTTACCATCGCACCAAAAAAATTAAGATACCTAGGAATAAACTTAACTAAGGAGGTAAAAGACCTATTCACGGAAAACTACAGGACACTGAAAAAAGAGATAGAGGAAGACGTAAACAGATGGAAGAACATACCATGTTCTTGGATTGGTAGAATCAACATCATTAAAATGTCCATACTACCCAAAGCAATCTATAGATTCAATGCACTCCCCATTAAAATACCAACGGCATATTTCACAGACCTTGAAAGAACTCTCCAAAAATTCATCTGGAATAAAAAAAGACCCCGAATAGCCACAGCAATCCTGAGAAAGAAGAATAAAGTAGGAGGGATCTCAATACCAGATTTCAAGCTGTATTACAAAGCCACTATTCTCAAAACAGCCTGGTACTGGCACAAGAACAGACATATAGATCAATGGAACAGAATAGAGAATCCAGATATTGATCCAAACCACTATGCTCAATTAATATTTGACAAAGGAGGCATGAACATACAATGGAATAAAGACAGTCTCTTCAATAAATGGTGTTGGGAAAATTGGACAGACACATGCAAAAAAATGAAGCTAGATCACCAACTTACACCATACACAAAAATAAACTCAAAATGGATACAGGACTTAAACATAAGACGGGAAACCATAAAAATACTAGAGGAATCCACAGGCAGCAAAATCTCAGACATATGTCAAAAGAACTTCTTCACCGATACTGCCCCTAGGGCAATGGAAGCTAAAGAGAAAATAAACAAATGGGACTACATCAAAATAAAAAGCTTTTTTACAGCAAAAGAAACTATCAACAAAACAACAAGAAAGCCCACCGCATGGGAGAACATATTTGCAAATGGCATCACTGATAAAGGTTTAATCTCCAACATCTACAGGCAGCTTATACAACTTAATAAAAGGAAGATAAATGATCCAATAAAAAAATGGGCAATGGACCTAAATAGAATCTTTTCCAAAGAAGACAGAAGGAAGGCCAAGAGACACATGAAAACATGCTCAAGGTCACTAATTATCCGAGAGATGCAAATCAAAACAACAATGCGCTATCATCTCACACCTGTCAGAATGGCTATCATCAACAAATCAACAAACGACAAATGTTGGCGAGGATGCGGAGAAAAAGGAACCCTCGTGCACTGCTGGTGGGAATGCAGACTGGTGCAGCCACTGTGGAGAACAGTATGGAGTTTCCTCAAAAAACTGAAAATGGAACTCCCATTTGACCCAGTAATCCCACTCCTAGGAATATATCCTAAGAAACTGGGAACACCAATAAGAAAGGAAATATGCACCCCCTATGTTCATAGCAGCACAATTTACAATAGCTAAGATCTGGAAACAGCCTAGGTGCCCATCAGCAGATGACTGGATCAGAAAACTATGGTACATCTACACAATGGAATATTATGCTGCCATAAAAAAGAAGGAATTCTTACCATTTGCAGCAACCTGGATGGAATTGGAGAACATTATGTTAAGTGAAATAAGCAAGTCAATGAAAGAAAAATACCACATGATCTCACTCATTTATGGATAATAAAGAACATTAAAAACTTGAACAAAAAGATAGATACAGAGGCAGTAAAGCATCAAACAGTCTGTCAAATTACAGCAGGAAGGTTAGGGAGAGGTGGGGAAGATAAGAGATCAATCAAAGGACTTGTATGCATGCATATAAGCATAACCAATGGACGCAAAACTCTGGGGGGTGAGGGCATATATGGGAGTGGGGTGGGGGGGGCAATGGTAAGATATGTACACATATAATACCTTAATAAAAAAATTGGAAAAAAAAAATAAAATAAAATAAAATAAAATAAAATAAAATAAAATCAATGAAAGCATATCCTCAGGTGAGGATTAAAAAAAAAAAATTAGTATGCCCTTTAAATATTTTGTTTGAATTCTTTTAATGTTTTATTTATTCTGCATCTGGCCTTATTTTTTATCAATCCAGTCTACTTATATCCTCTTTAAGCCTTATTCTTTTCCATTTTTGCTTTTAACTTAATATTTGAAGACATTGTAACTTCAAATAAAAATCAAAAAGGTAAAAAAAAACACAAGTAGAAAGTACGAATTGAGGCGTAGAAACTGAAGCTCTGACACAAAAGGAAATTCCGCCCTCGGATGACAGTGACTTGGGCACGTGTGACGGGTGCCCCCGCCTCCTTCCAGGGCCCGTTAGAACCAAAGGCTGCAGCCAGACCTAAGTTAAGGGCTTCAGACCGATCTCCGGATGAGACGGATGAGACGGATGGGACTGGGATATGAGCCTGAGGAAGCACCCTCCCTCCTGCCGCTCCTCCAGGGTCAGGTCCTGGTGCTCAGCGGCCATCACTGAGTCCCGAGCCATCGAGGCGGAGAGGTGGTGGTGGTCGCCTTTCCTCTCTATCACTTGGTGGTGACCAGATCCAGCCAGTACACGGTGCGGAAATCCGCTCTGAGAAGGACTGCCGTGGGGAAGACTAGGTAATGAGAGAGAGGCACAAAAGCCGCCGTGCCGATGGGTCACCTCCCACTCTCACCCTTGAGCCGCGGTGGGCTGCCTTCCGCCAAGCCGCCTTGGAAAGGGTCCTAGGAGCTGTCAGAGCTGCGCCGGTTCCCGGTTCCGGTTCCCGTCTGAAGCGATGGAGCAGCACAGGGAGGCGGGCAGCTCCCCACGACCCCCCAAAGGAGCTGACACGCAGAGACCCTGTGCGCTCCATGCTGGCGGCCCAAGGCGCCTATTCAGGAAGCATCCCAGTCTCTCCAGCAGAAGGTGAAGCGCAGTGTTGCTGTGGCTGCGTGTTGTTTCCCGGTTTTATTACAAAACCGTCGCCTGTGATTCAGCCAGGTGTCCCACGAGAGGGTCTGGAACCACAGGGTCTGAGTCGAGTCCCAGCTCTGCCACTTTGGGGAGGTGTTCATGGAGACATTTTTTAAACTATTTGCGTTTTGTTTTGTTTTTAATTTATCTTTATTGTTGAAAGAATTACAGATGTTGCCTTTTTTCTCCCATTGACCCCTCCAGCCCACCCCCGCCCGCCCCTGCCCCAGGCCTTCCCACCCTACTGCCTGTGTCCCTGGTGACGCACATATGCATACACAGTCTTTGGTTGATCCCTCCCCTGCCCTCATCCCCACCCTGTCCCTCTGAGACGCATCAGCCTGCTCCTGCTTCCGGGGCTCTGGATCTATCTTGTCTTTGGACTTTAATTCCTGCCTCTGCAGAACTCAGTCAGCTCCTGCCTCAAGTGCAAGGAGTCGAAGCTCAGTAACCGCTGACTGGTCATCCCTGACAGACACTGACAACGGGCTTCCCAGCAGCACGTGGGAACACCGCCTGGGGAGGTAGCCACTGTCACTCTCCAGGTTGCATACGAGGAACGGACCGGCTACACCGTTAGACCCTGGAGGACTAGGGTTCTAACTGGATCATCTGGCTGTCCGGGTACCACCCTCACCCCACCTTGGTTCCTGTCCTGATCAGCATCTTCCCCTACTTATCCTCCCCTGCTACTCGACTCGCCTCAGCCGTCTTCCTCATCATCACCTCCCCGCTGCAGACAGGAGCCATTGGTTATGGATTTCTAGCCATGTGCCAGGTCTGTTATCTTACAGTCATTCTCTAAGTATTTCTCATAACAACTCGGGAAATGTGGTATAATTTTATCCCATTTTACAGGGGAGGACACTAATTCTTTCAAGTGGCAAAGTATGTTTTCCAAAGCCTTTGAGCTAAATAACAACAACAGAGTTGAATGATTTTTTTAAATGCTAACTCTTACAAAAAATTAGCTTTGTTGTGACGTAATTTTCAAACCATACAATTCACCCATTTAGGGTGTACAATTCAATGGTTCGTGTATATTACATTATTTTTTATTATTTCACTATGTTTTTATTGATGACAGAGAGAGAGAGAGAGAGAGAGAGAGAGAGAGAGAGAGAGAGAGTAAACAACATCAGCTGGCTGCCTCCTGCATGTGCCCTGACAGGGAAGAGAACCGGTGGCCAATGGGTGCATGGGATGATGCTCAACCACTGACCCACACTGGCCAGGGCTACGTTATTTTTAATTGTGGTAAAATATATATTAAAAAATTCACCATTCTGGCCACTTTTTAAATGTGTGATTCAGTGACATTAATTATACTTACAGTGTTATCCCACCACCAATACTCTCCACTTATAAAACGCTCTTATGGACCCAAGTAGAAACTCCGAAGCCACTAAGCAAACTTCACACACCTCTTCCTCGCCAGTGGCAGGCAACCTCTGATTTACGGTGAGTTCTGCCAGTGGGTGGGCCTCACCTAGACGTGTCCTATGAATGAGGTCACGCAGTGTTTGTGCTTTGTGTCTTGTTCATTTCGTGTAGCATAATATTCTCGAGGTTCCTCCATGTTGTAGCGTGTGTTAGAACTTCATCCTTCTCGTGGATGAAAATTATGCCATTAAGTGTGCGTACTGTGTTTTCTTCTTCTATTCATATGTTGATGGGCATTTTGGGGTGCTTCCACTCCCAGACTGTAGTGAATAATGTTGCAGTGAACACAGATGAGCAAATGTTTGTTCAAGCACCTGCTCTCAGGAGCTTTGGGAACACAGAGTTGCCGGGTTCCGTGGCAATTCCACGCTCTGTTTATCAGGAATCCCCGGAGCATTTTCCACAGCAGCTGCATCGCTTGGCATTCCCTCAGCACGGGACGGGGGCGCCAGCTTCACATCATTGAAAGCACTGAATATTTCTCTCTCTCCCTTTTTGTAACGATAACGTCCTCCTGGGTGTGAAGTGGTATCTCACCGTGGTTTTGATTTGCATTTCCCCAGTGAACAATGACACTGAGCATCTTTTCATGGTCTTTTTAGACATCTGTATATCTCCTTTGGCAAAATGTATGTGCAAGCTCTTTGTTCACGTTTAAATTGTGTTGCTTGTCCTTTGTTGTTAATTTATATTAGTTCTTTTATATTCTAGGTATGATATCCTTTTCAGATATATGATTTGAAAATATTTTCTCCTATAGGTTGTCTTTTTTGATAATGTCTTTTGATGCACAAATTTTAAAATTTTGATGTAGTACAATTCTTCTTTTTTGTTGTTGTTCATACTTCTGGTATGATATACAAGAATCTATTGCCAAATCCAAGGTCATGAAGATTTACTCCTATTTTTTCTACAAAGAACTTGGTGGTTTTAGCTCTATATTTAGGTCATTGATCATTCTGAGTTATTTTCTGCATAGAGTGTGACTCAGTGGGGTCCAACTTTATTCTCTTGTATGTGGAAATCCTCTTGTCTCAGCACCATCTTTTGAAGAGACTTTATTTTGTTAATTTAATTAAATTGGTGCCCTTGTCAAAAATTAATTGGCATGAATATATGGTTTCATTTCTGAACTTTCACTGATATTCTACTGATCTATATACCTATGCCTGTATCACAGCATTTTGATTCCATAGCTTTGTGGTAAGTTCTGACATCAGGAAGTCTATGTCCTCCAACGTTGTCCTTCTTTCTCGAGAGTGCTTGGCAATTTGAGGCTTGTTGCCATGTCATTAAAATTTGAGGATCAGCTTTTTTTCATTTCTGGGGGGGAAACCATCGCTATTATGATATGGATTGTGTTAATTCCGTAGATCACTGTGTAGAATTGACATCTTGACAATATTGTCTTCCTATCCAAGCAAGTTACTTTGTGGATATCAACAGATGGATTCTCAAGTTTATATGGAAAAGAAAAAGGTCCAAGATGGCCAATGCGAAGTTGAAGAAGAAAGTCAGAGAAGAGAACAGAAATTACATTCTCTAAGGCTATGGCGCAATCAAGGCTGTGCAGTACTGTTGAAAATACAGACAAATAGATCAATGGGACGGAACATATAACCCAGAAAGAGACCCAAACTGACACAGTCAACTGACCTCTGACCGGGGTACGCAGACAACGGAAAAGGCATCACCTTTTCAACAAACGCTGGGAGAGCCAGTGGGTGTCTGTGTGCAAAACCGCGCATCTCGACCATGACCTCAAACCGTTCACAAAAATCTGGCTCGAAATTGATCGCAGACCTCCGTGTAAAACACAAAACTATAAAACTCTAAGAAATAACACAGGGGAAATCCAAGTTACTGTGGATATGGAACATGTCTTCAAAAATGGATTTCGTGCCGAAACCGGTTTGGCTCAGTGGATAGAGCGTCGGCCTGTGGACTGAAAGGTCCCAGGTTTGATTCCGGTCAAGGGCATGTACCTTGGTTGCGGGCACATCCCCAGTAGGGGGTGTGCAAGAGGCAGCTGGTCGATGTTTCTCTCTCATCGATGTTTCTTACTCTCTATCCCTCTCTCTTCTTCACTGTAATAAATCAATAAAATATATTTTTTTAAAATACATAAATAAATAAATAAAATAAAAGTGGATTTCGTTACATTTAAAAATCTTTGCAAAAGACACGGCTAAGACTGGACGGGTCTTGTGACAAAACAAATATTTGCGAAAGGACATGAATCAAAATATAAAAACAACACTCAAAAGTCAGCAAGAAAACTACCCGATTAAAAAGCGGGGGAAAGATCACGACAGACCCCTCCCCTGAAGGTGCACAGACGCAAACGTGCACATAAAACGCTCCATGCTGCACGGCATGAGTTAACTGTGAATAAACAAAAATGAGATGCTGCCACACAAGCTGCTTAATGTTTTGTTTCGTTCTTGAAGCCACCCTGGCTGTGGTATTCTGTTGTGGCAGCACAAGCAGACTGGTACGGACCCCGAATTGAATATTGGGGTGTGCGGGGAGGAGACGGGAACACGTACAAAAGGAAGAGGGGCTCCCCTACCAGACTGATGGTGGGATAAGGTAGGGTGAGATCACTGTGTGCTTACACACAGGGCCCAGCCTGGCAGCGCCTGAAAGCCCCCCAAACAGCTGTCTTTCACCAAGGTCTTCAGCGACTCGAGCCATAACTGAACATCATTACCTAAAACATCATCGAGAATTGAACAAAACATTAAGCATCGTGTGCCCAGGGACCAGCGCTATCCTGTTGAAGTCTGTGTTCCCAGCCCCGGGGGCACCTGTGATGAGCTTATCAAGGTGTTTTGTTCAAACACACTGTGCGGTGACCTCCAACCCCGGCCTGACCTTCGCAAGGCCCCTGCAGGTGTCCTCCCCGGCGCTGTGGGGGCAGCCGTGTCTGCGTGGTGGGGCTCTGGGCCAAGATGTGGAACCCGACTCAGATCAGCCAACGAACCCTTCCTTGGAGTAACTTAGGATCAGAACTCAGAGCCCAAGAACCAGTCTGACTGCTTTCTTGAAAAGAAAAAAATGTAAACTCAACAGCGGGGAAAGAGTGGGGTGGGGTGGGGGGGTGCAGCGGTGGGTGTTTGCAGATGAAGCTGATGCTCAGAGGTAAAGGGCAGCAGGCAGCCTGCAAAGAAGCCCCCTCACACACACACACACACACACACACACACACACACACACACACACACACACACACACCATGCATTCCCGGGCCTCCACTTCCCTCTGTTTCTGGGAGAGATTTATTTCAGGGTCCTTAAACAAGGTTCCATTTTACAAGATACCTCAAAAGTGCTTTTGAATGTATGACCTAAGGAGTCTTACTTCATCCAGTCCCACTGTCATCTGTGAAGACTTTTCAGAATAACAATGGCAGGGTCCCCAGTGGACCCCGCTTGAGGCCCGGTGGGGCGAATGAGGGTGCTGGCCTTTTCACCGCCTTGTTTAAGGCCTCACCGATGATTCTGACGCACAGCCAGGGGGAAGGTCACTGTGCTGTAGGTAAACATGAACAGAAGGCGGCCAGCACCCCACGCTGCAGGGGTTTGGGATTTCATTCCTACATCGACCACGCGTCTCTAAATGAGACAAGCGTGCTTTCAAAGGACGGACCCAATGTTTGCGCTACGTTCAAAAGTCATGAATGAAAAGCGAGGGGGGCTGTTTTTTTACGGAACGTGCACTGACCTCAACCTACAGGTGCCTTTCAGCACGATAGTTTAAAAAACTTTACCCTCTTCCTCTTACTGATACAAAGTGGTGATCGTTTAGGTAAAGATGACATAATTTGAGGTTAAATGAAAAGCTCAAACTGTTCAAGTCATGCAAATAAATTGTAAATTAGGATTAGCTTCTTAAAATATTAAGACCTTAAGACTGAAATTTTCATTTGATTTACTGCCAGATAAATCCGTCCTATGTAAATTCTGTGTATCTGCTCTGGGCTATTCTTCTCTGAATTACATGCCATCCATCATCCTGACATTACTAAAATAGCATAAAGCTCTATTGATAAAGATAATGCATTTTTAACTGCTGATGCTGATATTCAGTTTATACTTCCATGCACATCAGAAGAGAGTTCTAAAAATCAGCAATATGTAAGTAACATACTGACCACTATACAATGTGATCCCAGAGGGGAAAAAACAACAGAAATGGGTAATGAGTTTTCTCCACTAATTAATTTACTTATCACTCAGAACAACTGCCTTAAGATGAGGGAACATATAGAGATGTTAGGTACAAGCCTAGACCCGTACCAGCTCTCAGTCCAAGGCCTACCTCTTCCATTTCCACTTGTACCTCTAGGTAAGCCTCATGGAGAGTTTGTACAGTGTAAAAGCCAACATCCCTTCTGGTTGGTAAGAAAAAGAGACACTGCTGCTTTTCCTTCCTTGCCCTTGATAACCCTGAGTTCCAATAGCATTTTCCATGCTCTTGCAGATACTCAATATTTTTTTTGAAATGTTAAGATTGCTCAAAAAGCATCCTCTATCAGACAAATATACTCACTTTTTATAAGTGTCCATCAACCTACAAGACCTGAAGGCACAGTCATCAACTAGCACTGATTGGGAGCCAGAAGGTGGGCGTGTATCTTCCCACCTCCCAGGGCCCGCCTTCAACCTTGCAGGCTCAGAAAGAAGATGGTCAGCCAGCCAGTGTGGCTCAGCGGTTGAGCATCAACCTATGAACCAGAGGGTCACGGTTCGATTCCCGGTCAGGGCACATGCCCCATTGCCAACTCGATCCCCAGTGTGGGGCGTGCAGGATGCAGCCAATTGGTGGTGATTCTCTCTCATCATGGATGCTTCTCTCTCTCTCTCTCTCTCTCTCTCCTTCTCCCTTCCTCTCTGAAATCAATAAAAAATGTATTGAAAAAGAAATAAGATGATCATTTGCTGGGCACTCTTTTCAAGTTTATCAATCATAAGCATTGCTATGTTTATCAACTGCTTATTCAATTTTTTTGTCCCATTTTTTGCAGTGTCAGCATTTTCTCATTGATTTGTAATAAAACTGTATCATAAATCTTTATCACATAACTTGCCAATATTTTTCTCAATTTTTTATTTTTCTTAGATTTGCTATTTACTTTTTAAGATGTCAAAGTTTTAAATGTTGGTGTGATCCAAATCAATGTTTTCTTTATTGACTTATCTTGGTAACTGTTCAGGATGTGTATCCTAAATGAGATAGAAGTGAATGTCTTTTTTTTAAAACACAGGCTAACGTGAGCTCTATCCACGGAGATCTGGTCCCTCATCTTTCTTGGCTCCTGGCAGCATGGGCATGGCTGAGCTCTTTCTTGAAATTCTCTTTGTTTTCCATGGTCGCACAGTTGCCTGCTTTTCCTCTTTCCTCTCTTGTCCCCAACCCCACCACCACCACCACTTCTGCACAGACCCATTCTACTTTATGAACCACAGATACCGCCATGCCTTACGATTTGGTGCTGGGACCTCTTCTGACATCCTTTGCCCCCTGGGTGCCTCATCCATGCTGAGTTAACTGCTCTCTGTGGCCTGCGGATTACCTGCCTCTTTGTACCTCCAGCCTGACTCCCTCAGCAGAGCCCATGGACAGCCAACTGTCTTCTTGACACACCCACTAATAAACTGCCAAGGCACCTGAAACTCCTCAGGGACAGCTCTGAGTTCCTGGTTCCCCTTCCCCCTCGCTAACATACTAACTAGCTAGACTAGCTAGTACTAACTAACACTTCCAATACTAACTAACTCTTCCAGTACTAACTCGGTGAATGCTGTCCACATGCACATGAAATTCAGAAATCCAGGAACCATTTTCTGACATTCCACTTTCCTTTATTCCCACACCCACGGCACTGTGTGTGAGAGGGACAATGAATACAGCTCTGGATTCACCTCTATCTCTCTATCTCTGCCAGCTGTGCCCCGCTCTTCCCTGGACCACTGCAATAGCCGAAGTCAAGAGCCAGTAAACTCTTCCTGTGAAGAGCCATATAATAAATATTTTAGGCTTTTAGAGCTTTATGGTCTCTGTCACAACTACAAGCTCTGAGCTTGTAGTAAGGACAGCAGCCATACACAGTACCTAAATGAATGCACAGGGCTATGTTCCAATAAAACTTTATTTATAAACCCTGGAATGTGAATTCTGTATAATTTCCTTGTGACATGAAATTGTATTCTTCTTCTGATTTTCTTTCAAACATTTAAAAATGCAAAAAAACAACCAACTATTTTTAACTCAAAGGCTATAAACACAAAAGGAAAAAAACGGGCAGCAGGCTGGATTCGGTCCATAGATCCCTGGTTTGCTAACCCCTCCCTCTTCTACTTGCATATCTTTTAAAGTTATTTTAACACTGCAGACGGAGAGATATGGTGGAATTCAAATATAATGGTTAAACTCGGGCTCAGTGACTTTCCTCTGCTTTTAAGGCAAATGCAAACCTTTCTGGCATTGTTTCAAGGCTCTGCCAGGTCAGATTCCTACTTCTTTCTGTCTACCTTTGACTCTCTTGGTAGACATACTCAATGCATTTCTCTCGCCAATAACTTTTTTATTTATTTATTTTTAAATATCTTTTAAATGATTTTAGAGAGAGAGGAAGGGAGAGGGATAGAGAGATACAAACATTGATCCACTGCCTCCTGCACACCCCACACTGGGGATCAAGCCCACAACCCAGGCATGTGCCCTGACCAGGAATCAAACCGGTAACCTCTTGATTCATGGGTCAACACTCAACCAATGAACCACACTGGCCGAGCTTCCAATAACTTTTGACCAGGACTTCTTAGTGACATATGGTAGAGACTCTGGTTTTTAATTTTCATGTCCTGCATCACACCTACAGCATGATTGCCAAGTATATGTCAGAAAAGTTTAGTTAGAAAAAGCTCATCAAACTGTTTATGAGAAATAGGTTGGTGCCACCTATATATATAAAAGCCTAAGCGACCAGCCAGTAGCTATGAGGCACACTGACCACCAGGGGGCAGACGCTCAATGCAGGAGCTGCCAAGTGACAGCAACTTCACAGAGTGCCCTCTTGCACTCCAGGACCAGTAGGGGGATGTCAGAGAGCTGGTTCAGCCCGATCCCCACAGGCCAGGCCAAGGGACCCCACCAGTGCATGAATCTGTGCACCAGGCCTCTAGTATAATTATAATCCTCAAGTATATTTCTAACTCTATTTCGTGTATTTCAGAAAATCGTGCCAAGCACCTAGCAATCATCATTGAACACTTTTAATAAGAATGTCGTGGAGTTCACAGATTCACTCACTTGTAACAAAACAAAAATGCTTATTACTCTGAATTTAATGTTACTTTCTACATCAGTGGTTGCCAACCTTTCAGACCTCATGGACCACTGCTTGGCGACCGCTGTTCTACATGAATAATCTGTACTGAATACCATTTTTAAATGAGCTTATTTCCATGACTTTTGACAAGCTGTTAAATAATGTTCATAGCCAGTAAGACCGAAAATGAGATTGCTGTTGATCTGACAGCTGGCCGTGTGGGGCCCTGTACACTCACCTTGCTCCTGCACCTACCTGACATCTGACCGTGCCGATTAAATGGGCCATCTATGCAGAAGCTATCATACAACCAGCCATGACACGGCAAAGCTACAGTGGTTATAAAAACAATTGCTATAGGAATAAGAATAATTGACATGGTGATCCCGCCTGTTGAGAATCATAATTCATTGCTCAACACAGTTAACAGAAAAGGAATTCGGTTTGGGAGCTACCAACCGTGATTCCGCACTATGGTCACCCTTCAGGCCGAGCAACAGATGACGAGAGCTGGGTGCTGAGGAGTTCATTACGGATGTGACTTCAGAAGCATTCACAGCTCCAAGGACTGCGTAGCTGACTTCAGGCAGGTCACTTAACCTCTCTTTTTATTTCAAATATAAGAGAGAGGAAGGGAGAGGGAGAGAGAGAGAAAGAAACATCAATGAGAGAGAATTGGTGACCGGCTGCCTCCTGCACGCGAGCCCACAACCCGGGCGTGAGCCCTTGTTCTCGTCACTCGCCTCAGCTGTTCTCCATGTTTTCTCTGCTGCTTTCCCTGGTGGCCGCGAACAGCTGCCCTGGGCCGGGACGCTCCATGCAGATGGGACATGTGGTGAATAAACACATCTACTCTCATGTTTTCACTAAGAGTAAGGAAGGACTCTTAGAAGCCAAGCAGCCCCTGCCACCTCCCATCTTATTATCCGCAAATCCTACCACATGCCTGCTCAGGAGAGCACAGCAGAGGGAAGGGGAGCCCCTGGGGCCGGAGAAGGAGGGGCTCCCTGCACAAAGTGAGGGCTCGGCATGAAAGACACGGGTGAGGAGGAGAGGCCGCTGAGCGCTATGTGGACGTTCCACAATGTCATTACATCGACCACTCATTTCATTTAAGGAAATAGTTATCGAACACCTATCATGTTCCAGGCTCTATGTAGCAGGCATTGGAAATAAGACCAAAAACAGGGAAAGTGAGGTCTCTGCTCTCAGAGCAACAGTTTGTTAATTAAAAAAAAGCAAATGTTAATTTAAAACGATGAAAAATAATCATATTAAATACCGTGGACACTATAAAGAAAAGTAAGTAGAGATAAGATATATTTTAAAGATACGAGTATTTGCTGACAGACAGATGCAAACGTGAGAGCGAGGTAGAAACGGGGTGACTGTGCTGCCTGCGGGGTGAAGCGTGTGGGGCACGCTCTGTGGCAGAAGTGGGGGTGCAAGAGCATTCTGCTTTGGCCTCTTTGCTCCGAGCTGGATGGCGAAGAGGAGACACTGGACATATGAACCGGAGTCCCAGGGAGAGTCTCTAGTTGAAGGTCACATAGTCAGTCCGTAGAAGGGCCTCTGATTCTCTGGGTATTTGTTTTTAAAAATAGAGATGATGGGAACACAGAGTAGGACAGCCATCTGGAAAGCCCTGGGGCCATTTCTCACAAAGCTAAGCCACTCTCACCCAAACCCAGCACCGGGCTCGCTGGCGTTTACCAGGAGGCACTGAGCACATGTCCGTACACACTCCTGCACAGGCTGGCCATGGGAGCTTTATCCATGATTGCCGAACGTGGATGCCACAGATGTCCTTCCATAGGTGAGGGGATGAGCCGCGCTGCATTCAGACCATGAGCTATTCTTCAGCTGGAAGCGAATGAGCCGAGTGTCTGAAATGCCTGGAGGAGGCCTCCTGCACATCATGGAGCGACAGAAATGCAGGCGGAGAGGCTGCGTGCCGCCTGATTCCCACCACAGGACACTGGAGAAGGCAAAGCTACGGAGACATTTAAAATCACGGTGGCTGCCAGGGCTTTGGGGGAGAGAGGGAGGGTGAATTGGGGGGCACAGAGGATTTGGGGGCAGTGAATCTGTTCTGAGTGATGCAGTAATGGTAGGTCCCCGTCGTTACGTATTTTCCAAAGTCCACAGACTATCAGCACCAAGAGGAAGCCGTCTGCTCTGCTCTGGATGACACTGAGTGTCAAGGTTCGGCGTCACAGCTGGGCCGCCCTGAGGAGAGGGCCGGGGCTGAGGAGGCTGCGGATGGGGGGCCGGGGCCGGGGACACGGAGACTTTCCGTGCAATTCTTCTGGGAGACAGAAACTGCTCTAAAAGTGTATTTTCTTTTAAAAGTTGCCGAAAGATATTTTAAAAAATAGACTTGGCAGGCAGAGATGTAATAACTTCACATCATAAAGAGGAAGCTCTGCCTCTCCGTAGCACTTTGCTGAGGTAAGCCCAAACATCACAGAAAACTGATGCTAGACAGGAAAAACACGGAATGCCGGTTAAAATGTCGTTTCCCAGATTGAGTTACCAGCAGATGTGCTCTCCCCCTTTAAAAATCACAAGCATCACAAGTTCATCAACCCTGCTTCCAGCAAATTCGCTCTTTCTTTTTCTCATTTCCAAAGAGCCTGAGGGCTCCATATAAATTGCTTTTGCAGAATTCACCAAGCTAATTCCTTTCTTACTGACATTCAATGACCCGATATTTGACCCTGCATGCTTCCGAAGGGGGTGCCTTTTCCTTGCAATGATGCATAACACCAGCTAATTATGTCGTCATATCAGGTTTCTTATAAGGAGACAACTGAATGGGAAATTATAATTGTTTCAAATAACTCAAGATTTAAAAATTAAATTTAAAAAATGCCTAAGTACTTAATTCCAGGAAGCTGACTACAAGTCAAACATACAGTCTGATGCACAGGGCGTCATACTAGATGTCTTTTGAAATATTCTATCATGCAAAGGCATAAGCATGATACATACATATAAAGAAGAAGCAACATTTAAGAAATTTACTAAGAATTTAGACAAGGAGGCCCAGCCAGCATGGTATAGTGGTTGAGCATCAACCTATGAACCATCAGCCACGGTTCAATTCCTGGTGAGGGCACATGCCTGGGTTGCAGACTGGATCCCCAGTGTGGGGCGTGCAGGAGGCAGCCAATCCATGATTCTCTCTCATCAATGATGTTTCTATCTCTCTCCCTCTCCCTTCCTCTCTGAAATCAATAAAAATATATTTAAAAATAAAAAAAGAATTTAGAAAAGGGGGAGGGGACTTTGCCATTTGTAATCTCAATTACTGATAACATGACAACAAGAATGTATATTTGTCTGCAAGTATGTAATAAAAGGAACCAGAAGTGGAAAGGGGAAAACTTCAAGAGGATGATAAAGGACAGAATGAGTGATGATTAATATGATGTTGGTAGATCTGGGTTTGTGCATTGAGGTCACTATTTGTAATTTAATGGTTAAAACTATTTGGATGTAAATATATACATCAAGGTTAACCATTAAAGTCACAGCAAACCTCTGTGGTACTTGTGGTTTTCATTACCTGGGACTAGAGGACACAGATAAAGAATGTCCATAACCAACGTGTGAAGCTGATTTGCAATTTCTACAAACCTGGGCATCGTACATTTTGTAGAACGCGTCACAATCTTACATTGACCTTGTGCCAAGATGGAAACTTAGGAAACTCACGCTTCTGTACAGTCTTAAGAGCTTTCTGTCCTTTGTGAGATCTCTCAGTGGAAATGTTCTGTTGCTGTAGTCAAATCATGTTGCTGGTGATGCTATTCGTTACTTTTCTTTGACATGCTCTTTCCCATCATTCTTGATAAGTGAATCTGTTTCTCCTCAAGAGCTCAATAGAAACAGGGTTGAGTTTAAATTTTAATTCTGATGTAGCAAAGTACTTCTATATGTTTAGAGTGATAATTCTGGATTTTATACTTAAAAAGTGACATCTCTAAATATTTAAATACACACCTATATAACGCATTAATATGTCATTAAGTTGAAAACAATCCATAAAGCACATATAAATGGAATGCTTCAACTAATACATAAATATCAATGTGAATTTATAAACACTGAATTGAATTCAGATATAAAATTATTTCTACCAAATAATAAAAAGTAATGTAAATCCATTTTCTTGGCATTTGATTCTGAAGAAATAAACTTTTTGCCACAACATATGATGTAGTTACAATGGGTTATAAAATATATTGCATACACCCAAACATCATAAAAATGTGCCATTACTTCAAAACCAATTTAAAATTATAGGTAGAAACCCTGGAAAGGCATGTGATTGTGGTGATTTACTTGAAAAAGTACAAGGGAGGCAATTTCTAGACCATGTAAACAAAGCTGGGTAGCCAAGATGAATTGAGAAAGAGAGACTGCAATTTGACATGTTTATGGAGACTTAAAAGGGTCCAGATGTAGTAGTATGTATGGTTCAACTAATCCTACAGGGAACCTACTCGGGGCCTGGCTTAGCAGATCTAAAGAACTGGCTATCATATATAATAAAAATTACCTACAATAACTTAAACACATGGTCAAACAAAGAAAAATACTTTTTAAAGGAAGACAACAAAATCCAGGCAAGACAACTCTCAATGTCCAACGTACAGTAAAAATTATGTCCAAAACAGAACAATATAACCCATTTCCTAAAGAAAAGTCAGCAAGTAGGGAAACTCAGGAATGACAAAGGTGATTATACTAGCAGAAAAGGGCTTCAAAAAAAATTTTTAAATAGATTCCATATGTTCAAGAAGATAGAGAAATAAATATAATAAGGAAAGAAACAGGAACTATAAAAACAATTGAAAGTCTACAGATGAAAATACAATATATGAAATAAAATTGTCCCTGGGTGAGATGAATGGCAGATTAAACACTGAGAGAGAAAAGATCATTGAACCTGAAGACATGCCCATGAAGCAGAGAGAGGAAAAGCATTAGTGCCCTGGGCGCTGGTGCTTCTCCCTTCCTGTTTCCTGACTCCCGCAAACTCTCTCCCTGTGCTCAGGTGTGATGTCCTCCTCTTGTTCCAGCTTTCCATATTCCAGATCCTATATGGCGTCTACCATCAGACTCCCTGGGAGGGGGACTTACTCTCATCACTTCCTCTATCTTCTGTGGAAGGACAACCAACTACTTGTCGGGTGTCCTAACCCCCTCAAAGCCCTGACCCCTCCGGTCACCACAAGACGCCCCAGTTCTGGCCGCACCACTGAGCCATGCCCTGATGCCCGAGTGAACAAGGAAGCAAGGGCTCCACTCCCAGGCTCCGGGTGGCCTGGTCTCTATGGTCACACTACTTATCCGTTTATCTCCGATTCTTTTCAGGCTTCTATCTATTTTTCCCTCCCTATTATTAAACCAACTTTCTGGAACTGGGCAGAGAGTAAAGAACACTGTCTGGTGTTTTCTGGTCTTATCCTAGTGGCCCTCCATGGGATATTTTGGGCTCAGGGTTATCCTAATCACTCTCGGGAATAGATGCCTAGGGTGTCATCAGCCTCGTGGTCAATGCCAATTCATCATGCCACTGGAAGTTCGGTTGCTCCTGGTTCAAAGTCAAGTTCAACCACTTATTCACTATGACCCTGGGCACGTTACTTCACTTTTCTGGGCTTCAATCCCTTCCCTCAAGTGCAATGAGAATATCATGTCCATAGGTGAGGCTTTTTTAGTGACGTTTCATAAGAGAATGCATGTCATTGAGCACCAGGCACACGAGATGGTCACTGAATAGTACTTGTTATTTATTCTGATACTGTAACCATACCTGCCCCCCCCAAAAAAAAAAAATTCCCTCCAGTGATTTCTTAACTCCCGCAAAACAGTTTCACGTGTTCGCAGGTGCAATGCTTTGTTTTTGCATCCCTGGTACCACACAATTCCCTAATTCTGAGCAAATTAACTTCGGCTAGATCTGAGGAGATACTCTGTCTCCTAAAATCCGACTCAGGGGGTTGTTATTCCCACCCCATGTAGGGTGAGAGTCCTATGCAGTGAGCATCATGTGAGAGAGACGTCTGTGGTCCCCAGTGGGTCTCCACGCTGTCAATCACGGGCGAGGACGTCAGCGAGGCAGTCCTCTGGGACGCAGCACAAGGCGAACTTTTTAATATTTGATCAGCTGCTGTTGATAGCGGGCACTTCAGCCTGGTGAGCCTGTTTATTACTTCCTTTCATTTATTTCTGAGGTGCTTTTATCTCTGTTTATCGATTGCTACCTTTTAATTTTTTATTTCACACCGGTGAGCGGAGAGATAGGATTAATAAACTTGATTAAATTTTTCAGTAGACAATTATTGTCAATGGGCTTGCACAAATGTAATTCACTGTATTCGCTCCTTTGCTGTGCTAGTTCTCTGAGCGCTGATGCTCAGTGAGGGGAGATGGGAAATCGTAGCTAATCTGGGGGGCGGGGAGTGGAGGCTATGTGCAGGAGAGCGATTCAGCATGGGCCACGTGCCCAGGGTCAATCCTAAACCTCAACAAGAAAAAAAGTAACAGCCACAAATATATACACCAACAATGTTTATCCTCAAAAATGACCCACATTGGCTTGTGCTTCTTCCTCTGAGCACGGAACCACAAACAGCATGCTGTTGTCAGGAGAGATCGGGCAGGTGGGCGGGAACGTGGATCCAGAGCCTCCTGGAGCTTGACTGATGCCAACCTTTCCCGTCTCAGCAGCTGCAAAGCAGCCACGTCGGAAACAGCGGCTAAGCGAGTCCATCAGCGGCGCCGAGGCCCACGGAGAGGCCGCTGCAGACGGGTCCAGGGCGGGGCTCGCGGCGGCACCACGGCTCCAGGCCCATTCCTCTCGCCGGCCCGGCTGCGGCCCTCAGACGAGGTGGGATGGCCGTGCTCCGGCCGAATACCACTCAGATCAAACACCATATCCCTTGTGTGTGGGATCTAATGAACAAAATGCATTGACCAACAAAATAAGACCCAAAGCAGGGAGGCTTGGCACAGACGGACCTGCCTCAATGTGAGGTTTGGGGGGCAAGGAGAGAGAAACCAAAGAACTTATATACTTACTAGAGTTCTGGTGCACGAAATTTGTGCAAGGGGCTCGGCCCTCGCAGCCCCAACTTCGTCCAGAAGGTCGGCTGTCCAGTCTAATTAGCATATTATGCTTTTATTATTATAGATATGCACAGCCCATGGACATGGGCAAGAGGGCGTGAAGACCTAGGGGTGGGGGTAGGGGCTGGGAGGAGGGGAGAAAGGAGGAAAATGGGAGACGTCTGCAATACTATCAATAAAAAATATACTTAAAATTGAAAAAAGAAAGAGAGAGAGAGAGACAGTAACGCACAGGAATGGGTGTGCGTGACTGGGGATGTAAAGAGAGGTTATCTCAGTCTCGACCTGTTGACCTTGGCTGTGCGTTAGAAGGCCCTGGAAAGATTTCGGAAAAGTCCTGGTGCCCAGGCCACGCCCCAGCCGATTAAATGGGCCTCCCGGGGGGCCCAGAGAGACGGGAGCTTGTTCTAAAGCCACCACCCCTCCCCGCCCCCACAGGTGAGTAACACGAGCTGCCAAGGATGAGAGCGATTATAGGCCTTGAAGGTTACAGACCCGGCCGACCAGGACAGGTGCATGCTGGCGCTGTCAGCTCTGACTGTGCAGTTAGGCACAATGTGCACACAACACTTACATGCACACACGTGCACGTGCTCAGGCATTCTCCCGCCGTCCACGGGAAGGCAAGTGGGCCTGGAGTCATTGAACTTTCCAAATACACGTGAGCGAAGCCAGTTCCACTTAGGTCTCAGGTGTCCGCAGTCTCCCTTAGCAAGGGATGAGCCCTTCCTCCCGCACGTCCTCACCGCAAACCTCAGGGTGAGAGGCATAAAGAGGTCGCATGCCTTCCTCACTCCGAGAAAGGGCCTCACACCTGGGGCCATCCTCTGGGGGTTCCGGAAGCCTCCGGGGGGCTGCTGGGGGGCTTGTGCTCCTGGCAGAGGTGGCTCCACCTGAGGAACTGGTACCTGCGACCATTGCTGAGGCTGCAGCCAGGCCACGAGGCCCTGACCCAGCCCGTCTCTCAGAGGCTCTCCACCTTCTGCCCCCGCCCTCCCTGCTCCCTGGGTCCTCTCCACCCTGTGAGGCCGCTCCTGACCTAGAGATTCCCAGCTGCGTCCTGCAAGCCGTCTCTGGGAGACAGACCCCCCCTTCCGAGACCCCTGGAGGCCCTTCCCCATGGCCACCGAGTGCCCTGCAGAGCTCAGAGCTTCATGAAAAGGTGTGAGACCTTTTCTCCGAAATGTGTCAGTGCACATTCTCTCTCAGGGGAGGGGATGTTTTGGGGGAAACCCAAATGAGAAGGAGTCAGGCTCAGAAGACATGGAGAGCAACCCAGTGCCTGAGTTGGGGGAAATGTGGCCTGTTGTAGGGTGAGGACAACAAGATAGAGCTCAGTAGGCCACATGGGAGGCGTGGTTAAAGACGGGGCGGGGGGCGGGGAGCGCGAGCACCCTCACAGGGGAGCACTGAGACCAGGGCAGGAAGCTGCCTGCGCTGTGAGGGCAACAGAAATGTGAGGGGGCCCGACCTGGCATGGCGCAGTGGCTGAGCCTCAACCTGTGAGCCAGGAGGTCCAATTCCCGGTCAGGGCACAGGCCCGGGTTGTGGGCTCCATCCCCAGTGGGGGGCATACAGGAGGCAGCCAATCCATGATTCTCTCTCACCATTGATGTTTCTATCTCTCTCTCCCTCTCCCTTCCTGAAATCAATAAAAATTTATTTTTAAAGAAGAAAGAAAAGCAAGAGGGTTTCTGTTGAGAGATGACATGGTCTGACTTAATTTTTAAAAGATGTTCCTACCTTCTTTAGAGGAATAGATGATAGATTACAGAAAAATAGGTTATAGATTATACACACAAGTATGGAAGTAGGACACATGGGAGGCTATGACAGTCGTGTAGGTGGATATGAGCATGGCTTGGACTAAAGTGGCAGCGACGGAGATGCATAGAAACCAGCAGACAACGGAAACACTTTAAAGAAAACTAGCTGTCCTTGTCTGTGGACACGGGAAACAGATAGATCAAGGACGATGCCTATGTTCCGGTTTGCACAATGACGGGTGTCATTCACGGAGGAAGGGCAGGACAGAGCAGCAAGGGTTCTCTTTGCCCATCGTCTAGTTGCTGCATGATCCCAGCACAGGTATCAAGTGGGTGTCACCAGCACCCGCTTTACATTCCACACACACTGACTTGGGAAGTATTGACATGGAGGAGACACTGAAAACCAGGAGGCTAGTTGACATTATGTAGGCAGCGGGAAACAGGCTCCCGTGACTTCAACACTTAGAAAGCAGGCAGGGAAAAGAAGTCATTGCGAATAAAGGCAGGGGAAAAGCGAGGCTGGTGTGTGTTATATCAGAGGAGACAGGTCATCAGGAAGGCCAGGGGGAGCCGCTCAGACACCATGCAGGATGCCAGGGGCAGCTGGGTGAGAAGATGTCCCTGAGAGGAGGTCCTCCCCCATCCCCTGGCTGTGGGAGAGGAGCAGCTGAGAGAAGCAGCTGGGGAGAGGAGCAGCTGGGGGAGAGGAGCAGCTGTAGGAGAGGAGCAGCTGGGGAGAGGAGCAGCTGGGGGAGGGGAGCAGCTGGGGGAGGGGAGCAGCTGGGGGAGGGGAGCAGCTGGGGGAGAGGAGCAGCTGGAGAGAGGAGCAGCTCGGGGAGGGGAGCAGCTGGGGGAGGGGAGCAACAGGGGGAGAGGAGCAGCTGGGGGAGAGGAGTGGCTCCTGGAGCACCTGCAGAGGTGGCTGAGCACCACCTGAGCTGACTGGGAGGCATCCCCGCAGGCAGGGGGGCAGTGATGGCGAGAGACTGGTTACAGATAGAGGAACTGATCGAATAAGTACACGCATGGAAGGTGGTGGGAGTTGGGTTTCTCACACCCAGAGAAGGGCACACGGAAGGGAGAAAGCAAGGAGGATCCTCATGTTGCGGTAGAATTGAAGGCATCAACATGAACTATGTACTTTAATACATACTGAGAGAGAGAAGGACAGAGACAAAGACAGAGAGACAGAGAAAGATAGACACACGTGTGTGTTTGTGGAAATAAACATACACTGTAGGTGTAAACATTTGTGTGTGTGTGTTTGTGTTCATGTGTGTGTTTGTGTGCATACACATATCCTTTAGCAGGCCTGGGAACAGTAGCAGCCAAATAGAATAAGGGCACCTTATTAATAAGTGCCATCAGATCTTGGTTTCTAAACATCATTCTTAAAGAGGAAAAAAAAAAAGAGGCTCTTCGGAGAAATGGCTCCCTGGGCCAGGGAAGTGGGGAGTGGACCAAGAAAAACCACTCTGCGCCAGAGAGAAATGCAGCGTTTACGTGGGGACTCGGACGCGTCACGAAGACACTGAAGTCCAAGCGAAGAGTCTCCTCCAGCCCAGTGCTCAGGTGGGACAATCCGGGCGTCAGAATAAGTGAGTTAACTAACCTAAACGTTTAGCAAGGAATGGGATGCTTGCGCACTTTCAGAGTACCTCTCCCCAAAACTCTTCTTCATTGCAAAGTGAAGCAAGTGATCTCACGGTGGGGAGACCTGGCAGCATGACCTTAGGACATGTCAAAGCTACCGCTCTGAATAATAAGACAAATCACAGCACGCGCCTCCCGAGGGAAGCGGAGCCTCGTTTCTGCGGTATTCTTTCTAAACGCGCACAACTGGAATCCAAGCAAAGTACGTACGGAGACGAGACCATTTCTTCACATGTAATAAGGTAGAATCGTGTAGATATTTTTACAACTAATAATAATTCAGACATTGTTTTCACATCGCTAAAATAGTCTGTTTTAAAAACAACAATATATTTCATTCCATTCACATCTGCTCCACAGTTATGTCATTGTCTTTGAACCTTTGACAACAGCTAGTGTAATTTTTGAAAGAATATTTCCATCAAAATTGATTTGTTAGTCGTTGAAAATCAGCAATTTAAACTTCTTTCACCAAAAAGTGAGATCATAGCTGCTAACTACAGCGGAGCTTGGGATTTGTACCTGGCCAGCCATTTGAATTATTTCCATGTGGCTCCATGGCTTTTTCGCCAAAAATAGGACCTATAGCCTTCGTCGGTTCTGTTGTGTTGTGCCTACATTATGTGATTAAAAAGTGAGAACTGCTTCCAAATGACAAACGCTGTAAGAGCGCGACCCATTACCTGTTGTCACACAGGGTAAGTGGCTGGGATGCAGTGGCTTCTCTTGGCCCCCTGGACCTGCCTCCCGCCTCTGGCTGCCTGATGGGGCGCTGAGAGCATTTAGCCCCGGGCCAGACAGCCCACACGTCAGGCAGAGAAAACCAGACCCCGAGCTCCAGTCTGCGCCTCCCCGACGAGGAAAACAGTCCGATGCGATTTGTCAGAGGCCGGAAGGAACGTTAATGGACAATTTACTCCAATGGCCCACGTCCTGCAGAACAGAGGCTCGGCCTCAGGTTTCACAAAATCCCTCCAAAGGGCTTTACTCCGATGGCTTTAATCCCTCGAGACCAGCTCAGGGCGTCCAGCCCTCACCCTCCTTGCCTACCTGAACACAAGAAAGCAACAGCGAAAGCGCTGAGTTCATGGTCTCTTTGTCTTTAACATGAGAAACACAATCGACTCCCTTGACGGGCATTCTGTGCTGACACCTGACATGAGACGCGCATCAACAAGGACTTCCCAAACCCCAAAGGATTCTCAGGGACAAGTTCCAATAACCCCACCATTCACTAACCTACTCATATGTAAATGAGCAGATGTGTGTGTACATACTTGCTGCTTCGTAATGTAATTCTCAAACTAGCAAAAATAAAGACAAAAGGGAAATTTTTGACATATAAAAGTTTAGAAATCTTTCTAGTTCATCTCACATGTAAATTTACAAATTGCCGATCATATATTTCATAATGATCATGACAGATTTTAAGAAATATCTACTCAGATTTCATAGTTTGTTCCTTTATACTCTCCTGTCACTATTAATGCAATGTTAATGTTTGCAATATTTGAGATTATGCTGAAAATTATGATAGTGTTTATGTTTGTCTCCCTGATCCAGACTCCTTGGTTCAAAGGTTAACCCGGAATTGCTGAGCAGGAAGTGCTGGGTGTGGCCTGGGTGTCCAGAGTGTGAGGAGTGAGAGTCGCTGGGAGAGTGCCAGCTGCCCCGGAACCAGTGAGAACAAAAACCGGAAACACCCAACAGAAAGCACGCATGCACCCCGTGTGCACAGCAGCACCGCATACAACAGCCATGACCTGGAAACAGCCGAGTGCCCATCAGCCGACGGGTGGATAAAAAGCTGTGGGACATCTAAACCACAGAACACTACGCAGCAGTAAAAGAAGGATCTCTTACCCTTAGAGGCAGCACGGAGGGACCTGGAGAGCATCATGCTGAGTGAAATAAGCCAGGCAGAGAAAGACAAGCATCACATGATCGCACTCACATGTGGACTCTAATGAACAATGTAAACTGATGAACAAAATCCAGAGACATGGAAGCATGGAGCAGACTGTCAAACCTCAGAGGGAAGGCAGCGGAGGGTGGGTGGTGGGAAGAGATCAAACAATGAACTTGTATGCATCTTTGCACAACCGATGGACAGAGACCACAGGGGGGTGAGGGCCTGGCGGGGGGCGGGGGCTGGGAGAGGTCAATGGGGGGAAAGGGACACATGTCATACTTTCAATAAAGATTAAAAAAAGAAAGATGAAGTGGTTCACAGCAGGGCAGTCAGAGCACCCTGACATCTCTGTCTTCCTGTGCACGTCCCTCCACGCACAGGGCACAGAGTAACCGTTTATGAGGAACTGCACAAGGACACACCTCCAGGAGACACAAATCAGCAGCAGTGTTCTCACCACCATCACACCCCTCCCCCCCCCCCCGATTAACTGTGTCCATAAGGACCTGCAGAGAACACGGGAGTTAACTAGACTGACCTGTCGGCTCAGGTGAAAACTGTGTACGTTCCTGCAAAGTAAGATGAATGCACACTTTAATGCCTTTAGCCCAGTGATGGGCAGCCTTTTGAGCTTGGTGTGTCAAACTTCGCCAAAAAACTGAGCATAACTCGGGTAGTGTGTCACTTTGAGGAAAAAACTAACTCCAAGACTCTAGTCGCAAATGTTTCATCCTCAGGAGCAGCAAATGTTTCATCCTCGGCATGCGGCCGCGTCATCGAATGGCTACACGTGTCAGTGCTGACACGCGTGTCATAGGTTCGCCATCACTGCTTTATACAAAAGAATAATTAAAAGTTAGTTTGTAAAGTACTAGAATGTCAAAATTTTATATTCATCATCAACTTCTCTACCCTACATAACACATACGAACTTACAATTTATAATTTACTTTCCTGTATGTTTTCAGCCACGGACTTCCCTTCTGGCATACAGGTCACCAACTCGAAGCAAGCAAGCCTCACTGACCAGGCCCAGGCCCGTGCTGTGCGGAGGACAGGGCAGGGAGTAACAGACACGCTTTCACGGAGCTCGAACGCATTTAAGGCAGCACAAGATTACAAAGACTGCAGCCTTGGAACCGAACCACTGAGAGTGCACATTCCGGAAGCTATGGGAGTATAGGATTCGAAAGAGCAGGAGGGTGTATTACATATTATCGATGAGCTATCACCTTGCTACTCGAAGCGCGCGCACACAGACACACACACTCACACACATTCACACACTCACACACACACTCACACATTCACACACACACACACACACACTCATACACATTCACACACACACACTCACACATTCACACACACTCTCATACACATTCACACACACACACTCACACATTCACACACACACTCATACACATTCACACACACACACTCACACATTCACACACACTCTCAAACACATTCTCTCACACACACTCACACATTCACACACACTCTCATACACATTCACACACACACACTCACACATTCACACACACTCTCAAACACATTCTCTCACACACACTCACACACACACTCACACATTCACATACACACACTCTCACACACATTCTCTCTCTCTCTCACACACACACACACGCACACACACAGTACAATAGCTTTGCCAACCCTCTACTAAGCTTTTAGGAATTCAGAACCGCAGTCCTCGCCTCAGACATACTGACCCAGAGTACGGTTTCTGCAATATCGCCAGGTCACTCGTATGCACACAGTTTGAGAACCACTGCTCTACAGGCAACTGAAATCCACACTTTAAAAATTTAGCTTTAAAAATCACATTAAATAATCGCAAAATAGCATGTGGCAATTCCTAGTTTAACATTTCTAAAGAGGGAAGCTTTCTTTTCTTGGTATGTCACTTCATTTTAATTTCTCAATCAGCGAATTTGGGAAGGAAGATAAGTTTAGATACTTAGACTCTCAGTGTAAATCCATCTCATGACATGTGCACAGCTTTTCCTTCTACTACATGGGAAGTACCAGGGACTTTTCATATACAGCATAACCTCATCTCATCCTTAGTGCAGATAAGGAAAGTGAGGTTTCTCAATAGGTGGTGAATTCACATAAAATTGTTTCAAAATCAGGTTTGCTTGACTTCACAGTTTGGACTAACAAAATGCTTTTCAACATCTCTAATTTTCTTGGAGCATTAAAAACAAATATATTTTTCCTACGTAACTTGGTCATTTCTCTCTACTTCACTCAAGCTACATAATCACTTTTTTTTTTCTTTTCCAATATACTTTATTGATTTCAAAGAGGAAGAGGGAGAGAGAGGAGCACCAGTGATGAGAGAGAATCATTGATTGGCTGCCTCCTGCACGCCCCTTACTGGAGAGCAAGCCCAAAACCTAGGCATGTGCCCTGACGGGGAATTGAACCATCGCCTCCTGGTGCACAGGTTGATGCTCAACCACTGAGCCACACCGGCTGGGCTAAAATATCACTTCTTGATAGAAAACAATGCTTGAAAAATTTCTAAAACTCATATCCTCAAATTCATATTTCTGAACGTATTTAATATTAATTTATATAGTTAACTGTACTTTCTGTAAACTCATAATAGTTAAATTTTAAAATATCTATGCAATATTTTAGATTTTATTAGCTTAGAGTAAGAATCAAATATTTATGTTGCAAAATCAGCTGTATGTTGTCATTCTTCAGACAATGCTTATCCCACAAGCTAGAGACATGTTGATCTCACATGTCATAGGACCTGCGATGGTCCCAAGCCTCCGTTCCCTTTTGCTAGTATATTTCCAAAAACGACTGTAATTTGTGACCACTTGTACAGCAACTCATTTTCCAAGTAAGATGTTTCAAAATCCCTTTATTGACAACGACTAAATCAAGAACAGCAGTCACAAATCCTCTGCAAATTATCCGAAACGCTGTTTCCTCCTGCTTTCCAGCCCGATAAATGACCAGGTGGGATTCCGAGCCAAGAGCACCACAATATTATAAGAAACAAGATTGCTCTTAAAACTGAAGCTAAAGGCCTCTAACAGCAAAATTGGGGTCAGGCCCTTTAGCATGTACCAGATACATTCAGAATCGGTTTAATATGTGCCGTGGTCTGAGAGCCAAAAGCAATTGATATCTGATCAATGAGGTGCTGAAAGCACAAAGATTTTCACGCGTTCCCAGCAGCAAATCGATACTAATAAAGTTTTAACTTATCGGGCATAACAAATGGCAACAGACATAATGAAACCATATGGCCGTGGTGGAAGAATTTGAGCAGAACATGGAATTTATAATAAAGGAATCAAACAGTACATTTCACGTCAGTACCAACTGTTCCTCCACAGATAACGGCTGTAAACCTGTGTGGCACGGCTGAGTGGCTTATTTAATCCCATCACGTTTTTCTTCACAGCCTCACCTGGGAATCGCTGTCCTGTCTGCGGAGCACAGGGCCAGGCAGAGCTGCGCGATCAAAGCATCAGCTGCTGCCCGGCACCTGGCACGGGTCCTCGGAGCTGGGCTTCAGCAGTAACTGCAGGTCTATTTGAAATCCACTGGGTTGCCCCAGATGTTACCACTTTTTTTAAAATGTGAACTATATTTTACCGGTTTTTACCTTATAAAAGTAATGTATATAAAAATTCTGGGGGAAAATACACTGAGTGGCCAGATTATCATGATCTCTGAATGCATAAGAATCTGGCCACTCAGTGTATATCCTATAGAATAAAAAGCTAATACACAAATTGTCCCCTCGACCAGGAGTTCAACCAAGAGTTCAACCAGCAGGCAGGCCAGCCAACCGCCCATGTCCCCTCCCCCTGGCCAGGCTGGCTGGACCCCACCCATGCACGAATTCATGCACTGGGCCTCAAATATATACATATATACATATATATATATATATATATATATATATATATATATATATATATATACACACACACACACACACACACACACACACACTGACAAACAAAATTGGCAAACCTTTAGATAGTCTAGCCAAGAAAAAAGAAAGAGGACTTAAGTAAAATTAAAAATAACAGAGGAGACAATACAACTAGTACCAAAGAAATACAAAAGATCATGACAGGCTACTATGTACAATTACATGCCAATGAATAGATAACCTAGAAAAAGTGGGCAAATTCCTAGAAACATGCAATCTACCAAGACTGAATCATGAACAGAAAATTTGAACAGACAAGCAATGACTAACAAGATTGAAATCATCATAAAAAACCTCCCAACAAAGAAAGCCCGGGATCAGGTGGTTTACTGGTGAAGCCCACAAAGCAGTTAAAAAATAATTCATGCCCATCTTTTCCAACTGATCCAGGCGATCGAGAGGAGAGAGCTCTGCCAGGCGCATTCAGTGAAGCCGGCGTTGCCCCGATACCAACGCTAGCTGAGGACATGCCACGGGAAGAAAACGGCCGGCCGTACCCTGACAAATACAGACACACACATTTTTAACAAAATATTCTCAAACCAGATTAAACAGCACATTAAAAGCATGTTCATGGGTCGATGTTCCACCCCTGAGCCATATTGGCGGGCTCATTCATGCTTTTTTAATGAAATATGAAGTCGCTGTGGCACATAGTACGTGAAGTGAGACAGGGTAACAGCAGCCCAAGGCAGACAAACTTGTAAACGCATAAATAATTAGGGTATCGTTTCTCTTTTCCCTTCTTCCCAATGAGACAACGAAGCTGGATTAAAAAAAAGCAAATGAATATATCCAGCTCTTTGGACAGATTAACTTATATTTTTCCGACACATTTAATCCGTGTTTCACTGCAGTAAGCATTCAGATCTGATTACTCCATCTATCATTCGATACTCTTTACAGAAGCTAAGTGCACTCATCCTCAATCTCATGTGTGCAGGTAGTAACAGCTCAGCGCTGGTCCAGGGGCTGCTGAGAAGATGCTGGCGAACTGCCAGAGGATGCAGGAAAGAGCGTCTGTCCTCTGCTTCCCACCCCAGGACAGCAAGAGAGAGACGGCAGGACAACCCCACTAGCCTCAGGTGCTGCTCTGTCAGGCCCATTCCAACCTAGGAGAATCCGACCAGAGCCGTCACCCACTGAACAGAACACAGGCCCTGACTGACGGCCACGTCATGCACCAGGAAGCACATGTCAATACGAAGACTTCAGCAGTGTGTGCAGGGGTGTGTGTACAGGTGTGCAGGGGTGTGTGTGTACATGTATGCAGGGATGTGTGTATACAGGTATGCGGGGGTGCGTGTACAGGTATGCAGGGGTGTGTGTATAAGTATGCAAGGGTGTATGTACAGGTATGCATGGATTTGTGTACAGGTATGCAGGGTTGTGTGTACAGGGATGCAGGGGTGTGTGTACAGGTATGCAGGGGTGTGTGTATAGATATGCAAGGGTGTATGTACAGGTATGCATGGGTTCGAGCACAGGTATGCAGGGGTATGTGTACAGGTATGCAGGGGTGTGTGTACAGTAGTGCAGGGATGTGTATGTACAGGTATGTGGGGGGTGTACAGGTATGCAGAGGTGCATGTAGAGGTATGCAGGGATGTGTGTACAGGTGTGCATGGGTGTGTGTACAGGTATGCAGGGGTGTGTGTACAGGTATGCGGGGGGTGTGTACAGGTATGCAGGGGTTCGTGTACAGGTATGCGGGGTATGTAAAAGTATGCGGGGCATGTACAGGTATGTGGGTGCATGTATAGGTATGCGGGGGTTCGTGTACAGGTATGCGGGAGCATGTACAGGCATGCAGGGGTGTGTGTACAAGTATTCAGGGGTGCATGTACAGGTATGCAGGGGTGTCTGTACAGGTATGCAGGAGTGTGTGTACAGGTATGCAGGTGTGTGTACAAGTATTCAGGGGTGCGTGTACAGGTATGCAGGGGTGTCTGTACAGGTATGCAGGGGTGTGTGTACAGGTATGCAGGTGTGTGTACAAGTATTCAGGGGTGCGTGTACAGGTATGCAGGGGTGCCTGTACAGGTATGCAGGGGTGTGTGTACAGGTATGCGGGTGTGTGTGTGTACAGGTATATGCAGGTGTGTCTGTACAGGTATGCGGGGGGTATACAGGTATGTGGGGGTGTACAGGTATGAAGGGGTGTGTGTACAGGTATATGCAGGTGTGTCTGTATAGGTATGCAGGTGTGTGCAGGTATGCAGGGGTGTCTGTACAGGTATATGCAGGTGTGTCTGTATAGGTATGCGGGGCGGTACAGGTATGCAGGTGTGTGTATACAGGTACACAGGTGTGCATGTACAGGTAAAAACAGGTATATAGGGCTCCATACCACTGGGGACTTGGAATGTATCCCCTATGGATAAGGGGGAACTATTGAATACGCAAATAAATGCATGTAATGTGAAAAGATATGTTAACATCCAGCCTATGTTTATAGCAATTTATTATAAAACACATTTACAATTTAAACCTGTAACTATAATGCAGATTCCAGACGAGGAAGAGTTGCTCCACATATACAGCTCCTGAAGCTGAGAGGTTCCAAATCTCCAGATGCTGGAACTCCCTGAGCGTTAACCCTGACCCCACCACACGTTGCCATTTGCCTTCTCTGCTCACAGAAGCTGTAAGATTCCGCCCCGCTCAAGCAGGGCCTCCCACCAAACTTCAGAGGGAAAACATCTTTAAAGTCCACGTGCAGATATGGAAATCAGGATGCAGCAGAGGTTTATGGCATGCATTGATCCACCGTGTTCCTAAACCCCTTTAGCAATCCCATCTCAAACCCCAATCACTAGGTCTGTAAGTAGCAAAAACCTCCTATCACACCCACCCTGGTCCTCCTCCCTCTCCTCCTCCACTCAGTCACGCTCAGCTCCGTGGAGCTGGGGATATCAATCATGAGGAGCTGGTGGGGGGGCGGGGGGAGTGTTTACTGGAGTGGATTGTGCTGGACACAACACTGCCTCCACAGCGACCCTGCCTCCGTGTTCTTTCGTGTTCCTGCCCCAGCGGCTCTTCCGGAATATGAGGAATAAATGCTCCTTATAGACGCCTTTATAAAGTACCCGTGTGGGAGGAAAGCAGCTCAGATTAACACTCTTCCTGTAGATACCAAATTGTTGACACAGATGTACCTTTTTAGAGTACATGAGAGCCCAGCCAGTGTGGCTCAGTGGTTGAGCATCAACCTATGAACCAAGAGGTGATGGTCTGATTCCCGGTCAGGGCACAAGCCGGGGTTGCGGGCTCGGTCCCCAGGGGCGGGCGTGCAGGAGGCAGCCGATCAATGACTCTCATCACTGATGTTTCTATCTCTCTCTCTCCTCCCTTCCTCTCTGAAATAAGACTTAAATTTCTTTATAAAACCTCATTTCTGGTGATGGCTAAAAAGAAGTAACTCTCATATCCCAGCTGTAGATTTCCTCTCTGGACAGCTGTATTGAACTTATTTGTTAAAAAACAAACACACACCCACACACACAAGAACCGGTAGCCACCTGCAGCCAGATTCCCAGCAGCAGCTCAACGACTGCCGTTCAATCCGTGTCCGCTCAGCACGCCGCTGTCCGCCGCCTCACACTGCGTTTCATTCCGAAAAGCCTGCGTGTGCTTCCCAGGCCTGCCCCGGCCGTCACCCGAGGGAGCGGGGTGACCCCGAGACGCGATGGGCCCCGTGGCGCTGCTGCGTGCCCGCTGGCCGCCTGCTCCCCCAGCTCCGCCGGCCTGGCCGGCAGCGGGTCCGCCAGGCGTCTCCGGGGCTCCGGCCGCGGCCTGGCCTTCCCCTTAGCCAGGAGCGCAGGGTGAGCTGCGGGACCCCAGGAGCCCAGCCGAAGGGACCCCGCACCCCCCCAAGCCCGGTCAGGTCCAGCCACTGTGGAAGCAGCCGGTGTGAGGGCAGGCAGTCGTGAGAAGGGATGAGGGGGGACCAAGTGCCCACACGTCTGAGCGGGGGTGCGATGCAGCCAAGTGTGCCACTCGGTGGGGAGGGAGCTGGCCCCTCGGTCCCCAGGCCGGCTGCTGCTGTCCCGTCTTCCCGGGGAGCCGCCATGGACAGAGCTGCTCCTTCCTCCTCCCTGCGCGCTCCCACGAGAAGATGCCACAGGCGCCGCCAGGCACCGCTCACCACGGGACCCCTTCCGTCCAGCGCTCCTCCCTCGTCCAGCGCCCACGCCCGGGGTTCCAGAGGCGCCCACCCTTTCGTCTGAGCATCGTGGCCCCGGTGCGGCCCAAGGAGGCTGACGGGCACACAGGGGCTGACCGGGCACACGGAGGCTGACAGGCACACGGGGGCTGACGGGCACATGGGGGCTGACTGGGCACACGGAGACTGACGGGCACACAGAGGCTGACAGGCACACGGGGGCTGACCAGGCACACGGGGGCTGACCGGGCACACGGAGACTGACGGGCACACGGAGGCTGACCGGGCACACGGAGGCTGACCGGGCACACGGGGGCTGACCGGGCACACGGAGACTGACGGGCACACGGAGGCTGACCGGGCACACGGAGGCTGACCGGGCACACGGGGGCTGACCGGGCACATGGAGACTGACGGGCACACGGGGGTTGACCGGGCACATGGAGACTGACGGGCACACGGAGGCTGACCAGGCACACGGGGGCTGACCAGGCACACGGAGCTGACGGGCACACGGAGGCTGACCGGGCACACGGAGGCTGACCAGGCACACGGGGGCTGACCGGGCACACGGAGACTGATGGGCACACAGGGGCTGACCGCGCACACGGAGGCTGACGGGCACACCAGGAAGCATTCCATTCGCTCCCACTGAAACATGTGTCATCGCCAGGCACACCTCAGCTCCTAGCAGGTAAACGGCATCAGGAACATAGGCCTCGAGAGCATGACACAGAGCGAGATCAGCCGGTCAGAGAAAGACAAGGCTCACGTGACCTTCCTCAGATGTGGGATCTAATGAACCGAATACACTGATGGACAAAACAGACCCAGATGCAGAGAAGCATGACCCAACTGCTGGACCTCAGAGGGAAGGCAGGGGAGGGTGCGTGGGAAGAGATCAGCCAATGAACTTGTGTGCATCATCTGTGGACACAGACAGTGGGTGGGGAGGGCCTGGGCAGAGGGAGAGGGCTGGGAGAGGTCAGTGATGGGGGGAGACCTATGTAATACTTTCAACCATAAAGATTGTTTAAAAATAAGAATATATCTCTAGTTCTGTGTTGATCTTTACAGATTTTAACTGAGCAACAGTGACCAAGATAAAGGGCCATTAAACCGAAAAGCGTTTTAACAGTGTCCAGGCAGCAGCTTCAGTTCAAGCTCACACGTTTGTGTGTGTTTTACTGAAGAAGGGGAGACACGTAGATCTGACTCCTCCCACGCAGGTGCAGTAGGAAGACACATGAGGAGGTAAACAGCTTCTGGCCAGCCAGTTGGGAAAAACATGAACGAAGAGCTCACCCAACCTGAAACAGCATTAGCGCTCAGAGGAGGCCCAGCAGGGCTGCCATTGGGCCCGGGGAAACCTGGGGAAGGACATAAAATGAAGATAGTGTGAGGCCAGTCGGCTTTCCGGACGGCATTGCCAGGTGACCACACACCTGGATTTCACCTCCACGACGCCCGCCCAGGGGCTGTCCAGCTGCAGGGTCTCGTCACAATGCACACAACACATAGCGGAGCCTGACAAACAAAGGCCCCCCACCCTCACACGCCAGGACCGCCAATCAATCTACAGCGAGAACCTGAGGAATTTACACCAAGACATAATAACTGGGGCTGGGATGGGTCATTCCACTGACAGAAGCTGAGCGGAGCCACCAGCCGGAATCAATGTGGGAAATACACATTCTTCGATACTCCAGTTTTTCCTGGGCAGACACAAACAAGCAAGACCTGTACATAATAAAACGGGTCGTTTCTTTCATTCCCTTCACGCAACTTGAGAATTGGTCGCCTACCCCCTTTACAATTCATGCTATCTTCTATTTCTGGAAGACAGAAGCCATTCCAAGACCGATTCTCCCAGGAGAGCAGCGAGTCTGCAGGAGGAGACGGGATGGCAGTGGTTTAGACCACCTCAGACACAGAACTCTGCTCAGAGCTATCAGTGCAGTGTGGAAATGAGTTCTTCGTGTACCTTTCCTTGTGTAAGTGTCATAACCCCTCAAAATTGGTAGATTTACTAGCCCATGAGTCTAACATAACTCCCCCAGATGACTGCATTCTTCAGTTGGCCTAAGAGCAGTGCATGCTGATGTGTGCTGTTGACTGTTTTCTACCAGGGGGTGGACTGAATGATTCCTCGGCGAACTGGGAACAAAGGAAGCATCAAACTTCCTCTATTTGATAATAAAATAACAGAAAATAGCAATATCAATTAAAATAATGCAACTCTCCTAATAAACATTGAAATACAACGTTTATCTTAGTTCTTTCAAAGTTCTGTTCATAACAGAATCTGTGAGTTTATGATCACCAAAATTGGTGAATTTGTGATACAAAAATAAAGCAAGTGTCAAGCTTTGTATGGTGAATTCCTCACATAGAATGCTGAATTTTCTTCCATTAGAAAGGAAAGTAAACGCAGTACAAACATGTATGTGTCAGAAAGTGAGCATGTGTAGGCCTAGCATGTCTCCTGAAGCAGAGATACCTTTGAACATGTAAACAACCTCAGAGGATTGTGGTTATTAAATCTCTCTCCCTAAGGAAGTACAACCCCACCGCTCTGATAGGCTCTGAAAAAATAATAATAAGAGAAAAGTAGATGGTCTTACCCTAATACCTATACCCCTGCCTTACACACACACACACACACACACACACACACACACACACACACACACTTCCCAAACAGCTTTGGTCAAAGAAGAACTAGGAAAGGCCTAATCATACTTTCGTTTAAAAGTGCCAGGGAGCCCAGAGGACATGGCAGAGGACAACGGCAGGAACTGTTTCAAACATCGTTAAAAACCACCCACCAGCCCCACCACAGGTGTGGCTCCATGACTGGGCACCGGCCCATGAACCAGGAGCTCACAGTTTGATTCCTGGTCAGGGCACATGCCTGGGCTCTGGGCTCAATCCCCAGTCAGGGATGTGCAGGAGGCAGCCGATCAACGATTTGTTGATGCTTCTATCTCTCTCTCCCTCTCCCTTCCTCTCTCTAAAAAAATCAATGAAACTATATTTTTTTAAAAGTCTATATATTTGACCCCCTTTTCCCATTCCACATCCCCACCATCTCCTTTCCTTCTGGTGAACACCGTTCGGGGTTAGTAGCTATGTATTTGTTTCTGTCCATTTCGTTAGTTCGTGTATTACTTTTTTGTTTTTATTCTACACATGAGTGAAGTCATGCTTTTTTTTCTCTTTTTCTGTCTGACTTACTTCACTTAGAATAACACCCTGAAGATCTATCCATATTGATGGCTATATGTCATCTTCTTTATGGCTGAATATATACCTATATATTTCACATCCATCACCTTTCTTCTATGAGAAGTTTATTTAATACCTGTTAAGATCACTGCAAATTTGAATAGATACCCAAAGTAATTAACCAGAGTGTTCAGCTCTTTCAAAATCCTCATTCATCTGCAAAAAGATCTGCACATTATCCTAAATGGCAGCATATTTAAATATTTGAAACACAGTCATATTTTTTCTACAATTTAGACTTATCTATGTTAACTTCATTCTAGTGTAATGACTATGATCGTGAAGGTAAGTAGTAAAAACCTACAGCTCACCTGAAACCTATATGATCATGTTGACCAATGCCACCCCCTGTATATTTCCTTAATTCTTGTGTGCTGTTTCTCACTATAGATGCTAAGTACTCACGAAACACGTGATGGAAAGACACCCACTCCTGGAGAGGCTTAGAAGAGGGAGCACGTGTGTAGCTGGAGATGGACCAAGACCAACTCCATACAAACAACAGGCCTGGATTTGGAAACAGACCTTGAGTGACGGGAAAAACAAAGCTCAGTGGGTGCTTTGTGTAGACAGATGAGGAGCACACGCAGCACCGTGTCGTTCAGGTAATCACAGGAACTTCGGCAAGGTGGAGGTCCTGGACTTCAAAGAGAAACGTCGGAGTCCTTTGTAGCACGTTATGCGGGCCCTGCAATAGGGGGTACTTCAACCATTACGCAATGGACCTGGCCAACTTAGCTCAGTGGGTAGAGGGCCGGCCCATGGACTGAAGGGTCCTGGGTTCGACTCCAGTCAAGGGCACATACCTCGGTTCAGGATCAATCCCTGTCCCTGGTATCCCCAGCCCTGGTCGGGGCGTGGGCAGGAGCAACTAATCGATGTGTCTCTCTCACACTGATGTTTCTCTCTGTCTCTCCCCTCCCTTCCACTGTTTCAAAAAATCCATGGAAAAATATCCTCAGGTGAGGATTAACCAAAAAAAAAAAATTGTTAGACAATTGTTACAAAAAAGACAATAATTTAGGAATTTGTTTGATTTGAGCTATGCTTTAACACAGTGGTTCTCAACCTTTCTAATGCCGCAACCCTTTAATACAGTTCCTCATGTTGTGGTGACCCCCAACCGTAAAATTATTTTCGTTGCTCCTTCATAACTGTAATTTTGCTACTGTTATGAATCGCGACCCACAGGTTGAGAACCGCTGCTGTAGAGCCTAAGACCATCGGAAAACACAGGTATTTACATTACGATTCATAACAGTAATAAAATTACAGTTATGAAGTAGCAACGAAATTAATTTTATGGTTGGGGGTCACCACAACATGAGGAACTGTATTAAAGGGTCGTGGCATTAGAAAGGGTGAGAACCACTGCTTTAACAGAAAGCTATCCAAAATCATATCGCTCTGTCTCCATCGTTACTAACGCCTAGCGCATCTCTGTGCTGCCAGCGGCCAGGGGGAGCGTGGAGTCTCTCATTACTGTCCTCCTGGGAGCCCTGGGTCCTTTTAGCTTCACGTTTCCCGAAAACGAATGACGGTACGAGACAGTGCGATTCCAGGCACCCTCGCCGTCCCCGCGGTCCCCACGTGGCGCTCACTCGGACCTGACAGCGTGCCCCCTCCCCCTGCTCCTCAGCTTGTATCTGGGACTCGCCATCATCTCTCTGTTTGGATGAAAATCCTTGTGCAGCTGCTTAAAAATCTATGTCGATCCCTAACAGAGAGACGACGTTCTCAAACCACATTACCCGAGGCACCTCCACCAACTCTGACTGGAAATATAAATTGCAGATGTCCACACACACGTGTAACTTACAAGTTATAATACACACTGCTTTCAACATAGCACGGCCTCCCTAGGAGAAACTCACTAGCGCAGTTTTTATCCAGTTACGCCTCACTACAGTTCAGTGAAATGGGCAGGCCGATCCATGTATGTGAGACAGCCTTTATCAGGTACTATAATTTTGGATGTAGATTCTGTGAGATACATAGACAAACAGATGTATACATGAGACATATATACATCTATATACGTGTGTGTATGTATGTGTGAAATCACAGGAAGCACACTATTTGGAATTTCAGAACATGGGTTCAAACCTCAATTCTTGCTGCTTACGAACCTGACGGACTTAGATAAGCCCCTCACTCCCATGTACCCAGTCCCCATCTGCCTCTCTGTTTATAAGGGACAGAGTGAGTGAATGAATGAATGGATGGATGGAAGGATGCTTGACAAAAGAGAACTAGCAATGACTTATTGGTCCACTGAGAATATTTCAAGAAGCAAGAATGAGAATCGTTAGAAGGAAATATTTGCGCTTTTTCATGGTTTTAGAAGTCTGTTCTTCCTTTTAGAGGTCGAAGGAATTAGAATTCCATTTAATGTTGCTTTATTAGAGGGCTGAGAAGAGCATGACGCCATCTAATTGCTTTCCGGATTATTGTGCCATTTTAATTACTGCAGGGTGAAGTTCATTAGGCGAAGACAGAGTGGCGTGGCGAGAAGTCCCACCCCTCAGCTGTCCCGCATTCCAGGGACGAGGAGGGAGAGCGCTAAGCTTTTAATGCCAGCCTCTCCAAGCCGACACGAATGGACGCTACGCACAGACTTTGTGCTGTTCAAGTCAGACGCACACTAGCTGGAGATTCTTAGTCATCAAATCATGGTTATATTTTACAAGCCATCGGTACTTACCCTTTACTAAAATATTTCCCTGTTTAAATAAGCAGATGCTGTCTGACTCAATATCAAAATAAGAACTGTTTATACCAGGATTATCGAGCGGCTAAACATTTATGTCTGCCGGCCACCAACGCCATCCCTTCCTTCTCGCTCAGCCGAGCGCCCGTGTGCGTCTCGCCACGTCTCAGATCCACCTGCAGCCCGTCCCCGCGGGCTCCCCGGTCCTGTCCCCGCTCGGGGTCATTCGAGAGCATCTCGCCTTGATAAGAGGAGCCGCTGCCCGGTGCTCCAGGGTTTGAGCTCTGTATGCATGAATCCCCAGTAAGGTATTCATGAGTTATTTTTTCCGAAAAGATTTCCTGTGAATTTCATGCTCCAAGGAATAATGAAGACGAGAATGACTCCCGTCCACCTTCATCGTGTGGGTAGATTTACTTGGCCCGGAGTCATAGGCGTGGGTACTAATTGGTCTAAAACCCGGGGTTATCAAGCTTTTTCTACAAGGGACCAGGGGGCACATAGTTTTGGCTTTGTGGGCAGCACTGTCTGTCAGTTATTCAACTCTGCCACCGCTTCATTCTGCCCCTGGAGCCCAAAGACAGCCACGGACACGCCCTGGCTGAACAGCTCGGGCCGTGTAACAGCGAAACCGCTTTTACCTTTGTTCATTGTGATGAACCAGGTCTGACCCACGGACATAGCTTGCTAACCCCTGGTCTAAGCCAACGACGAACGCACAGAAAAGCACACTGGCCTGGGGAGGAGGCCTGGCTACTGAGATCAAGGTAACGAGTTCAAATCCTGCCCCTGACAATTTACACAGTTGGAGGTCAGACATAATGCCTCTGAGTCTGTTTCATTGTCTTTAAAAGGAGGTTATATTTCACACCTTGCACATGGTCTGTGGATATTAACCTTTTGCACTCAGATGTCGAGTGTGACTCGACATGGTTAGCATTAGAATAAAGGAATCGAGAAAAAAAGCAAACGAGTGCAAAGGGTTAAATAAGGGATGTGTGTAAAAATTTTAAGCAAAACAATTATAATGATAACATTTTTGTTTTTGTGAATAATAACCGGTATTATTTCCATTTCTGTTGATCCTGCCTCAGACTCAGTTCTGTGCTTAAGCTAGAATGGTTTGTACCTGTATAAACTAGATGATTTTAAACTGTGCTAATGGACAAAACACCATAATTGTGAGAACTTATTAACTATTTGAACCGGAATCATCAATTAGTAATTTGAGCAAAACAAAAACGTTTCATTATGTAATCTATTATAGTTTTTATTCAGCAAATGAAGACTTGTGGGTTATGAGAAAATTCATCTTAATTAGTAAGATATATGACATCCTATATAATTTTGTAGAATTCCTATGATTTAATTATTCATTGAGATCATCTTCATAGTGAAAATATTTAATTCTTTTTGCAAATTATGCTTCATTTACATATATTTATAATTTTCAAACTTGCACTTGATTATTCTGACTAAATCTGAATGCCATAGTCTCACCAGATTATCATTTCCAAATTTCACCTAGAATAGTAAAAGTAGCTACTGTTGATGAAATTCATTCACCATGTCTCTTAACCAAAGTCAAATACAGTAATTAAAAATTGCTTATGGTGCCCGGCCAGCATGGCTGAGTGGCTGAGCGCTGACCTATGAACCAGGAGGTCACAATTCGATTCCCGGTCAGGGTACATGCGCAGGTTGCAGGCTCCATCCCCAGTGTGGGGTGTGCAGGAGGCAGCCCATCAATAATTCTCTCTCATCATTAATGTTTCTCCCTCTCTCTCCCTCTCTGGAATCAATAATAATATATTAACCAAAAAAAAATGCAAAACTTTAAATGTATTTAAGTGAGGCTAGTACTTTAAATGCAGTAATTGAGATGAAAGATGTTAGGATGGCACAACAAGAGATAAAATATCAAAACAGAAAGTTAACGGGCCCCAGCTGGGCTCCAGTACAACACCAATACTGCAGAGAGCCAGCAGCCAATGAGGCCGAGCTGGCTGGCGGGCTGGGCAGCAGGTGCGCCGCACTGCAGACCCGGAGACCCGCCAGGGCTCAGGTCTGGCTCTGGGGTGGCCATAAACATTGATGTTGACGCCAACAGAGACGCAGACGGGAATCAAGCTCACGCCCTGACGCCGGATGCCAAAAGGCTCCTAACAGGGACCACGCGCTATAGAGAGCTAAGCCAACAGCTTCCGATCCCCTGAATGTGACTACGACAAGCAGAAAGCTGCAGGCAGAAAGAACTAAACCACGTGACAGAACTGTGTGCAAACCACTGCAGTAAGTAGACTAAACATCAATTTAAATGGGATCGTTCTATATCCGTTTCCATTACTTCTTGTTTTTATTTCCATGAATCACGTGAACTTTAAGATTAGAAGGGAAATAGTCGCCCTTTCATGTATTACTCTATTTAGGAAAAAGAAAACAGAGCCCATTATTTTTACAGAGAGAAGGGAGAGGAATAGAGAGTTAGAAACATCCATCAGCTGCCTCCTGCACACCACCCACTGGGGATGCGCCTGCAACCAAGGTACATACCCTTGACTGGAATCGAACCTGGGACCCTTCAGTCCGCAGGCCGACGCTCTATCCACTGAGCCAAACCAGTTAGGGCCAGAGCCCATTATTTACTCACGGACTTACTTGGGTTTGGTAACTAGGCAGACCACAAGCACCACCCGATGTTATCAAAGGTCATGGACAAATGATACCGACGATCGGCAAAAACCAAACAAGCAAGCAAAGACAGCACCAGTGGCTTTTACATACGGTTTCATTTCAACCCAAATTTTTGCTCCTTGCATTCAGCGTGTGCCCGCAGCTCTTTAATGCAGTTGGTTTCGTTTCACGGTCTATACAGTGAAGCTGGGAAATGAAAATAGAGAGCGCGGCCACATAGGCCCTGACACACGTGCAGAGATGCTGTTTTAGCTCGGGGCACGCATGCCCAGCTGCCCCGCTGGGGCTCCCAGGAGGCCCGCAGCACAGGGGCGGGGAGAGGCAGGCCCCGCCAGGCCCTGGAACCCGGGTCCAAGAAACCACAGCGCCCACTCGGAGATGATTCTCACTGGTCGCCGTGCCCAGGTGGTGTGCTTCAGGTCCAGCTCCTGAGCCCAAATCCCAGAAGAGCGTTGTTGAGTTGTTACTGTGTCGCTGTGCATCCCGGGCAGAGGGAGAGGAGAGGAGAGCTGAGCCCCAGGCTGCATAGCCCTGCATGTGTAACGCATCAACACAACATGGAAAAGGCATGTTTTACCCAAACAGCCTGCAATGTGATGGGTTCGTGCTATCTATACATTTATTCCCAAAGTGGCACGAAATGTATCCTTGCCTGCTGACTCACTAAGGAATAAGAATAGCCCGGCAGGCCTGGCTCAATGAATAAGCATCGACCTATGATCCAGGAGGTCACAGTTAAATTCCCGGTCAGAACACATGCCTAGGTTGCGGGCTCGATCCCCAATGTCAGACGTGCAGGAGGCAGCTGATTCATGATTTTCTCTCTTTGCTGCTGTTTCTATCTATCTCTCTCTCCCTTCCTCTGAAATCAATGAAAATCTATTTTTAAAAAAATAAAGAATAAAAATAGTTATACCTACAATGCCTCCAAACAACCAGAATTTGACATATAAGTAAAAGGCAAAACAATGGATAGAACAGATTCTATACACATAGAGACACACCCCCACACCAAAAAAATAAATAAATAAATAAAAATTCTGAATTCCTAATCATATCTGTCACCAACGATACTGAGTAAGAGATTTTGGACTTGTACTAACTATGTAGGCCTTAGAGTGAGTTATTCCTGGAACCAGAGATGAAGGAAGAAAATAAATTATTCACGAGTTATCTTAGTGAGCAACTTGCCCTTAAAGTATGGCTTTTAAATGTGAGCATCACTCTTTATTCCAGAGAGCAGTCACCAGATTTCTGAGAGAGTTATATTTCACAGGCACAGAAGTTACATATGTGAAAGTTAATCACGAGAGCCGATGACTGGGAGTTATTTTCACATGGAAAATGGAGCTCTACGCATCACGGGCCAGCATGGCCACGGGGAGAGTGAGCACAGCACCGTAAGAGCCTATCCTTCTTACCAACTGCGTGCGTGGTAGACGGACGTTCGTTTATCTTTAAATAATAGCCCCGCATATTGATTCTGATCGTGTTCGTCTTTGAGTGCAACCATGAATGGGATGTGAAAGCGTACTGGAGAACTTGACGCTGAAGAGCTGGGTTTAGTAAGCAGCTTGGCAGTGCTGCTGGAAATGTATTTTACCAACACACAGAGCACATCCCCGTGTGGTCAGTGCTGTAAGCCCTGTACTCCAGACCAAGGTACTGGACATGTTTGCACAAATGCAAAGTGTCTAAAGAGCGGGGGTTTGTGCTGCAATTTGGGGGTGTCGTTAGAGAAGAATATTGTGAGAGATTAGAGCAGATTCAACGAAGGTGTTATCGGCGGAAGCGGGGTTCTTGGGTGCTACAAGGAAAAGAATTTCCTGAGGCCCCCGCGGGAGGATGGGGTTTCGTGGAACGCATTATTGATGAGGTAAAATTAAGGGGTTCCTCTCTAATGTCCCATCTCTTCCCACCCCACCATGGAAGAGTCCGATCTTGTCGTCAGCAGGGCCAGGAAGAAGGCCACTGCCCACAGTTTCTGCTCCACATTAAAGTCCTGGCCAGCGTCTGGCCAGCTTAGCTTGTGTTCCCAGCTGTGATCCATCGCATGTGGGGTCCTTGGCCATGTGACTGCTTAAGGCCACATGGTATAGAGAGAGGAGAGGTGGGTGTGTGGGTGAGTGTGGGTCACAGAGCAAGAGAAAGGCAACTCTTGGTCTGGGGATGTTAACCGTCCAAGATTCTACACTTCTTGATGGGGTCCCTCCCTAGCCAGTCCATGTTCCCAGGCTAGACTGACAGGCCAGCACCTTCCCTAGGTCATCCCAACTTCACTGCCCATGTGCCCATCTCCCCCCCTTGTTGGACCCCCTTCCCCTGTGACCTGCAGGGAACGGACGGTGGTTCCCGGGGAGCGTGATGTCGCAGCTTCCTGGTGAAGCTGCCCCGGGGACCTCACTCACAATGTTCGGCCTCCCCTTCGCTCGCCTCCTATCATCACTACTAACTAAAAACAGCTGTTCTGTTCATGAAGCTATACTGACACTGAAATACATATTAATCAAAACATATATACAAAATAATCGTATCCATGAGATCATCAAACAGAATGAAATGCCTTCAAATATCAAAATTGGCTTTCTTTGGGGAATTCTCTTCTCTGTGCCCAGAGCTTTGGGATTCCCTAATTGTGAGGAACCTCCTTCTGATGAGTAAAAACCGACTCTGTCTCTTCAGAGAAAAATAAATAAGGTGGCAGGATCCTTCCAAATCCCTCTTTAGAAAGGCAAGAACATCGCTGCTTCACTTATTTTAAAGAACTATTTCTTGATAAACTGAACTATTTTTTCATAAAATAATCTAATCTAAATATATTGAAATTATTCTGATTCCTGTGTCATATGGCCATAAAAGGTAAAAAGAATTCCAAAAATCCACATTATATTGATTCAACTTTAATTTGCTGTTTTATTCATCCATAAGCTACGTGTGACATGTAATGATTAAATATCATTTCCTTTTGCGTACTTCACGTGTCCTTTTTAAGAGATCTTGATCAAATCCAGTGTCATCAACATTTCCTCCTGTTTCTTCTAAAGGGTTAGTCCCTTACATTTAAATCTAACGTCCATATTGAGTTAATGGTTGTATATGGTATAAGAGTTGGGCTCTGAATGTCTGTGTTGCTATGGCTATCCCATGCTATTTGCTGAAAGTCTGTTTTTTCCCCCACTCAATTGCCTTGATACCTTTGTCAAGTAATAAACTCTGCATTTTTGTTTGAGATATTAAGAGGTGTGTTTTTTTCAGCAACACATAGTATATAGTAAATCATGAAGTTTGAGTAACACTTAGAGAGCTCTTAATATGAACAACAACCTCAAATTTCATAATTGGTAGGCAAAGCTTATTCCCATAGTCCACACTTAGGCATCTCTTCCTAGTCCAGTCACTCAAAGATCTACCCTAAGCCTTTTCCCACAGCTATTCTTTCTCACATTTTGTTAATATATTCTCCATTTATGAGTAATGACCTCCACAGCTTCAAACCATCACTACCAATAATTCTCAAAATCCACAGGTCTAAAATGGGAACTGGCTACCATCTCAAATTCAGTTTTCATGCCACAGCTTGCCTCAGATGTCTCAAACGCAATAAACCTCAGCATATCTAAAACTAAACTACCTTTTCCATTAAACTTGCCCATCTTTCTGAAATCTCATTTGTATTTAACTTCATCACATTCCCACCCATCACTAGGCATAAAATCTACTTATGGCCATCCTTCTTCCCCATCTTCCCACGCTCATGCACGCCAAGCAATAAAGACTATACTGCTTTCAATGTCTCTCATGAAACTTCTTCCTTTATATTCCCACTTCCACAGCCCCGGCTCAGGTTCCAATTTCTCTTCATCTGTTCTAATTCTTATTTCAAATTGGTCTTTTCTATCCTGCGCTTTATTTCTTCCTGCCCACAGTTCTTCAAGGTATTTCCTGCAAATACTGCTCAAATCAAGTTATTATCTGACTCAGATCTTCAGCAGTTTTCAAAATTAAGTTTTTAGCAGACTTTCAAGACACCCCAAGGTTTAAGTACACCTGTTCTTTCCTAGAATTTGCCCTTACATACACACACATACACACACACACACACACACACACACACACACACACTGTGCGTATAATTTATCTTCTAGCTGAACCAGGCTCTCACTCTCTAAATTAGACCGTTAATTTTATATTCCTGTGATTGCTCATGTAATTATCTCCTTTGAAATATTGTGACACTTTATTGTCACCTTTTAAACCGATTAAAAACTATTTTTAAGGCTCAATTCAATTATCCATTAATTCTTCCCCCATCCAGAAGTTATCTCTCATTTCTGACTGTTGCAGAGCAATAATTTTTGCCTTGTATTAACTTCTTTATTTATGCCTGCTTTACACAGATGAGAGGCAGCACATACTGATATTACATATGACAGATTTTAAAAAATCATTCCTCTCTTTTCACCCAAGTCTGAACCAAATGAGCAAAGTCATCAGCATATGGAAATGAAGGCATCAACTTTATTAGCATTCAGCCACGGTGGAGGCCAGAACTGCTCCCAGCTGAGTGAGCTCCCTGATACTGTCTCCACATTAGACAGGTCCCCATCCACTCACCTCTCCATGGTAGGAACTGGGTCACGGGGTCACGGGGTCACGGGGTCACAGCGCTGTAGACCTCCTGGCAGGAAGGAAAGAGCAGATCATGTGCTCTCTGCTGGCAGCCACCTGACAAGGAGGAAGAAAAGGGGAAATGGCTTGGGTCACAGCCAGCTATTTGCCCTAAATCAGCAATGAAATAAGACAACCTTTCTCCCCTGGAGAGGAGTGAGCGATGGCGCAGGGGAAGGTGTGGGGTATGCAAGCGGACGCCCTTCTCAGGAAAGGAAATGGCATGGGACAGAAAGGCATCCTCCACCTGAAATGCAGATGCCTTCCATGCCAAAGTGCGCAGCCATTCAGAAGCATCAGAAGTATAAAACTACTAATGCCATAGCACTTAGACATCAATGAAACCGTCTAGGGCGGAAAAGGGATGAATTTCCTTTTTAATTCATAATGTTTCTCATATTGAAAATCGTTGTTCTCGATCAATAACCATGCATTAAAGACCTCCTTATTAAAAAGTGTTTAAGCTTTCAAATTCCACAAAAGCATCATTTTTAAAATATGGACATGGCGCCCAGCTGGTGTGGCTCAGTTGGTTGAGAGTCCAAGAGGTCACCGTTGCAATTCCAGGTCGGGGCACAGGCCCGGGTTGTGGCTGGATCCTCAGTAGCGGTCACACAGGAGGCAGCTGATCCACGATTCTCTCTCATCATTGATGTTTCTCTCTCCCTCCCTCTTCCTTCCTCTCTCTGAAATCAATAAAAATATATCTTAAAAAATAAAGTTAAAATAAAATATGGACACAGGAAACTATGTGCCTTTCACAGAAAACTGAATTGGAAACGATTCATGCTTCATATGCTAGGAACCAGAACATTTGAAAGGGAATTTAAGGAGCTACCACGAGGTCGACATCCACGGTAGAGCCCTGTACGTGATAAGCAATCATGCAACGGCCAGCATACTAAAGTCGGGTTGGCTTCGGCCTGCCCGGAGGAAGCAGCCGTGGGTTCAGCTTTCCTGCCTTTCGTCTGAAAATACCAACTCGGTATCACAACGGGCAGAGAGCGTCCAGAGCCCTGCCATTCAGTGGCCTCTGAGAGCGGCGTTGGCATCCACGGGCTCATGAGAAACGGAGAACGTGAGCCCCCTGCAACCAACTAGACCAGAAGACACGCTGTCCGAAGGCCCTCAGTGATGTGTGGACGTGTCCAAGTTGAAAAGCACAAGAAGCCCTGCCCAGCAGAGGGGGTGCTGGGAACACCCTTTTCTGAAAGCAGAAGCCTGGCGCGGCTGGGCCTGAGACGTTTGACTCTGCTGTTGCCCGTCCCTGCGTGAACCACACCTGGGCTCCGGGAAGCGCAGGGAGGAGCGTGGCACAGCAACGTCTACAAGCATTAAGCACAGGCGTGAGGGAACCCACACAATTTCTGGTGTCCATACTGTTATCTTCTGTATCTTGCTTCAAGCCCAACTAGGTGTTGTGTTCTAGAAGGGAAGAGACCGTGACTTATTTATATACTAGAGGCCCAGTGCATGACATCATGCACTGGGGGCGAGGGGGGTCCCTCAGCCCAGCCTGTGCCCTTTCGCAGTCCGGGACCCCTCTGGGATGTCCGACTGTGGTGAGCGGGCCTAAGCCAGCAGTCGAACATCCCCCTGAGGGGTCTTAGCACTGCCACAGAGGCTAGAGCGGCTCCTACCACCACCACCACTGCACTCGCCAGCCCTGAGCCCAGCTTCATAGGGACCGATCATTCCGCCGTTCAATTTGCATATTAGCTTTTTATTATATAGGATAACTAGAGGCCTGATGCACAAAACTAGTGCAAGGGGCTCGGCCCTCACAGCAGCCCCAGCTGCTGCCTCAGCCCTTGCAGCCCTGCCCCACCCCCCCCCACTGGTTGTTTCGGAAGGTCGTCCCAGAAGGTCATTCCGGAAGGTCGTTCTGCTGTCCTGTCTAATTAGCATATTAGCCCTTCATTATATAGGATGTGTCCACTAAGTCGCTGCTCTGCTCATTGCATACCCATTGAACATTGGTCGGAAAGGAAGAAGAATTCTCCGTATTGAATAGCATGTTGTAATTTAGCTCTAATAGTCTTTCTAAACCTAAGACTTTAAGACTCAGTGAGTTACACCTAAATTTATAACTTTATGTACATGTAAATAGTGTTATATTCATATGTATATGATGGAAATGAAACGAAAACATCTTTTTCATTCTATAACTTTGTGTCACCATTTTGTTTCTAAATATGTTTTTATTGATTTTTAGAGAGAAAGGAAGGGAGAGATAGAAACATCAATGATGAGTGAAAATCATGTATTGGCTGCCTCCTGCACACCCCCTACTGGGGATCGAGCCCGGGCATGTGCCCTGACTAGGAATCGAACTCTGACCTCCAGGTTCATAGGCTGATGCTCAACCACGGAGCCATGCCGGCTTGTTTTTTAATTGATTACCAAACTCCCAATGATGACTTATTTGTGGGATGACATTTAAAAAAGTAGATATGCCATTATGAAGAAAAAATTGTATTGTTGAGTACCCTTGTACTGGAACTAACAAGTTAGTATTTTCCCTGCCACTGGAGAATAATAAATTTCATGGAAGAAAAGGTAACCTTTAATATAAGTAGGACAGAAAAAACCTGAAAGTGAAGGGGTTCATCACTGAAATATTGTAGTTCAGTAACAGAACCCTCAATTTACATACAAAGATCACATTTTATGATCCATAGAAGGGTTAGGTCTATATTTCATTTAGTATATGAAGTATCTCCTTTAAAATGCTTCTGTAATACAATGATGGGATATTTAGTACTCCCATTTACCTTTTTATTTGAAGTGTCTAGACATTAAGACATTAGTGAGCTGCTAAACTGATATGGATTCATTCATTTTTATTTCCATCGATAAAGCAGAAAAATAATCTTACCTATTGATAGCTTCATTGTAATCCTTAATCTCACAATTATAATAAACTCTTTTTCATAAAATAAAATGACAACAAATTACCATTCATGAGTCTTGGTTTTTGTTTAAAAAAAAAAAATGGGGATTTTGTTCTGTTTCTGTTTAAAAACACACACACCACAAAATAAATCCAGAGACAGAAACAAAAGAACAAAAGAGAGAAAAGCAATACAAGGAAGATTTTACTTGATCTCTCGGATTCTAGATATGTGCCAGGAACTCGAGCAGAAGGCCGTGGATGGATTACAGAGCAACAGAATCCATCCCAGCCACGCTCAGGGAATTGAGGGCAGAGAGGAAGCTGTTCTTTGCAGTTGCACTTTGCAATTCGTTAGTTCTTTTGAGAGAGATAGGCTTTCTGTCGGACTTTTACAAGCTTTTCCTTATGCATAAATTTTGGCAAAAATTTCTGCGTGGGTGTGTGGAAGTTTTAAGAACTGTAAGAAGCAAAGAAGGTCCTACCATTAAAAAATAACAAATTTTGGTATGACTCAGCATCGTGAAAAAGCATCAACTAATGTAGTCATCCTATTGGCTTCATTTTGTTAGAATGGGGGGAAAGGCCTTTCCTTGTCTTTGCTGTGGCCTTCCACAATTTATGAGACGCACCTGGTAATTAAACCCCAAGATGGTTAGCTTCTCTGATTCAAACAGCCCCTCTGTTCAAACTGCAAGACAAGCTAAGTTACTTTCAAGGTCACATTCTTGCATACCCCTCCTCCCTGCTGGTTTACAACCCTGGGATAAATTAGTAGAAAGTTCCTTTCCCCCTCCCCCTCAAACAAGCCTCCCTTGAACTCTTCATAACTTTCACCTACGAATGTTTTACAGGCTTGGGAAAAATACTGGTAAGACACCTCCCTAGGACATCTGCCTGAACTGTCACCTAAAGAGCTAACAAAAACAACCCCCACCCCATCCCCATGTCTGCTCAATTTCACCTAGCCACAGGAGCAGCCGGAAAATCCGTCCCCCTCCTTTCCTTGCCCAAGGTTTTTAAAAGAGGGGATGGAGGGAGTAAGAGCTTTTGATCCTGGCCTTTGTATTGATTAGCAATGCCCTAGCCCTTTCCCTTTGGAGAAAGTAAAAATAAACTTTCTCTTTGCAGCTATCTCTTTACTTGTGAATTCTCTCACAGCCTACATCACTGGCCTCAAAAACCCCAACACATTTCATTGGATCCGAATCTAGAGACAAGACAGGCTATTAGAGCAGGTGTTCTGGAAAGATCACAACAGCAGCTGGTGACGGGAAGGCTGACAGGCACATGGAACGCACTCACTATTTAGTGGGAAAACAACAAAAAAGCCAACATGGTGCTAATGACTAGGACCATGTCCTTTATAGTCCTCGCAGTCATAAGCAGAATTGGGCTGCTAGGCCTCTAAACATAGGCAGAGTCCACACGTGGGCTCAAGAGACATCTCTGATGCCAAGGTGAATGGCTAACGCTAAGATCTTTCACAGTCTGTGGACGGTAGTTTCATGCCACAAGAAACCAAAAAGCTCTGACGAGTAAAGGAGGAGACCTTGGAGAGCACGCATTTCTGAAATCAATGTACACAGATCAGAGGTAAGTCGACTTTATCTTAGAAACACCTATAACTGGGGTGCGGAAATGGGCGAGAATTACGAAATGTCTCCATTAGTGCAGGGACGGGAGTTTGGAGTTCAAGGTTCTTTGGTTATTGCTTTTCCCTTTTGTTTATATGTTTTGATCAAAATGAACTGGGTGAGAGACGTTTATCTCTCAGCCCCTCACATTTTTCAAACACAGTCACATCACCATTGGCTCCAAGGGTCCTTGGGAACCAGCCTGGGCTCCCCATTTTACATGTGGTCACGGGCACACAGGACTCGCTGGACACATCTGGGTGCTAATAACAAATACATCCTAAAATAGCTCTGAAGATGCTAATACTGTATTTGTGGGGTTTTTTAAAGTATGTTTTTATTGATTTTTTTAGAGAGGAAGGGAGAGAGAGATAGACTGCATGCCCCCTACTGGGGATTGAGCCCACAACCTGGGCTTGTGCCCTGACCAGGAATCAAACCAACCACCTCTTGGTTGCATGGGTGGGTGCCAAACCACTGAGCCATACCAGCCAGGCATGCTATTGTTTTTTTATTTGCTAGCTGTATCTGTATTTGCTAGTTGCTTTAAACATGTCCCTATCCTTAACTCTGTGAAGTAGATACAAGGTCATCATTTATGACTTTCACAAATTTAAAAATCAAGCAAGATGATTATCAGTGCCCTGACCACGCCAGTTACACAGAGAAACCTGGACTTCACTAGATGAAGGAGTGTATGCCCAGGGATTCTTGCTGCTTTTGTTCTGCCCGGTTGTTCATGAGCTGCCCTTTGCAGTGGAGTAAACTCTTCATTAATTGTGTACATTTGGTTTGTGACACTTTCCATTCTCAAAATCCTTGTGATGAATTACACGACACAACTGGAGAACAAAACAAAACATACCCCTGTGGCCTGCTAACCAGGACCCTGTTCAACAGCACCAGATGCTGCATCCCTGGTGCCCTTTCAGGAGCAAGAGGAAAAGCGATACTCAGAGGCACCATTTCTCTAAACAGCCAAACGGAAAAAAAAAAAAAAAAATCTTCATATCAGTGCAGCCAAGAAAAAACTTTGGAGGTAACAAAGCTGCAAGAAAACCATTATATATATATACTAGAGGCCCAGTTCATGAAATTCATGCTTGGGGGTGGGTGAGGGGATGCCTCAGCCCAGCCTGCACCCTCTCCAATCTGGGACCCCTCAGGGCATGCCGACTGCTGGCCTAGTCGCCCCCTAACTGCCCCCCTGCTGGCCTGGTTGCCCCCTAGCTGCCCCCCTGTCAGCCTGGTCGCCCCCTAACTGTTCCCCTGCCGACCTGATCACCCCTAACCGCCTCTGCCTGGCCCCTGCCACTGTAGATAGATAGATGATAGATAAGACAGCAGCAATGATCTGGTAACGAGCCAGATCCCCATGATGCCAAAGGGCCAGATTCCTAAAGATGGCACTGGAGGAACTTTATCCATCAGACTCGCTGTCTCTACATGATTGGCAGAGAATGTCACCTTTACTCTCTTCAAATCTGTTCCCTGGGCGTTCCCTAAATCGCTGGGCTCCTCCTCAATCTGCAGCTACATGGCAAAACACATAAGGCATAACATGGATCTTTCACTCATTGAACCAGCAACAAACTGTCTGCATACCACCCACCCCCGCCCTCACCCCTCTGGGACACGTTTAACAGCGTGACAACATCAATTACAGCAGAATAGCCCACTAGTTAGGACTCACCATTTCGTAACTCAAGTCAAGCTGGCTCAAATAGCAACGGACACATTTTAACGCACGTTAACTAAAGCTCCAGCAGCAGGCCTGGAGTCCAGCTAACCATGACCCAGTGGCTCAGCCACAGTCACCATGAAACCAATCTCTCCTTCCACCTCCCCTCTGCCCACACCAGTGTCCTTAACCCTCATGCCGCACACTGCCTCTTACCCCCACCCACACAGCTTCAGATCATCCTCCGTGACCCATGATGGCTGCCACAGCTCCAGCCCTCACATATTAACACTTCGTCATCCAGGAAAGTGGAGTCCCTCTCCCTCCCCTGGAATTCACTGCCTCTCTATAGCCCCACATGTCATATATCCCAACCAAATCCACCCAGGATGCCCAACAGGTGGGATTTAATAATGGAGTAAATCCAGCAGAGATCCACCTGGGAACCAGCCCACATAAAAATGAAAGTAAACTCTTCAAAGGAAAATTCGGGCATTGTTGATGAGAAAGTAGGGAATGGGTGTGAGGAAAGACACACACATTCCTCCTAAAAAGTACAAAATATGAGACTTTGTAAAGAGTTTGTAAGGAAGGAAAAAAATCCCTCTCCTTGTACCCGAATAAATCCTCAGCTGGAGCCCCTGTAACAAAAGACAGATTAACAAGAGAAAAACATGTTTATTAACATACCTATCTCACACACGGGAGAAACCCAGGGAAGAAGTAACTCAAAGAGGTGACTAACTACTCCAGCATATGATAGCATCTTCAAGGAGGAACAACAGCCCTAGCTGGTTTGGCTCCGTGGATAGAGTGTTGGCCCACATCCTGAAGGTCCTGAGTTGGATTTCGGTCAAGGCACATACTTGGATTGCAAGTTCCATCCCCCGCTCCGACCAGAGCATGTGCAACAGGCAACCAATTAATGTATCTCTCTCACATCGGTGTTTCTCTCTCTCTCTCTCTCTCTCTCTCTCTCTCTCTCTCTCTCTCTCTCTCTTTCTCTCTCTCTCTCTCTCTCTCTCTCCCCCCTTCCACTCTCACTAAAAATCAATGGAAAAACATCCTCAGGTGAAGATTAACCAAATAAAATAAGAAAGAAGAATAAACTTGCAGAGAAATGACAGGGCAAAGGGAAGTGGCCACAGGCTTCCATGGGTGGTAAGCTGTGGGAAGGTCAATACACAAGAGGAAACGAGTGGAGAAAATTTTCCTTGCAGATGCCTCTGAGCCCGTTTGGTGCTAATGAGAGTCAAGAGTCCTCTCTAGTTTTACCACAGCTAAGATTTGGAAGCAACCTAAGTGCCCATCAGCAGATGAGTGGATTAAAAACTGTGGTTCATCTACACAATGGAATACTACACTGCGGTAAAAAGGAAGGAATTTTTACCATTTGCAACAGCATGGAGGGACCTGGAGAGCATTATGCTAAGCAAAATAAGCCAGTCAGAGAAAGAGAAATATCACATGATCTCACTCATATGTGGAATCTAATGAACAACATTAACTTATGAACAAGAATAGATCCAGAGACAAATGGCAGGGAGGGGGGTTAGAGAGCAACCAAAGGACTTGTATGCATGCATATTAGCATAACCAATGGACACAGACACTGGGGCGGTGGGGGCTTGCCTGGGGTGGGAATGGCTGGTGGAGGGGAGGTCAATCAGGGAAAAAGGAGACATATGTAAATCTTTAGACAATAAAAAAAAAAAAAGCAAGAAAGAAAAACAACAACAGAGTCCTCTCTAGCAAAGGGGAGTTTACATCTTGCCTTTAGGTAAAACGTGGGGGTGGGGAGTAGACAGCACTTTCCTGCGTTTACTACTCTTAATTGCTTTCAGCCCAAAATAATTTTCTAAGAGGCATATTTTAGGGTGACATATTCTGGTTTCCTTCCAGTTCTAAGTGGAGGAATTAGTCATTTGTAACTAGAGTAATCACTTAGTTTATGGCCCAAATCGGAGTACTTCTGAGAGTGGAAGGAGCTGCCATTGGTAATTAGGCTGGCGGAGTGTTTATAAACCAGGACAGTCCCAGACGAACGGGAAACATGCACCTGCAAGGCTCAGGTGCTGCCACCTGCTGCCACCTCTACTCTGATGTCCCAGAGGCACTTGGAACTCATGTGATCAAATCATTACATTCTCCCCCAAATGCTGTCCCCTTCCAATATCCTCTAACAGTGAACGCACCATCCTCCAACCAGCACACAAGGCAGAACTGGGCGAGTTAGCCTCGATACCACCTCCTTCCTGTTATTCAGTCTTCAGCCATCTATCCAATTTACTTTCTTCAATCTCCCACTGAACTGTGATCTCCTCGGGTCCCTGTCTTTGTTCAGACTGCTGTGACGAAATGCCAGAGCTGCTGGCTTAGAGTCTGAACTTCAGATGGCAGATCGTTCCAGGTCAAGGCGCCTGCAGACTCGGTGTCCGGCGAAGGCCCTTTTCCTGGCCTGCAAGGGGCTGCCTGCTCGCTGGGTGTCCACCTGGCCTTCCTCAGCCCTGCTCCTGGAGGGGGAGGGGCTCTGGTCTCCTCCCTCAAGCTCCCCACACGAGAGCTCCCCCTCAGAGCTCCATCTAAACACAACCACCCTTACCATCACGTGGATGTTAGGGCCTCAACATGCAGATTTGGAGGTGACACAAATGTTCAGTCCCTAGCAGTCACTTTTTCATTACCTTTTTTTAAAAAAAAATCTTGATTGTTAAAAGTACTATATATATGTCCTCTTTTCTCCCCATTGATCCCTTCTAGCCAGCCCCCAACCCCCGCCCCAGGCTTTCAGTCTGTGTCCATGGGTTAACCATATATGCAAACAACTTTACCCACCCCCACCCCCACCTACTCTCTGAGATTCGGCTACTGTACTAGCCTTCTACGTGGTCTCTCAACCTTCACTTTTCCTCCATTCCAGTCTAGATTAATCTTTTCAGAAAACAAATGCAGTCAAGTCAAGTATTTGTTTAAAATCATTCAGGGATTTCATATTGATCTTAGAGACCAAAATCCTGCCGTGCCATACAGTGCCCATGTGGCAGCATGTCCCGGCCCTGCCGGCCCCCTCCACTGACTGCTCCTAGCCTCCCTCTCCAGCCACATTACTTTTCCCCCTCACACCTGCCCTATTCATTCCCTAGGGCTGACATCACAAAATACTACAACCCAGGGCTTGAAATAACAGAACAGGAAAGCATTGTCCTGTGGCCCCAAGGCCAGAGGTCTGAAGTCAGGGTGTGGCCAGAGCCCCAGCCTCGGACCTTGCCAGGGAGCCTCCTCCCTGGGTCCTCAGGGCAGCTGGTGGTCACCAGGTACCAAGATGGTCCTCATGGTGCAGCTCAGGCACTTCAGGCTCCGCCTCCAGGTCACATGACATCCTCCCCTCCTCTATCTCTGTGTCTCTCCTCCTCATCTCATTAGGGCACCAGTTACACTGGAGCAAGGGCTCCTCTCATTCCAACCTGACCTCATTTTAACAACTAATTATATTGGCAATGACCCAATTTCTAAATAAGATGCTGGGAAATAGGACTTCTACATGCCTGTAGCAGGGACTCACTCAGCCCATCACACACGCCGTAGTTCCTTCAGCCACAACCTTTGCACATGCTGTTCCCTCCACGGGAAACAGTCTTCCCTTCCCTGTTTGCTCCGCTGATTTGTATTTATCCTTCCATCGCAACTTGTTTTTTGTACACTTTCTTTTTACTATCAATTAAATTATTTTCTAACAAAACACTCTAGGCGTCACCGAACTGGCCGAGCTGCCCAGTGAGATCCTCGGGGCCCCGGAGGCCACCCACACAAACTTGGAGGATTTTTAGGATTTCCCGTCTTACATTCAAGTCCTTTAGCCATTTTGAGAGAGGAGAACCAAGAAGGCAGCAAAGTTAAGCAAATGAACTGCGCCGCGCACAGCAATTTCAAAATACAACTGGAGGACAGAGCGTCTGCCACCCAGAACCACAGGAGAGCTGGCTGAATGGTGGATTTACAGCTAAGAGGGAAGAGCAAAGAGCGAACTCAGAAGGGATAAGGTGCGGAGGCGCGTGGGTCGGGCTGGTGGCGGGGGAAGGGTCATGCGGCTTTTTTTCCAACCCTAGGGGAGATTAGCTCCCCATCACCCTGAAATCCAGCTTCTGGGGACTCGCAGGAGACCCAGACGCCTGCGGGGAGAGGCTGGACTCTCAGCCTTCGTGTCGGAGAGTGGGAGTAACTTCCTTGCGGAGGTGCGCCCAGCAATCAGTGTTTGCTGCGCTGGAGTGCGGAACGAGGGGGCTTAGAAACGTGGAAAGCAGAAAAAGCAGACTTGCAGCCATTGCGGTTCGCCATGGCATGGCCTTGTGGCGCCCTGAGACCCCGCCCCGTCCTGAGACCCGCCCCACCCTGGGACCCGCCCCACACATTTTGCAGGCCCACCTGGGCTCCATGCAGTGGCTTTTGCATGTGGGTGGCCTGCCCTGTGGCAGCTTGACCAGATGAACTGCGGTTCTAGTCGGACTGCTCCAGGGCCGCTTAGACAGGAGGAGGAAACTGCAGTTTTTACTGTAATTCCTGCTGAGTGGCCTCAGACAGTAGCTGACCTACACTCCATTGGAGAGCCAGAAACGAGGGCACCTAGTGGTCGGTGTGAGATGACACCAGATTTCAACCACTCGCATAAGGGACACATTCAAGAGGCAGACTCAGTGAGCGCCAAAGCCTTGCTGCAACAAGATCCAGCCCATAAACGTGTCTCCTGCACAGCAACTCTTCCTTTATAGACACAGAGGGTCCTCACGGACAATTGGCCAGGAGGACAATTCCTCCCAGTGACACCAACAACAATCAAGACTTAACTATACAAAGGAGGACCAAGATGGAAGCATAGGGCGGAAGCCTGATTGTTGCCTACCACAACAATTTTGAGACTACGACAGGAGAGCAGAGCAGACACCATTCAGAACCACCGGAGGGCTGGCTGAGCAGATGCTCTACAACTAGAATAAAAGAGAGGGGTACGCGGGATGATGCTGATGCCGGTGACCCAAAGATCACACTTTAAGAACTACGGCTCAGACAACACAATGGCAGCCTGGAACGTGCTCGGCACAGTTCCCCCAGCAGTCTCCGGCTGAGGGGACGGCTCCACTCGCTGCCGAGCACGGACGGACGAGCCCATAAGAGACATGGGGTGGGAGACTCGGCGCTTGCTGACCTCCGAGTCCTTCAAGAATCTCAACACCCCGGAAGCAGCCAGGTGCGCACGCTCGGTGACCGGCCACCGCTGCAGACCCAAGCGCCGACGCAGCGACCCCGGACCAGCCCGCCACCACGCACCGGGCACACCGGAGCTTCGCCGAGCCCGCAGCCCAACGAGTTCTGCGGCAGCCGCCCTGGAGCTCTGAGAAAATGGCCGAAGGAATTGCTGAGAGGGAATTGACCAACAGGAATTGGGATCAAGAAGACGAAACCCCACTGGGTCCCGGGTCCAGGCGAGGCCACATGCCCCTGGATCCGGGTAAGGCCGCACGCCCCTGGGTCCAGGTGAGGCTGGGTCCCGGGTCCAGGTGGGGCCGCCCCCCTAGGTCCGGGTGAGGCTATGTGCCCCTAGGTCCAGGTGAGGCTGGATCATGGGTCCGGGTGGGGCCGTGCGCCCCTGGACCCAGGTGAGGCCACGCGACCCCGGGTCTGGGAGAGGCCATGCGCCCCTGGGTCCGGGTGAGGCCACGTGCCCCTGGGTCCAGGTGAAGCTGTATCCTGGGCCCGGGTGAGGCCGTGTGCCCCTGGATCCAGGAGAGGCTGGGTCCCAGGTCCGGGTGAGGCCTCGCGCACCTGGGTCCAGGTGAGGCCACGCGCCCCTGGGTCTGGGAGAGGCCACGCGCCCCTGGGCCCGGGTGAGGCCACGTGCCCCTGGGTCTGGGAGAGGCCACGTGCACCTGGGTCCGGGTGAGGCCACACTCCCCTGGGTCCAGGTGAAGCTGGATCCCGGGTCCGGGTGAGGCCATACGCGCCTGGGTCCAGGAGAGGCTGGGTCCCGGGTCTAGGCGAGGCTGCGTGCCCCTGGGCTCGGGTGTGGTCACACGCCCCTGGGTCTAGGTGAGGTCTCACGCCTCTGGGTCTGGGTAAGGCTGGGTCCCGGGTCCGGATGAGGCCGCACCCCTGGGTCTGGGTGAGGCCAGGCGCCCCTGGGTCCGGGTGAAGCTGTATCCCAGGTCCGGGTGAGGCCGCGTGCCCCTGGATCCGGATGAGGCTGCGTCCCGGGTCCGGGTGAGGCCATGCGCCCCTGGGTCTGGGAGAGGCCACACGCCGCTGGGTCCGGGTGAGACCACGCGCTCCTGGATCCGGGTGAAGCTGCATCCCAGGTCCGAGTGAGGCCGTGTGCCCCTGGTTCCGGGTGAGGCCGCATGCCCCTGGGTCCGGGTGAGGCCGTGCGCCCCTGGATCCAGGTGAGGCCACGCGACCATGGGTCTGGGAGAGGCCACGCACCCCTGGGTCCGGGTGAGGCCATGCGCCCCTGGGTCCGGGTGAAGCTGGATCCCGGGTCCGGGTGAGGCCGTGTGCCCCTGGATCCGGGTGAGGCTGGGTCCCGGGCCCGGGTGAGGCCATGCACCCCTGGGTCTGGGAGAGGCCACGCGCCCCTGGGTCCGGGTGAAGCTGGATCCTGGATCTGGGTGAGGCTGTGTGCCCCTGGATCCAGGTGATGCTGGGTCCCAGGTCCAGGTGAGGCCGCGCGCCCCTGGGTCCGGGTGAGGCCACGCACCCCTGGGTCCGGGTGAGGCCATGCACCCCTGGGTCCGGGTGAAGCTGGATCATCCCGGGTCCGGGTGAGGCCGTGTGCCCCTGGATCCGGGTGAGGCTGGGTCCCGGGTCCGGGTGAGGCCACGCGTCCCCTGGGTCTGGGTGAGGCCACGTGCCCCTGAGTCCGGGTGAAGCCGTGCCCCTGGGTCTGGCCGAGACCAAACCAGAGGGTGTCGGACCTGCATTACCACCATTTGTCCACCATCCAGAGCTGAGGGGTCAGTACTGACATGTACACATAAGGAACTGGCGGGCATTGATATTGGGTCTCAAAAGAACTGTTGGTCCAGAAGGAAACTCACTACAGACTGATTCATTTGCCTGTCAGCATAACTATTATTGCTCGTCTCACATTCAGTTCTTATAAGTATATCTCTAGTGACACATGATCTCGCTCCTATAGGGGAAATGATGAACAACATAGACTGATGAACAAGAACAGACCCAGAAACAAGGAGGCATCGATCGGACTGTCGGGCCTCAGAGGGAGGGTAAGGGAGGGTGGGGGAAGGGGGAGAGATCAACCAAAGGACTTGTGTGCATGCATATGAGCCTAACCAATGGTTAAGTTCAACAGGGGGTTGGGGCATCCATGTGGAGGGGTGTGGGATGGGAATGGGGGGATGAGGACAAATATGTGACACCTTAATCAATAAAGAAATAAAAAATAATAATAAATAAATAAATAAAAAAATTTTAAAAAAACACTCTATTCCCATTCCTTAACTCCCTACAATGAGACAAATAATAAGCTCACAAATATCACTTGTATAATAAAGGACAAATATATGTGTATTTATATACATAAAATAATGTACTTCACACAGTAAGGAAAGGCGAATGCCTATGTGTGTATAGTTTCATTGAAAGCAACCTTCGAAATAAAACAAACACACTGTTTCTGCCAAGGCTCTGTCCCGGCTCCACGCTGAAGAGAAAGAGCATTTCTGTCACATGAAGGTGACACGGCCTGTAAATCCGCTGGCCCTGTCCCTGGCCTCGGTATTTCTGAAGTTTCATTATGGCATCATGTCGGCCTGCTGAAGGGATATCATACCGACCATCATCGTGCATTTTATTCTGGAAACTGAGCACATCCACACACAGCTGTTTATCTGGTTTATGTCTTCCTATCAGACCCAGAAAGTTACACCTTCACGCATCTCCCATCATTTTTCTTTTTCTTCCTATTTTAATTTTTTTTTTTTTAACTTTATAACACACGTAGTTTTTTTTTTCAATTCTACTTACATTTTATATATTTTGAGCAAATCCATACTTTTTCATTTATAATGAATAACCCATCTAGAGGCATTAATCTTAGGTTTAATTGTATAAAACATGCCAAAAAATGATTTGACATTAAACATCTCCAGGCATATTTTAAATTTGTGTTTATATATTAAAAATACTTCATAACTATAGTTAATTTATAATTTTTTTTTTTTGCTTTATTGCCGTGGTTTCATTTTTATGGGAAGTAAATTTTAGTAATTTCTGTTAGCCAGCCAAGTTAAAGACCTTCGGCTGTTCTTCAAAGCTCAATGTACATCAAAACCTAAGCCAGGCAGGTATGGAGAACTGTCAAAGAAGTTAAAATGTAGCAAGTCCCTGTGAGCTAGGAGCTATGATGTGTGTGTGTATGTGTGTGTCTTGGCTATCTCACTAGCTACCACTTTTTTGTTTTGTTTTAAATGTTTTTATTTATTTTTAGAGAGAGGAAGGGAAAGGGATAGATAGAAACATCAATGAGAGAGAGGAACATCATCAATTTGTTGCCTCTCGCACGCCCCCCACTGGGGACTGGGCTGCAACCCAGGCATGTGCCCTGACCTGGAACAGAATCGGCAACCTCCTGGTTCCGGGGTCGATGCTCAACTGCCGAGACACACTGGCCAGGCACTAAGTACTACTTCGTACCCCTATGATTTCATTTGTCCTTGATCTCTTTTTCTGAGACCCACCTGATACCACACACGGTTACTCCATCATCGACCATGTACCCTATGCTGCACTTCACATCCCGTGACGGTTGCAGGAGCTCCAGTGCATGAGCAGTCAGTGCATGGTACCTGTGTACTGTTTTCACCTGGTGATTGGTCTTTCTAAATCCCTTCACCTTTTTCACCCACTCCCAGCCCTCCTCCCATCTGGAAACCATCAGTTTGTTTTCTATATCTGTGAGTTCTGTTTGTTCATTTTTTTTGTTTACTTTTAGATTCAGCATATAAGTGAAATGATATGGCATTTATCTTTCTCTGCCTGACTTATTTCACTCAGCATAATACCCTCTACGTCCATCTATGTTGTCACAAATGGCAAAATTTCTTTCTTTTTATGGGTAGTATTCCATTGTTTATAGGTACCACTTCTTTGTCCATTAGTCTACTGACGAAGACTTAGGTTATTTCCATGTCTTGGCTACTATAAATAATGCTGCAATGAACACAGGGGCATATATTATCTTAACGATTTAATGTTTGGGGTTTCTTCAGAAAAATACCCAGAATTAACATTACTGGGTCATATGCTAGTTCTCCATACTGTTTCCATAGAGGTTTTATCAATTTACCATTCCACCCACAGTACACGAGGGCTCCCTTTTCTCCACATCCTCACCAAGTTACTTGTTGTTTGTTGCTTTATTAATGATAGCCATTCTGATAGGTGTAAGGTGATACTGTGTTTTTAATTTGCATTGCCCTGGTGATTAGTGATGTTGAGCAACTTTCCATCTGTCTATTGGCCATCTGTGTGTTCTCTATGAAGAAATCTCTTCAGGTCCCCTGACTCATTTTTCAGTCAGTTGTTTGGTTTTTTTGGTATTAAGTTGCAAGGGTTCCATATCTTTTGGATATGTCATTGGCTAATATCCCATTTAGTAGGTTCCCTCTCTGTTTTATGGATGGTTTCCTTCTATGTACAAAACCAATACACACTATCAGAAAGAGAAATGAAGCAAACGATTCCATTTCCAGTTGCATCAAAAACCATAAAATAGCCGAAACCGGTTTGGCTCAGTGGATAGAGCGTCAGCCTGCGGACTCAAGGGTCCCAGGTTCGATTCCGGTCTAGGGCATGTACCTTGGTTGTGGGCACATCCCCAGTGGGGGGTGTGCAAGAGGCAGCTGATCGATGTTTCTCTCTCATCCATGTTTCTAACTCTCTATGCCTCTTCCTCTCCGTAAAAAATCAATAAAATATATTTTAAAAAAACCATAAAATATTAGGAATAAATTTAATCAAGGAGATAAAAGACCTGTGCTCAGAAAACTATAAGACATTGAAGAAAGAAATTGAAAAAGATACAAATAAATGGAAGGGTACACCATGTCATGAATAGGAAGAATTAACATCATTAAAATGTCCATACTACCCAAAGAAATCTACAGATTTAGTGTAATCCCTATTCACATACTAATGGAATTTTTCACAGAACTAGAACAAATAATCCTAAATTTTATATGGGACCACAAAAGACCCGGAATAGCCAATGAAATCTTGACAAAGAAGAACAAAGTTGTCGGTATCAAACTCCCTGATATTAAACTATACTACAAAGCTATGGTAATCAAAACAGCATGGTACTGGCATTAAAAACAGACACATACTAGTAGATCAACAGAACAGAGAGCCCAGACATAAACCCACACCTATCTGGTCAATTAAATCTAAGATAAAGAAATCAATATACAATGGGGTAAAGACAGTCTCTTCAATAAATGGTGCTAAGGGAACAGGACAAATACACGCAAAAGAATGAAACTGGATCACCTTTTTACACCGTATACAAGAACAAACTCAAAATGGACTGAAGTCTTAAATGTAGACCCGAAACCAGAGAACTCCTAGAAGAAAGCACAGGCAGTCAACTCTTCGACATCGCTCTTAAGGATACTTTTTTAAATACGTGTCTTCAGGCAAAGGAAACAAAATAAAAAACTACAGAAATCCGATGGCATCAAACTAAAATGATCTTTCAAAGCCAATAGTACACCTGGGGATGTTCCACAGGAAGCCACGAAGCCCTTGAGAACATGAGATACATACTTGGGCAGAAGCTAGTAACCATACTACACCTAAGGAGCCGGAAGGACTGTGTCCCTGGCACTGGCATAAGCTGCAGCACCAGTAAGTGCTCGGTAAACAGTGAGTGACTGAGCGGATGAACGGAAGCTAGGACTTGGCCTTCTGTGTCTGACTCATATCTTCTCAGCATGAGAGCTGTTCAGGACATGGTTGTTATGATAGTACTAGGGGCCCAGCATGCAAAATCGTGCGAGGAGGCGCCCCGCCTCCTGCCCCCCACCGCTGCGAGGAGGCGCCCCACCTCCTGCCCCCCGCTGCTGCGAGGAGGCACCGGGCCAAGAGGTGCTCCATGCACCTCCTAGTGACCGGTTGTTTGGTCATTTTGGTCATGATGCCTCTTGGCCTTTTATTATTATGATAAGGGCTTTAAACAAAACAGCTTTCCCAACATGCTCTTCGTATGCACTGCTCATGGGGAGGGACTTTGTTCGTTCACTTATCTTTCTTAAGTCAGCATTTTGCTCTCTAAAACCAAGACAAAAGTAGTGAGAGCTAAGATCATAATCCCACCCTAGGTAACAAACCTTAAATTGACGACATTTTGAAGGTATATATTATATGCCTTTATGATGTGTCATAACCAAATAAAATTGCTTTCTTTTTCCTATTATTTCTTTTTTTTTTTTAATTTATCTGTATTGTTGAAAGTATTACAGATGTCCCCCTTTTTTTCCCATTGGCCCCCTCCTCCCCCTCCCACCCCCACCCCAGGCCCTCACCACCTTGTTGTCTGTGTCCACAGGTGAAGCATATATGCACACAAGTTCCTCGGTTGATCTCTCCCCTCCCCTCCCCTCCCCTCCCCGCTGAGGATCCTCGGTCTGGGGCAGGCTTCCATGTCTCTGGACCTGTTGTGTTTGTTGGGGTATTTTGTTCATTAGGGACCAAATAAAATGGCTTCCTCCTGTCAGTGAGAAGCCTGGCGTCCCTGATGTGGGACTTGCATTTAACTGGCAACCGTCGGGGTTACTCATATTCACAGCCACAGTCAGAACAGCTTGAGCTCCCATCACATGTGCACTAAGTGACTGAGTTCATTTAACCTCATTAATCCTCAACCCAACAGAGCCCTCCGCAGCCTCCCAGGCAGCCTGGGCCTTGTGGGCGACAGGAACGTGCTGGAGGAAATCAACGCACAGAACGGGCTGAGCTCGGGCCCCAGGCTGTCACGGGCGGGGGGTGGGAAACGCCTGCACCATCGCCAGGACCAGGCGCCAGTCGCATGCCACGATGCACTCGCTTCCTTATCCCTGTTGCCGGCGAGACGAGTTCTCTGGAAATAAGTCCCTCTCTCGACTCTTCCTTGGAACCGCTTCTCTTAACCAAATGCCTTCCTTCATCAGAGAGCAGGGTGCTTGTTCAAGATCGTTGTTTTTGTTTTTTGCCTCATCACTTAAGAAATACATTTACGGCAAATAAAGAACTGTGCAAAATTCCAAGGAAACTTGAACCCACCTGCCTCCTACATCTTCCCCCGCTTAGGATTAGTTACTAGCACAGAAGCAGCCATGGCACTGATTCTCGGGCTTTCACTCATAAAGGGCTGGAGTTTCAAAGCACTAAAGATACCATCGCAAGTTCAATGTTGAGTCAAAGGTGTGCTGCTGGGCATGAGGCATTCTGATCTCATGGAATTGCGGGAAACTTGTACGGGTCTTGATCAGCTAAAAAATGAGTCTATCCCTAACCGGTGTGGCTCAGTGGATAGAGCGTCGGCCTGTGGACTGAAGGGTCCCAGGTTCGATTCCGGTCAAGGGCATGTACCTTGGTTGCGGGCACATCCCCAGAGGGGGGTGGGCAGGAGGCACCTGATCAAAGTTTCTCTGTCATCGATGTTTCTAACTCTCTATCCCTCTCCCTTCCTCTCTGTAAAGTATCAATAAAAAATATTTTTTTAAATGCGTCTGAATTAATGCTTATGGTTTGTGCTGCATTCCTTTCTTGCGGCTAATGACACTGAAGCGGTGTTTTACTTTAGAGTCCCTGGTGCATGTTCTGCTCACACCCTCTGAAGCCAAGGAAGTAAGCAGAACTTCACGTGCACAGCCCTCCCTCCTCGCGAGGGGCATCGGCCTCTAGGAAAATGGCTCTGCATCTGAACCCAAGACACTGGCCTTGGTCTAGTCCAGGGGTCGGCAAACTCATCCGTCAGCAGAGCCAAATATCAACAGGACAACGATTGACATTTGAGAGCCACATTCTTTAAACTTAAACTTCTTCTAACGCCACTTCTTCAACATGGACTCGCCCAGGCCGTGGTGTTTTGTGGAGGAGCCACACTCCAGGGGCCAGAGAGCCGCACGTGGCTCGCGAGCCGCAGTTTGCCGACCACGGGTCTAGTTTGGGGACCAAATGTGTGTGCAGACGCTGGAACTGTCCCGGACTCCGCTCTGGGAAGAGCCACCCCACCTCGCCAGGCCCGTAGTCCCCGAGCCGCACCACCTGTTCCCCGAACCCCCTGTGCTTCCCGGCCCGCAGGCTGGCGGCACCCACAGACGGCACCCGACCTGCACCCACGGGCGGCACCCGACCTGCACCCACAGACCCGACCTGCACCCACAGACGGCACCCGACCTGCACCCACAGACGGCACCCGACCTGCACCCACAGACGGCACCCGACCTGCACCCACAGACGGCACCCGACCTGCACCCACGGGCGGCACCCGACCTGCACCCACGGGCGGCACCCGACCTGCACCCACCGGCACCCGACCTGCACCCACAGACGGCACCCGACCTGCACCCACAGACGGCACCCGACCTGCACCCACGGGCGGCACCCGACCTGCACCCACGGGCGGCACCCGACCTGCACCCACGGGCGGCACCGCAGAGCCCAGCCGGGTCTGCACTCCGGGCTGCGAGGACCACGTGCGGCCTCAGTGCTGTCAGCCCCGGGCTCACGGCCACCGATCCGAGGCCAGCAGGAACCGAGGCGGGGCGCAAACACTCGGTGGGGACAGCCCGCCGGGGGCCGGCCGGGCGGGACCAGCCGGACAGCCCAGCCCAACCTGAGCCCCGCGTGGCCGGGGCCGGGCCGTGGCCGGGGCCGGGAGCTCCTGGGCGAGGCGCTGGGGCCAGAAAGCTCCGCTCCGGTCCTCGCTCCCTCGGTCTGTGCGGCGCTGACCCCTCAGTGGGCCCCGCGGGCAGGCTCCGGCTGCCTGGTCCCGTGAGGAGTCCCGCCGGCTCCGCTCCAGCCGGTTCCGCTCCAGCCGGTTCCGCTCCAGCCCAGCTCCGCTCCAGCCCAGCTCCGCTCCAGCCGGTTCCGCTCCAGCCGGTTCCGCTCCAGCCGGTTCCGCTCCAGCCCGGCTCCAGCCCGGCTCCGCTCCAGCCGGTTCCGCTCCAGCCGGCTCCGCTCCAGCCGGCTCCGCTCCAGCCCGGCTCCGCTCCACCTGGTCCCGCCCAGTGGCCTGTCCTCATGCAAATGAGGGCGCCCAGTCCTCAGTGTGATTGGTCCAAAAAGCACCGCCGTGACTGGCTGGAGTGGGGCCACTCTGATTGGCCAGGAAGCTCTGGAGGCGGGGGAAGCCTCGGTCCTATTGGTTAAAATGCCTTTGGGTGAACGGCTGTGTAAGGAGGTCGGAGGCGGGAACCCGTGGGGCGGGCAGTTCCGGGCAGGCTGCGGCTTAAAGGGCAGTTTGTGGCCTAAATTAGGGCTCAGTTAACTAGTGAGCAAGCCAATCAATCAATAAGTAATCAATAAAGGCCCCGTTAGCCACTAGGAGGCCTTTTGGTATCTTCTTTCTCAGGCTCAGTATTAGCAAGAAATATTACAAAATATAGCAGAGATTATATAAGGACAAACATCTCTCTGTTGAAAAGGAACCATCCTTCCATGATTAATCAATTAAAAATATTGAAAGCAAAAGTGTTACTGGCTTGATATAAACTTAAAAAAAACATATAGTCACAATAGAATCTAAATTCTTAAACAACTGTGAGGCCCAACACTTCTCAAAGTCAGTCAGTAAATGTTTCCACTTGGTAAAAACATGTTTTCTTCAATTAAATAATCTCACTGAGTTTCCACACTACATTACAGAAATGGATTAATTGTTTTCTGACTTTGTTCTATACAGATAAAAATAAAATCAAAATTACTATATCACTATTCCACCACCTGTGCTAAAATGACAGTTTCCAGATTATTATATTTCAGTTTTTTCCTGACTTTTTTTAAAATCAATCAATGTATAATTTCAAAAAGTTGGTGCATGTGTCCCTCACAATTTTCATCAGTTATAGAAAATTAAGCGGCAAAAACACCTCCCCAGGGTTATGGCTCCATAAAGCAAACAAGTGCCTCAAACTCTGCAGAAAGCAATCTGGAAGAGGAATATCCCTGAGAGAGCACATGATTGTAGCTCAATGAAATATAAATTAAAACCCCTTCCCGCTTGGCTGGTTCCGGTGTTCTCCTTACCAGGTGAACTCTCTGCTGGCGAGCGGTGATGTCATTTAGAGCTGCCAGCTCGGAAATATGACCGTCCCCAAGTAAAACGGACTTTTAAAATGTGCCATGCCACCACGGGGCCGTGACAGCCTGGGAAGACGGAGTTTAAATTACTCTTCAACTGAGAACAATTTTACCTCCAGAAGCAAGTTATGAAAATAACATAAATCAGATGCGATAAAATCAGTAATAAATATTGTGACGGAAGGATTTTGGAAAAGATAAGCTGTCTTTAGAGGAGACAGAACAATTTACATTTCCAAACTATAGTGCAGAACAGCCTTTAAATCACATCTGAGGTTGGAAAATACAAATATACGCACATTCCTGGTATTGCAGCCAGAATGTCTCTCTCTTCATGGCTGCTTAGCTTTACACATATTTGTGCACGCCCCACACTGGGGATCAAGCCCACAACCCGGGCATGTGCCCTGACTGGGAATCAAACCCTGACCTCCTGGTTCATAGGTCGCTACTCAACCACTGACCCACGCCGGCCAGTGGGACAGAGTGTGTGTACTTTTATAGAAGTCTGGTTACTGTTTTAGATCTTTCTGCAATACGTTTAGAAGGTAAAACAAAATTGCAACCTATTCTTAGAGCACAATCCTAAATGCAACATACCCACTATTTTCAATTTCTGACCTTCACCATTTACAAAAAATAAATTTCTCTTTCTAGATAACAATTATTTTAAAAATACGTTTTTATTGATTTCAGAGAGGAAGGAAGAGAGAGAGAGAAACATAGGTGATGAGAGAGAATTATGGATCGGCTGCCTCCTGCACGCCCCACACTGGGGATCGAGCCCGCAACCCAGGCCTGTGCCCTGACCGGGAATCAAACCATGACCTCATAGGTCAACACTCAACCACTGAGCCACACCAGCTGGGTTGGGTAATTTTTTTTAAGGACGTTATTAAGCCACGTTCATTTCCTGATGAAATCGAAAAGTGAGAACAGGCAGGCAAGACACTGCCAGGCACCGGCATCACCTGTGACACACCCCACACCGTGCTGGTGCTCTCACGCTCTGTCACCCGGATCTGTGTCGCTGTGAAGTGGGCATCTCCTCCTCAGCCCGTTGTGGCCCTCCTGGCACCGGCTCCGGGCTCACTTCAAACCGGGGCCAGTGCTTTCAAGGTTTGTTACATAAAAACGACTCTGGAGCTTACGGTATTTACAATAAAACAAAAACACTCCTTCTAACCTCTCAGGCCTGACTGCCACCATAAGTTTACCAAACACTAATGACACAGTCACGTGTTAAAGTCACGGGTCCTAATAAAACTTGAGCTCATGGCCACAGCACTGCATGTCTCTTCCCCGGGCACTACTCAACATCAGCGTCAGAACACGGTGTGACTGCCCGGCACCACTGGACTGTACCCTGTTCGTGGTCCCGCGGCGAAGTAGGCAGGAAGAGGTCCCCTGCGTGTATAGCAGCTGACGGGCGTTTGCCGTGATGACGGGACGGGGCCAGAATCGCTCCGGGCTGGCTCTCCTCTCCACCACGAGCCGCGTCAGCTGCCCCCGTCACCGTTCCCCTCCTGCTGCGCTGCTCCTCTGCTGGGTGGGCCCCTCTGTTGATCCGCTCCCGGCTCCCTCTTTACTGCAGTTTCCACGTGACTTCCGTGCCTCAACCACCCACCAGCGTCCTCTCGGCTGCTGCTCGAGTTGCTCAGGAACTCAGGAGTTTTTCCTCTTCAAATTCCCAAGAGCGAGAATCCGATGGACCCGTTTCACCTGTGTACGCAGAGCAGGCCGCAGGCTGCCGTGAAGACAGTCCATTGGCTGCCACTTGCTCAGCGTCCGTGTTCATTCCGGACCCCTGACCCGGAGCCGGGAGATAGGGCCTGGGTTACAGAAAGGCCGCGAGGCAGCAGGGTTGTGTGGCATGTGTTTCAGCCGGGATGACCGTGCGTGGGAGCAGTATCCACTGGCATCCTCGTTGGGCTATTTCAGTGGTCGGCAAACTGCAGCTCGCGCGAGCCACATGCGGCTCTTTGGCCCCTTGAGTGTGGCTCCTCCACAAAATACCACGGCCTGGGCGAGTCTATGTTGAAGAAGTGGCGTTAGAAGAAGTTTAAGTTTAAAAAATTGGGCTCTCAAACGAAATTTCAATCGTTGTACTGTTGATGTTTGGCTCTGCTGACTAATGAGTTTGCCTACCACTGGGCTATTTGATAAGGTCGGCTAAACATTGTTTGGGAATGAAGGCAAATGCGTTTGCAATCCCAACTCAAATCCTGTGAAATCCACTGGGAAGCCAACCTCGACTGTGGCTGAAGGAGAAAGAGAGACCATCCCCCAGCGACACCTGGGACCAGCTAGTCGTGATGTCTAAACAGCGATGCAGCAATGGGGCCGAGGACTCAGAGATGGTCTCTAAGCTGTGTAGGCAGGAGTCCAGGAGTCCCTGAGCCTCGGAGCACCGGCAGGCGTCTCCATGAGCTTGATGCCCTGCAGAGGGTGTCTCTCAGATTGAATACACCTGACCAGTAAGAGTGGGTGCAGTCAGTGTTCTGATGAATTCAACGTCCCCGCTTTCAGCGACAGGCACACGGTTTCCACCCCGCAGGTGGATGCTGAAGTGGAATCCTCGCCGGTTGATGCCCAGCATTTATGCAGTGCCGAGCAGAAGCGTGCTTTCACGCCGATTGCTTCATAGATCAGGTACAGCAGCTCTTATTCGGAGAGGAGAAAAGCAGACTAGATAGGTTTAAATGACCGAGCTTACAAAGGGCAGAGCCAGGATTAAAACCTTTTAAATCAGGTGTGAGCCACTGCCCAGTATTCCTCCCCTCTCCAGAGAGGCCTGCTGGGCCCGCGGCGTAAGCAAAAGGAAGGCAGAGCACAAGGAAATCTAACACCAAAGCATCGGGGGTGGGATCGTGAGGGCAACATCAAGACCAGGAAAGAGAAGACAACCAAAGCACATACGGGGGATGGGTGAGGGGAGAGGGGTCAACGGGGGTATAAATGGGGCGTCTGTAATACTTTCAACAAGAAAGATACATTAAACAATAAAAATAAATGCACATACTGAAGTGACTGATCTCAAAGGAATTGACCTTAACTTACTATGAGTATTATCTCTTCAGCTTGGACATAAGACCAAATTCATTCTCATTTTATAAACAAACTTCAAGATATCGGAATTAGCCCAGCTGGCGTGGCTCAGTGGTTGAGTAATCAAACCTATGAACCAGGAGGTCAGGGTTTGATTCCCGGTCAGGGCACATGCCTGGGTTAAGGGCCCCATCCCCGGTGTGGGGTGTGCAGGAGGTAGCCCATCAATGATTCTCTCTCATCATGGATGTTTCTACCTGTCTCACCCTCTCCCTTCCTCTCTGAAATCAATAAAAAATATCTAAGAAGGAAAAAAAAAAGGATATCGGGACTAGATTCTTGTCCTCTCCCTGAAAAGAACGCTGAGGGCACAGCTAAGCGCAGTGAGAAAGAGGCCACCGTAGATCAGGGGTGTCTGCTGCGGGTGCGGACCGAGAATGGAGGTGTGGCTGCTGCATAAGAGCCACCTCTGACCTGGACGTCCCAGTGTCGGGGGGAATGGGCACAGCGCTCCTGCCATGAAGTCCTGCCTCGGGAGCAGGACTAGAAGCCACAGGATCAAAAGAAACCAAGTCACGAACCATCAGCAAAAGTCTAGAGACGCCTGCGGGCGGTGCCGTCGCCCCTGCACGCCGTGCCCTGGGCCGGAGGAGCGTGGAAACAGCTGCTGAAAGTAACAGAAAGTCACACCTCATGGCCAACTCGGTGCCATGGTGTGTCTATGCGACATGCAGACATTCCGTCAATTCTTCGGGAAACGGATCCCCCAAACGGAATCTGGCAGAGGCAAACCTGGAAGAGGGGGTAGAAGAAACTAGCAGCTCAGAAACAGTTTCCAGATGTTCCCAAGAGGTTTAAATTTTAACAATTTCGCTTCTTCTCAAACACACTCTCCTAACTCTTCCAAAGAAACGTCCCTAGAGAAGCAAGAGCAGAAGAGCGTGGTCCTTGGTCACAGCCCATCGCTCAGCTCCCACCCACCAAACAGAAGACTGGAACCTCCTGGATGATTCCACCATTTTCTCTCGGCTCCTGGAATCCCCACCGATGGGAGGAGGCACACGCGGCATAACCTCCTCCTTTGCTGCTCATGCTCAGCTCTCAATGTCACCCCTCAAGAGCTCAAGTCTTCAGTTAAAAAAAAAAAAAAAATGGAGTTCTTTGCACAAAATTAGAGATATCCCTCTTCAAACTGTGGAATCCTGTCAGTACTCACACATCTAATGATTTTGTACTAGTCCACAGCGTAGTAAGTTCACTGGTCTCCATACATTTCATCAAAACAGCACAATTATAATAAGATCTCATAATATTAAGGTAATAACTTTTAAGAAATGTTATCCACATTCACTAGTTTGCTATTAAACAAGTTCATAAATGATTAAAATTAAATATGCTTGTCAAAATAAATTAGAGACTCAGTGACAAATTTTATGAGGCATTCCTTTTACTCATTAGGTTGTAACATTTCTATAACTAACAAGAGTTTTATGGATACAGATATGAAATCAGATTCCATCATGTAAAATATTTTATTGCCCTAAGTAGAATTCATTATTACCTATAATTTAAAGAACTCTGAAATCGAATTATAGAATGTAATGTATAATGTTATTCTTCAATATTAAAGTAAATAAATTTATGCATAGATTGTTTTATATGCAAAAACTTCTGGAAGGATAAGTTCCATACTTCAAATAATCATCTATATTGTTGGAACTTTTATAAGAATGCATTAATTTTATTACCAAGAGAAGTAATAAACACAATCTGAGTAAATAAAAGGGGATTTTGCCAAAACCGGTTTGGCTCAGTGGATAGAGCGTCGGTCTGCAGACTGAAAGGTCCCAGGTTCGATTCCGGCCAAGGGCATGTACCTGGGTTGCAGGCACATCCCCGGTAGGGGGTGTGCAGGAGGCAGCTGATCGATGTTTCTCTCTCATCGATGTTTCTAGCTCTCTATCCCTCTCCTTTCCTCTCTGTAAAAAAAATCAATAAAATATATTTTAAATAAATAAATAAATAAATAAATAAAAGGGGATCTTGATCACCTGTATACTTTGAAATACATTACAAGCAAGCTCACTTCTCCATAGCCTGATTTCATGAAAATATTTTAAACTAGTAACATTTTCTGATGAAATTCCTGTATGTAAAGTATCATTGTTAAGATATTTTTACCTAATATACACAACAATCCCATATTCCTCACGAAGAGTTTACATATAAATAGTTTGGTTTTTGTTCTTACAAATACAAAGGCTAAACATATGTTAATCACAATATGATGTTTAGAAGACCATAATGAGTCTAACCCAGTGGTCCGCAAACCATGGCTCGCAAGCCACATGCGGCTCTTTGGCCCCTTGAGTGTGGCTCTTCCACAAAATACCATGTGCGGGTGCGCACGTACAGTGAGATTGAAACTTCGTGGCCCATGCACAGAAGTCAGTTTTCAGCCTGGGCGAGTCTATTTTGAAGAAATGGCATTCAAAGAAGTGGGAGTGTGGGTCGCATATGGCTCGCGAGCTGCGGTTTGCCGACCACTGGTCTAACCTATGGCCCTGTTACAGAGAAATTTAGTAACTCATCCAATGTCTCATTGTTTGTGGCAGTCACTGCAACCTCCAACCCAATCCTCTGTCAGACGCAGCAGATTGTGTGCTAGGATGCAAAGCACTCGTGTAATAATTTTGGGCAGGCAGAAGAACACACCTACTTTGGCAACATCCTAGCTCTGCAAAGACCACGCAGAGATGCATCATTTTACACTGAGGATGTGCGAGCCACAGCACAGGAAACCGGTACCTTGTGTTTCCGAGTGCGCTGTCTAAGCAGGGACACAGACGAAGGACAGGGACGATCCAGACCGTGGGCTCGGAGTCACAAGGTAGAGAAGAAGCTTTTCAGGCAAAGGTTCTATACTTAACAATAAACTGTAAATAATACCCTCAGGCAGTAAAAGATGATAATGCAGTCATTAAAATGGCTTCAAGGATCAAAAGGAATATTTATAAAGCAAGAAAAAATTCTTAGTAACTAAAAACACAACAGGTTTTTTTTCATCTGCACAAAAAGGTTAGATGATAAAGTCAAATCTCTCTCCCCGGAAATAGACAGAGAGGGAAAGCGATGGCCAGGCAGCAGAGGAGGGCAGGGAGTGAGGAGAGGAGGGCAGGGGAGACAGACACATGGGGGAGAGCAGAGAGAGGAGGAGAGGGAAGGAAGAAAGGAACGAAAGAACTAAGAGTTAAGACAAGGAAGCCCAGACGTGAATTAAAGAATTTCCAGAAACTCCATTGTGGCAATCACTTCCCAACATGTATGTCTACCAAACCATCGTATCTACACCCGAACCTTACACAATGCGGTGTGTCAATGGCATCTCAATAAAGCAGAGGGGGCAGAAGGGTGTCATTTCCAGAAAGAAGAACAGAGGACCTGGGAGAAAGGAAATTATTTTAAACAAAAACTGTAAGATTTTCTAAAGCAGAAGGAAATCCGTCTCCTTTAAACAGTACAAGCAAAATGGATGTAAAAAGGTCTACGACAGGCATGTTCCTAGACAGTTTCAGAACGACAGGGGAGAGAGACGACCCTGCGAGGATCAGGTCACACACAGAGCGTCATCCGTCTTCCCAGCAGCCACCAGCAGCAAGGCCAGATAGAGGCTGTGGGACGTGGCCTCCTCACTGCCAAGGCCGTCATCTCTGACCTCCATGTGTATCGGTCCCGATGATTCACCAACAAGCAGCGTAGAGCGAAAACCATTTTCTGACCTTCTGAACTCCAACACTTTCCCTCGTGGGTTCAAAATCACAAGGGCGCCGGAGGGAATGCAGCAGGAAGAACGGGACGTGAAGTTGGGAAAGAGAGTTCCCGGGGAGACGGAGGACGCCCAGGGCAGCCCTCCGACTCAGCAAGCAGCAGAGCTGAGAGAGGCACTGGGCCCCATCTATGAGTTTATCAAAGAAAAACAAAAGTGGTGCCAATTCAGTGACTGGTAAGGTTGACTGTGGAAAATTGTAAGGAGAGGCCTTTTCCTGAACTCTCAGAGAAGATAAAAGAACCGAGATGTCACAGATTTAAAAAAAAAAAAAAAAAAAAAAAAAAACACTAAGCAAATTAAAGGAAAATAAAATGAGGTAATTATCAAAGCAGGAAAAAAATGTAATGATTCTCAGCTGAAAATAAAATATTGTCCAGGAACAGAACCGAAAACGAGGTGCACTGCTTGGCTGGGCAGTTAGCCTTTCTTATATATAACTAGAGAGAGGCCCAGTGCATGAAATTCATGCAAGGGGCTTAGCCTTGGCAGCCCCAGCTTCGTCCAGAAGGTCGTCCGGAAGGACATCCAGAAGGTCATTCAGCTATCCAGTCTAATTAGCATGTTATGCTTTTATTATTATAGATCATATTAATGGAAAGAGTAGCTATGGGTTCAACCAGAAATGTTGATACCACCACACACAGATAAGGAAGCAGGAACGGGGGGTTGTGAGAGAAGTAAAATCTACAATTACAACGTGAGGAAGCCAGCAGATGGTGTCCAAAGTGACAAAGGAGACTATTGCACTGCATGTACCGTGTGGATGTGTACAGATAAATGCCAGAAGAGACAGCCAGAGCGCTCGAAGGTAATGCCAGGACGGTGGCGGGCATGACCATTTTTAATAACATTTGGCATTATTTGACATTTTAGACTATGGTTAAGTTTTACTTAATGAAGAAATTTTCAAGTATAAAGTAAACGCAACACTCCTACAAAAAAGCTCCCACTGCCTGGCTAAGTATGGTCACCTCACCATCTGTGGGCACCTCCCCACAATTCATCTGTTTTTCCAAAGACTCTCCTTAACACCCCTTGAGAACTGTGGTGACAGACATGGCCCTGAAGGCCTCTGAGATTTTGTGAGAACACAGACTAATGTAAAATTCTGGAGCGCTTTCACACAGCCCCTTTCGTGAGCTGCTGTGCACTAATCTATCACTGAGCCTCCCAGATGCCGACTAAATATTTACAGTTTGTTTGTGTCGCAAAAACGTGGAGACGTGTGCTTAGATCCCGAGAAGTCCCAGGTGTGCTGGAACACAGGGGTTCCCTTTCCATTGCTTCTCGGCTCCTTTAACTCAATTCCGGGACTCAGGATGCCTTGCGATTTGATGGGCACGTTGTCTAAGTGCTGTTGGTGGCCTAGTGAAAGATTTAATATTGCTTATTGCCAAATACGTCTCCAAAGTGTTAATCCCCTTCTCTCTCCATTATCCTTCGCGAAGCAGCTGATGCAGCCCTGGAGTCAGAGTCAATCAGCACAGCCGCAATTCTAAAGAGGAGGCCGGAAACGCCTCCGTTGTTGGCGTCTTCGCAGAATATCTTAAACTACTTTTCCAAACTGCCAAGGGTGGTCAGACCTAAAGCTTTTTGTAGGGCATTTTTTGGTTATTTTTTTGTAGGGTGTTTTTTTATTTTGGGGGTGGGGGCTGGGGAGGACATTTGTTTGTTTAATGGTTTTGTAAGGGAATTTATTTAATGTGTCTAATTTGTTGGAGCTTAAGTTTTACTCTGAAGTAATTAGTGTAGAGCACTAGTAATTAAGGGCACTAAGATCCTATCCCCAGTTCTAACATTTATTCAATATCTTCAACAAACACCTCATGAACACCTCAAAGCCTTGCCTTGCCTTATCACGGATGTGTTAAGTGGAAGGCATGCAAGATCCACTCCCTGGGACGTAAGATCAAATTATCTACTGTAGGAGATTATAGGCTTTGCACAAAATGTTGAAGCCCTTGATGAAAAATTGATGCCAGGCCTTTAAAAAAGCCCTTTCAGGAAAATGACATCGTTAGAGAACGATTGTTGCAAAATATAGACTCTATTTCATCTCAAGCCTTGATTTCAACTATTACTCGGAACCACATTAACCCTGAAAAATGCAGGCAAACAAAGCAATTAGTGCTCGTCCCGTTAGATCTGACCTCAGCCACCTGCCTTACAAACAACATTCGGAATGCTGCCTCCTATTGCTATTGCTCAAGGCGAAGGTGTGGACAAAACCTGCTGTGAAGCACGTTCATGCTGTGAGGCAAGGGTTTTGTCTGTATCTCCAGCCCGATTGGGCATCGCCTGCCCTGACCCCTGGGCCAGCCCCTTGCTTCTGGGTCTCTGTGTCACTGCACACCTCTTCCTGTGCTTCTCTAAAGTGTTGAGAATGGTATGGAGTCCTAAAGCAGTGAAAGGAATAGGTGTGGTGAGAAAGCAGGAAATCTAAGGTCTGCGGGGGACGTCACCTGAATCGCTCCATTTGCATCTATGAATAAAGCTACAGAGAGAAGAGAACGAGCCGTCCACTCACTAGCTCCTGGGACAGGTTTATGCTGTTCTGTTAACTGCTGCTCAGCTGAGGAGCACGGGGAAGCAGCAAGGTCTAAAAATCTCTCACCTTCATAGCAAGTCGGAATGGATGCATTCAGCCGCTTGGTGACAGGGACATGGAGAGCATCAGGGCGCTCACCGTGATTTTATTTAAGACGGGAAGCTGCAGTGCACGAAATTCCGTCCCCCTCTAGTGTGCGTAATCTCTCCCCTCCCCACCTACAATGACCCACATCGCTTTGCATCCACGAGGCAATGATTAAGCCTTCCATGTTTCTCGTATGTGAACACAGTGTGCTCTTCTCTCAAGGCAAAATCACTCAGTATACTCACAACGTCTCTTGCATACCTACTGACGCCAAAATAATCAATCATCGTCCATTTGATGCTACTAGGATTTTCATTCCTGTCCAACGTCTTTTGTCTTCTACCTCTTCTCACTGATGAGTTGGGGACCTGTTAGCACCCGCCACATGCTCTCCAAACACCAACCCCAAGGGTGTAACCATGTGGAGGGAAGTGAGGCAGAGCAAGAGCCCGGGAGGGGAGAAACAAAGGCCGTGTTTTGCCTTCACAGCAATTTCCCAATTTGAAAGAATGGGTTTACTTGTGGCTATTCTTAATGCTTGTCTCCCTCCAGATGCTCTAAGGCCCATGCCAACCACCGTAGCTTTGCCCGCACTGTACCCCAGCACTTAGCCAGGATCTGGCACTTAATAAAGGCGCAGTAGATACTTAAGGCATAAGTGCATCACTGCATGACAGATCGGTAACTAAACCTGCTTCTAAGCCACACTCTGGGAAGAGGCAGAAGCGGGATTTGAACCCAAAGACGGAGAACTCTGCGCTCTATTCACTGATGCAGCTGAGCAGTCCATACTCTAACTCTCGGCTAGACCAACACACGGACACACTTCACACAGGACACACTTCACACAGGACACACCTCACACAGGCCTCCCATCCTTCCCCTTTGGCTTCCCCAGCTGGGTGGCCGGTTTCAAACAGCAGTGCTTCTCTCTCCACAGTGTCAGCTGGCTGAGCCCACAGCACCTGCTCCGCTCGCGCCAGGGCAAATGCCAGATGACGGGTGGGAACGGCAGCCGGAGGGACAGGAAAGCATAGCCAGCGCGTGCCCGTGTGTCTGAGGGGCTAAACGCTCGTGTTGCCCAACAGCTGGCGAGGCTGCGGTTGGCAGCCACGAGGGCGCCGGTGGCAGACGGGAAGGAACCCGCACACAAAGGGGTGGGTTCCAGCTGCGCCGCGGCTCCGGGCGCCGGGAGCCGAGGGGGCTCTGTTGGCTGGACTTTGACATTTTATATTTCATCAAATGAGTTCAAATTAGGGGCAAATCGTACCCTCTCCCCAAAAATACGGTGGAGGCCTGGGACGGGGGCGGGGCAGGCAATAAGGTGGGAGAGAAAGGGGGACATATGTAGTCCTTTCGACAACAAAGACTTAAAAAACATACATGGCTTTCCCGTGGTGTCCTAGAATTCCATGTCTGGACCCAGTTGGAGGGAGTTACGGAGTGAAGATGCTGGCTGACTAGGCTACGGTGAACCCTGAACATTAACAGTTATTTTCTCTAAATTGCAGAAGTTTCTGATACACTTTAGTAACTCTCTTTCTTAAATTCTCCTCAGGTTTGACAAAAGTTTTTATAGGAATTTAAAAAAAAAAAATGTTGAAGTGATATCATCTACCACTCAACCAGCAGGAAAACCTAAGGTTCCTATTAATATGGCAAATTATATGTCTGTAAATATGAAAAGTTGATGTTTGATATGATAGGACACTGTGATAAAAATGCTTGCCCTGGCCCGTGTGTTCAGTGGTTAGAGCGTCGGCCTGCGCACCAAGGAGTCGCCAGTTTGATTCTTGGTCAGGGGCACGTCGTGCCTGGGCGCAGGTGTGATCCCTGGCCCCACTTTGGGCATGTGCGGGAGGTAACCCATCAACGTGTCCCTCTCACATCAATGTTTCTCTCTCTCTTTCTCTCTCCACTCCTCCCTCTGTCCCTTCCACTCTCTCTAAAAAAATCAATGGGGGAAAAATAGCCTCAAGTGAGGATTAACAAAAAGTAGCTCAAACTTCCCCTCACCTCTAAATCTCTCACTCTTAATTATGTCACAGTGTTCCCATGGAGCTATTACCTACCTTAAAATGAACGCTACATTAAAACGATGAGTAACAGTGACCCTCCATGGATTTCATGGATTAGCAACCCACTCAAATCAGAATTATGTCGAGTTCTGTCATAAAATACTATAATTATTAGGTTATTAGTATTATAATCCTATATCTATGCCCACTTATATAATAGATTAAAATAAATATGGCAACATTCATACTTCATTCATAAAAATATTGAAAAGAAATATCAAGTGTTAACAAAATTTTCTCCGGATAGTGCAACGCTGAGAAATACTGTTTTGCATCCCTTCTTCCCATCCAAGTGGAATTTTTTCATAAATTTTTATTTTGTACTAAAGAATTAGAATTTTAATTGTTCACAAACACCTTATTTATACAGAGGTAGTAGGAGACAAAATGCGCCCGCACAATAGTTGACTGTTCTAATCACTAAGGTTATGCTGCTGTGAGATTTAAGAATCTAATCTATCAGTCCTCATATTCGTTCTACGTCTCCTCACAACCAGAAAGAAGGCAGGGAGACTGAAAAGATAACCTGTTGACAACAGGGTTTAACTCTCGGACTAAAGCTACGTTCGTTTTCCACTGAAAACCTTATTGTCAGTAACTCAGGCGACTGCAATGGGTGTTTCTCCCTGAGGTGACTCCTGGTTCGCTGCATGAGCCAGCCCGGCGGCTGCATGTCCCCCGCGCCCCTGGCAGCACCGCCACGTTCTTTGTGACCGTGTCCTCAGGGATGGAAGTGCGTGCAAGCCGCGGAGCGCTGCGGCCGCTCTGCGGACAGTGAGCCAGCCCTTCCTTCCTGGCTGCCCCAGAGACCATGTCACCTTGTTGAACAGACACAGAAAAATAGCGTCCAGCTGTCCACAGTGGGGAAGTAGGGGTGCCACTGCCCAGTAATTGAGGAAACTGGGCGTATTTTTCTCAGATAACGTGTGTGGCTGTGTGTGTGTGGCTGTGTGTGTGGGGGGGGGCTGTGTGTGTGTGTGTGTGTGTGTGTGTGTGTGTGGCTGTGTGGGTGTGGCTGTGTGGGTGTGGGTATGTGTGGGGGGCTGTGTGTGTGTGTGTGGCTGTGTGGGTGTGGGTATGTGTGGGGGGGCTGTATGGGGGGGCTGTGTGCGTGTGCGTGTGTGGCTGTGTGGGTGTGTGGGTGTGTGTGGCTGTGTGTGTGTGTGTGCGCGCGCGTGTGTAAAATTGGGAGGCAGAGACAAAGAGGTCAAAATCACAGTACTTTTTATTTTTAAGAAGACACTCTGCTTCTAAACTTTAATAGCTACTATTTTTCTCTTTCTCAGACATACGATGCTTTCACACGCCTTTAGAATTTCACTAACTATTCCTTCAACCTCGACACCAGCCCTCGCCTCAGTAATTGAAACTGCGTACTCATTCTAAGTAGAACTCTCCCTCCCGTGGGGCCTGCGCAGATGCATTGGGCAGCCTGTCAGGCTCACACTCTGTTCACCCGATGGCCCTATGACAGGTGTCTTCTGCTGACACAGACTGAGCGTTTCCTGGGGACACACACACAGAGTTCTATCTTTGTATCCGAAGTCCAAGCCACATTCATATTCTTGAAAGACAGATCTTAAGAGTATGGTTGTCTGATTCTAAGCCTCCAGTACTTCATTAATTTGGGGAACATCAGCAAAAAAGTGAAACTTCCTAAGCCTGAAATTATTTATCCTAAAAATTGGAATGATGATCAATACTACCTCATTGAACTGTTGTGAGGACTAACATAGATAATAATTCTAGGACACTTGGGGCAGGGCTGGGCACAAAAACACATAATAAACACTAGCTCTTATTTTAACACATTGTGGATGGATCACAAAAATTCTCGCTTCACATCACACAGTGTTTTACAAAGTATCATACTTTAAAAAGATGAAAGAACATGTAATAAATAACTTCAAAATGCAACGGGTATTTAATTCTAAAGCGTGCCTTTAACATTTATGTAAAACGTTTTTTGTACTCGTTCAATAGAAACTTATCTGGCCACTGGGTAAAGCTAGCAGTAAAACTACTGGTCTGCAATGTGTTAATAGCCAGTAATGGCCTTGCTTTTCTGTGTATCACGAAGTAAATATCATCTGTGGTGGGGGGAAAGGGAGACCATAGAGACTAAACAAAAATAAAATAATGTCACAATAAAAATAAATGGAAAAAATTAATATACACTTTATATTATCAAAAAACACTTATTTTATGAACTGTATTTCATTTCCTTTTTGCCATTTTATAAAGTTTCTTTACTCAAATTACAAATAAAATTATATCCCTTATCAGATTTCTGATGAGAAAACAAACATGATATGTTCTTAAGGTTTCCTTCCTCATTATCATTCATTTTCCCTTAGAATCCCATTAAATCCCATTAAATAGAAGATTCTTATCTGAACTAGAAAAGTGTAGGTTCCTAGCAAATCCCTCTAAGAGAGCCTGGCCACCATGGCTCAGTGGTTGAGCGCTGACCTATGAACCAGGAGGTCAAGGTTCAACTGCCGGTCAGGGCACAGGCCCGGGTTGCAGGCTCGATCCCCAGTAGGGGGCGTGGAGGAGGCAGCCAATCAATGATTCTGTCATCATTGATGCTTCTCTCTCTCTTCCTCTTCTTTCCTCTCTGAAATCAATAAAAATATATTTTTAAAAATATATGAGAAGATTCTTATCTGAACTGGAGAAGTGTAGGTTCCTAGCAAATTCCTTTGGAGGCGATTAAAGTCACTGTCACAGATGACTGGGTTTGTGGTTCCTTAATTTGGCTTTTAAGTTTCCAGTGGATCGTTAAAGGCTACACATGCCATTCTTCTAGCCACGGTCAATCTCGCTGAAATCTAAATCATTACACAGTAAGCCCAACAGGGACACATTTGGGCTGTTTACCACAAGAAAACTGTTTCCAAACATTCTGATACAGTCATTTCCTAAAGCTAAAAAGTAAAGGTGCTAAGTATTACAGATAATTTATGACCTTGAAATGTGATGCGTGTGGGAAATTTGGAAGTGGATTACAGAAAGAGTAATCATCAAAAGCTTGAAAAATAAGCCTTCGAGAACAGCACAATACTCATTTATCCTTCTCCTAAATCCTGTAGAGGTATTCCGGTCCAAAATTCTATCTAGTGATTTTAAGAAAATGTTTGAGTGAACTGAGCCATTTAGAGAAAGGGACTGGTAGATGGATACATCGGCCCAAGATTCAACACAGACAAGAGGAGACTGGCTAGAAAATACAGGCTGGGTTTCTCCAATCCAGCACCGAGGACCACCTAGGACGTTTCAGAATCAGAGACACCGAAGCTTGAAATAATAGTGTACAATTGAGCAGTTTAGATGCACATTAAAAACAAATGACTTAAGAGTGACATCACCTAAAGGGCAGAGTAGGATCTTTGTCCCTCCGCAGAGACCAACGATTAGACCAGGCGTCCTCAAACTACGTCCCGCGGGCCACATGCGGGTGTTTTTGCCGTTTTGTTTTTTACTTCAAAATAAGATATGTTCAGTGTGCATAGGAATTTGTTCATAGTTTTTTTTAAACTATAGTCCAGCCCTCCAACCGTCTGAGGGACAGTGAGCTGGCCCCCTGTTTAAAAAGTTTGAGGACCCCTGGATTAGACCCACGGAGGAAAAGCTCTGCGAGGGCGCAGACCCACCTAAGCAACCCCAACAGGATGGGACGTGAGAACGGCCGCTGAAGGGAAGGAAGCGCAGCCTCATTTCACCTGAACCCGCTGTCCCCCGAGAGCAGGCCCAGGGCCCGGAGGCACGCCCAGCGGGAGGGCTGTGGACACCACGTGCTCTCCGGGGGCGGGTGAGGAATGGGTCAGCAGTGCAGCACACGAGACTGCAGGGTAGTGACACAGTCTATGTTACACCATCACGATGGGTCCACGTCACTACACATGACGATGTAACCTTCCCAGGCGACAATCGGTGACAACACACACAGACATCGCCCACCAGGGCACTTCACTCAAGCCCTGGGATCCAGAGTCTTCACTGGGGCTGGGGCACAGAGACCAGACTGACCACCTATGAGACAGGGTCCGGCTGCAAGCGACAAGGGCTACAGGGACTACCAGGAGACATAAGACCAACTACCAATGGATCAAAGGCTTAAAACCGACAGAAGACCAGCTGGATCCAACATGGCCCCGAGCTTCACCCTGAGGTGACCCCAGCCTCATCCTACACGCCCTGTGCTACCTGAGTCTGCTAAACAGCACACCCCACGCCAATCCCAGGGGTCTCCCCCGCTTTGCTTTATCCCACCTCCTTAATCCGTCACCAATGGATTTCATGTAACCCACCTATGTCCCTCCTCTGATGGCAATGTATAAACACAGATGTAACCTGCCATTCTCCGGAGCATTATCTCAATGCATTGAGGTTCTGCTTCCCAGCATATGTCGACAGTTTGGCTCAAATAAACTCACAAAAATTCTTTACAGGTTTCAATGTTTTTTTACGTTAACAAATAAAATGGTCTTTGGAAACTAGGGTTGAAAGGAAAGAACTTGGTAACTTCTGTACACATCTTCAATGTTTGACTACTTCGATAAACTCTGAGTAGAGCCTTTTTTGTATTTGAAATAGTTGACTCTTGTGTCCTTACAGACAGTCCCAAAAGGATTCTCTGTTCCCTACAAATGAGTTGTGTTCTTTTTCCATTGGTTTGCGAGTCAAACTCACGGCTCCCTGTTAAAGTAACCATGAGAGCATTTGTCCGAGGCCCTTGGTGTTGGGTGACAGCAAGAGCGCCTCCGAGGACCTGAAGCAGCATGGAAAGCAGGCAGCGTTGCTGACGTCGGAAGGACGGGCGCTGGCGTCTTCGTTCGTCTCCGTGGGAACAGGCCAATGTTTCCGCAGCCTCGTGTCTGCCAGGGGACAGATTGGAAAGCCTGCTGCAAACAGGCTCCGTCACACGTGCATTTTTCTAAGCAAACTTTCCTAAGCTCGGATCTTTGTGCAGAATTCCTCGCCGTTTTGCCAACTCACTGCCGTGACAGAGAAAGTTGGAGCGATTTCTTTTCCTGGAGAATATTAAAAGCATCCTCCTCGATGAACTTCTTCCAGCCTTCACACAGCTTCCACCATATTCTTTCAAATGCTGGTTGGTCCTTTGAAATGGCCGTCACATGGATGGAGAAGGGGTGTTCAGACTGATCCCCGCAGGCAGGAACAGCTGCAAACGTAGGCGGAGGCAGTTAAGACTGCGGTCAAGGGCACTGACCGCACTGTGGGTCCCATGTGATAAAGGTCCATTGATGAGCAACCCGGGACCCCTCGGCTCTCGGGAGCGTATCCGGGACCCCTTTATTTCCAGCTTCCTGTTGTGTCCTCTCTAGGGCGTGGCATTCATGCTCGGATTGTAAGGCGACTGCTCCACCTCACGACCTTGTGCCTGCATCCCAGCGAAGGAGAAGGGTGCAGGGCAAAGGGCAAAGGTCAAGGCCCCAAGTTTGGTCTGTTTCCAAATGTTCTGTGAGGTCCTTCCCAACAACTTCCTCTTGCACTCACAGCTCCCGAGCTCTGTGCCGACGACCAGAGTCACGGCACCTCCAGGGGCACAGCAGGGTGTCTCCGATGTCTGAGGAAAGGCCTGTCCACCAGACAGCCAGGGAGCTACTATCGAGCAAATTCAGTCTCAACAGTTGACCTTGCTCCCTGGAAATGACACATCTTTGGAAAGCTGGGATTTTGCCAATGGCTATTGTTAGAAAGAAAAAAAGCGAGTTCTATTTGAAAATCCACGAGGAACAGAAAATGAGGGGCCCAGGGCCCAGATCCTAAGATTTGAACAGTTGTGCCGCATTCAAGGCAAGAACCTCCATTAACACGAAAATTTGGTTGGTCGAAATAAAGATAGCTTTTCTTCTAATTAATATATATTACTTTTTCAAATAGAACACAGATAGTCACTACATTGATTAAATTAAAGTGACTTACAATTTAACAAAAGCTGTAGGCGCTTCTTTGGCTCGAGGGCACTGTGAGACAATGGCAGGCGCTAAGAGCTCCATTACTAAGGATGCTGGGGAGCCTGGGCCTCAGACCATTAGCCATCACCAGATGCACAGGAATGCGGGGAGATCTCGCCTTTTGCTAGACACACACCAGGGCTCTATTAGCAAAGAAAAGGGGAAGAATGACGATTGGGCAGGCGGGAAGCGGCGTCTGTCCCACAGACAGATCGAGAATGTTCATGCTGTTTCTACTTCTTTTTGTAACATTGTCAAGTCCAAGCAAAGCACAATGTAAGAATTGGAAAAATGTGATAAATTACCAGTGGCTGCTCGTGCTTGTTTCCATTGTATTGTTGTCAGTGTTACAGATGTCCCCCGTGTCCCCCCCCCAGCCCTGCCCACCCAGGCCTTCCCCACCCTACTGTTGTGTCCATGGGCTGTGCAAATATGCTTGGATGTTCTGTGGTTGACCTCTTTCCCCTCTCCCACCAATGCTCATGCTTATTGATCACATACTTGGATAGCATCTTTGTGGATTTTGTAAACGTCACGTCACCTTAGTAGTTCAAAGTGTTATGTATTAATTCATCCTATATAATAAAAGGCTAATATGCAAATCAACTGAACAGCAGAACAACCAGTCACTATGATGCACATTGACCACCAGGGGACAGATGCTCAATGCAGGAGTTGCCCCCTGGTGGTCAGTGCACTCAGTCAGTGCGCTCCACAGGGGGAGCACCCCTCAGCCAGAAGCCGGGCTCACAGCTGGTGAGCACAGGCCGGGCTGAGGGACCGTCCCCCCACTCCCCAGTGCATGAATTTCATGCACCAGGCCTCTAGTATGTTATAAATTGTGAAACTTCTTTTGTAATGTTTTAATAGCACCAAGTATAGGGATGTCAACATCATTTTCATTATAAAAAGAACTCTTTAACAGTCTGATGTATTGTTTAAAATGTATTCTATTCATGACATCCATTCATCTCAAGGTAAAATCTATATTTTGGCAGCTTCCTTTCTCTGCTTTAAGTGAGCTATCACTTTAATCACAGGCATTTGCAAAACAGCCCAATTTTTTCCTTAATGCCTGCTAAATTTACTTACGATAGACATGCTCTTTTGCTAGAGGTAAGACAGATATTGTGTGAGGTTATTAATTCCCAGTTACCAGTGTACAAAATTATTAACTGAGGTGGAATTCCTCTGCTTATGTGCTTTAATTTCTTTTTCCCAAATGGGAAGATGCCAGAGCATGACTGACCGGCATGCCGCCAGGTGAAGGCATTTTCCAGAGTCTGTCAGCTGGAAGGTGGTTTTTCACCCCTGTGTTTCCTCTCAAGAGCTTGGGGGACTCGGCCAGACTGGGAGAAGCAGAATGGAACCGTGCACCAGTTACTGGCTTTTCCCTCTTCTTCTTTCTCACATTCCATGCACAACAGTGACACCTGCTGGTAGGCTGGGACTGCTGGTGGGAAAGCAGGGCCCACCTCTTTCCCGCTCACGCGCTGAGCCAGGCCCTCTCTGCATGAAGGCACCATGTGGAAGGTCCCTTCATCAGCAGGTCATCTTTACATACCATCATCGAATGTCATAGCAGTTTTTAAAACAAAGCATAATGGGAGAGCAGGTACTTATTTCTTCACAACTAATTCAAGACCCGGGTTAAGTGCAAAGTTAACTGACATGAGAAGTTCCGTCGATACAATGAACGAGCCTGTGTTCAGCACCTGCTGAGGAATTTCATTTCCTAGGAAGCTCCCTGGCCACGGAAGAAAGCTATCAAAAGAGCAACCATCAACAAGATGGCATTTTCAGGCTATTTTTAGTGCAGAGAGAGGTCGGGGGACTGAGCAGGAAGGACCCAGTGCTGATGACCGCCCTTCCTCTCCGACGTTCCACCAGGCCCGTCCCTGCGCAGAGCTCCCCGGGCCCCGAGCATCTGCCAGGGTGCACCCCTTAGGGCACCTCCCATCTCAGCACCCACCTCGCCCAGGGCCCGGAGCAGGCGGCCCGGAGCAACACGGGGCCTACACGGGCTCTGTGATGGTGACCTCGGATGAGAATCCCGCCCTCCAGGGGCTCAGCCTGGCACCGGTAGCTGCAGCTCATCTATTTCTACTCTAACCCCCTTCCCCAGACAGAGGGTAAGCGGACCGCACTGATTTCAAGGTGATTCTCTTGTACCTCCCTCCCTAGAAAAGATGAGAAGTCCCACATACACGCATCAGGATCATATTCATCATCAACACCAGGAAACTCCAAGCAGAGACTAAAGCAAACTTAACCTGATATCAGCCATTATTTTTAAAGTAGAGGTGTGAAACATTAGGAGAAACTGAATGACTATTGTTCCTCCAGTCATGAATGCAACACAGAAATGAGTATTATAAGTTCTAGTCATACATTTTAAAAAGAGCATTTAACGTGAAGAAGAAGAAAAATGTGTTGCTCAGGGTGATTTAAAGTGGATTAAGTAACAATGAACCGGATAGACTTATTATAAAAATTATACTAATTATGTTTATCCTATCATCTGGATTAGCTAGTATCTCTTCATAATAACAGTTCTTTAGAACCTTATTACTGTGAGTTACAAGAGATATTTGTAAAGAACAGACCATGAACATTTTTAATCGAAAATATTTTTTAAAATATAGGTAAGATTCTTCTTTGCATTTAGAAATTAAGACTTTTATGTTATCTAAAATTGCAAATCAAATTTGACCAAAGAAATAAGCTATAAATAATGTGTAACTATTCCTTAGATGGTACAGAAACCATTATGATTAATAGAAATTTAGTAATATAGTCAGAATTATATACTGGATATATTTCTGAATTCCTAAAAAAGTATTATTCTCAAAAATGAGAGAGATAAGCAATTGATTCATTTCCTTGCCTAATCTATAAAATCTGATAGTTGTTTCTGGTATTGTTACTGCTTTATTACTCAGATTTCTAATATAATTTTCAAAATTGTTCTCTAGGTAAAGAAATAAACAAGCCACATACAGCAGATATAGCTACTGTATACATTTTTCATACAGAAAATGTTAAATGTCCTTTAGGTATACAGCAGTAAAATGAACAAACTATAAAGGAATGGGTCATTATCTAATTGACAAGGAAATCTACTTCCTTCCATGCAAGAAATAAGTAAAGTGCAATAAAAGGTTTTTCTTTAGATATTATGTGTGCTGCCTGTTGGCCATTTTGCTCAGGAAGAAGGTGGCGGGAGATGACTCTCTCTGTGAGTGGATGTGGAAGGGGGCACCTTTATGCAAAGGGAGGGGGGTCAGGAGATGTCACATAAAAAGCGCTCGCTCTCCGCGCCCTCGGGAGGGCCACTGTGAACCCGGCTTCCTCTGAGATTTAATATGGAGAGAGACCCTGAAAATTCACAAATATTTAAGTTGTGGCTAATTAGGAACCAATTATAGTTTATTTTTTAATACTGATATTTCAAATACTATATTTAATGTCTGATTGGGGCTAATTAATGACAATAAATGGACTCTTCGCAAAAAAAAACCAAAAACAAAAAAAAGCATTTTAATGTATACAGAGAGAAATCCACGGAACACATGTAGGAACAGACAGTGAGGGTGTGAGATAACGGTGGAAGGAACCGGAAGTTGGTCAGGCTGAAGTTGCTGACTGGGCTCACCCAGCAGCGATTCCCATGTAACGCTACAACTCGGGGCGTTAGAAAGGGCCCCGGCGGTGTGGAGGCTGATGGGCTGAAGCCTGGTAGAGAGGTCAGGCTTGGCTTTGGCTTAAGCCAGTGGTCGGCAAACTCATCAGTCTACAGAGCCGAATATCAACAGGACAACGACTGACATTTCTTTGGAGAGCCCAATTGTTTAAACTTAAACTTCTTCTAACGCCACTTCTTCAACATAGACTCGCCCAGGCTGTGGTGTTTTGTGGAAGAGCCACACTCAAGGGGCCAAAGAGCCGCATGTGGCTCGCGAGCCGCGGTTGGCCGACCACGGGTTAAGGTAAAGGAAGGGATTCGAATGCTTCGGGAGACTGAGGGGCCGTGGCTTTCTGTCCCTGACGCCTACTCGGCCGCACTGAGAGTCACGCAGACGGCGTTGCCCACTGCGGGAGTGCTGTGGGGCCTGGCACCGGGAGGGGCTCTGGCTGCTCCTGGCCGTGAGGCGGGCCTCCCGGGGGACTAGGCACTGACTGAGGCCTCCCCGTGCAGTGGGAAGCAGGGTCCCAGGGCGGCAGGGCCCAATGGCACCACGCTGACCAGCACGGAGGCAGCGTGGCGGCCACGCGGACAGCGCGGCAGATCAGCGATCGGTGACACTGAAGACACATGGGACTGGCTCGCTGATCACCGTGTCCCTGGACGTGGACAGGTAGGGATCCCACCAGATTCATACTTGATCTGCGTAAGCAGAAAGGTTCTAGGTGAAGTGAACCAACGGCTAACTGAGAGCAGAGACAGACTACGTCCCCTCAACCCGTTCCAAGGGGTGAGCCAGTTTACAAGCCCTGATCCCCGAGTGAAGAGAAGCCCAGGTCCCCTTGAGTGTTTTTCCAAAATCCACAGTGTCTGTCTTTCTCCCCGGCTTCCCCAGAGGGGAGCTACGACTCTCTATCAGAGGAAGTGCATCGGGGAAAGGACACAATCCGACCCTCCAGGGTCCTGGGCACAGCTCTGGCCTGACACTCACTCCGGGAGACCCCACATCACTGTGGCCACCAGGCAGCGAGGGGCTATGGAGGCCAGTGATCAACAGAGTTCCAGCTCACCTCCGTCCCACAGTGGATTCAGTGGGTCCCCGAACGCACTGTGGCCATTTTCCCAGTTCCCGAATGTATCGCTACAATAGACACACTCAACAGACTGCAGAATCTGGGAGGGAAGGCGGGGAAGGCTGGGTGGGTGGGAAGAGATCCATCAAAGAACTTGTATGCTTATGTGCATAACCCATGGACACAGACAATGGGTGGTGAGGGCCTGGGGGAGAGGGGGCAGGCTAGAAGGGGCCAATGGGGGAAATGGGAGGGCATATGTAACACTTTCAACATAAAGATTTTTTTTTAAAAAAATAAAATAAACATACTCAACAGGTGCCAGAATCCTCACATGCTAGCTTATCGATTTCTTTTTTCTTCAAGGTACATATTTCACTCTGTTTCAGAGTTCCTTCAATGAAATTACTTCTAGGGTCTCCATCATGCTTAGCATTATACATCATATTAGTTAATACATGGCTAATAGTGGAATTCCACTTAACAAATCCCACGGGAATCTTTTCACACGCCTTGCCAACAAGCAGGCATTCTCAATTGTAGTAAAGCAAACCATTCGAGTCACAGTCATAACGTCTATATACATATTGCTCTTAAACTCCACCTTCTTGTTGCTGGGCCTGCCCTAAAAGCTACCAGGACGCTTCTGAACCCTACGTCATTCAACAGGTTCTGGTGGCCTCCCCGGAGTCAAGCTTGGGAAGGGAGCTACCGAGATGAACAAGACGCGGCCTTGACCTCCCGTCCCCCTGTCCAGCAAGGGACAGGAGACACAAACAAGGTGGACAGGCAGGGTGCCAAGCAGAGGGAGGGCCTCGGAAACAAGTGACAGGAGCTGCCGCTGCAAGAAAGATGGGAATGGAACCGCCCCGAGCACAGGCTCGAGCTGAGCCGCAAGGATGGACGGGCTGCAGGCTGAGACCAGGAGAACGAGCAGGAGACTGGGGATGGGGAGAGGCTGCCGAGAGGGAGAGCAGTGGAGGGCAGAGGGCACACAAAGGTGAGACTGCGGCTGGCGACAAGTCTGAAGGCGTCAGAGTCCTCCATCCCAAAGCCCGCAGAGCCGGCCAGTGATCCTAGGAGCTACTGTAAACTTCTAATCGTAATACATCCGTTTTAGGCACATCAGTAAGTGCAGTGAAATAAAATATAGATCATTTGGTGAATTGATCTCTCAACCACTGAGCTTCTGACAAACTCATCTGGAGCCGAAGATTGGTAAGTTGTAAATGATTGTGTTTTCCAAAGATGGGCACACGACCACTGCAGAGAGTTACGTGGGAAGGCTGCTAGCAGAAGCGCCTTCGCAGACGGAAATGCACGGGTGTCTGTGACCTTCCTCTGAAGGCATGCAGATTTCCTCCCAATGCTTTCTGTGCACGCACACAGTCTTTCTTCTGACTCCTTGAATATTCTAAGATCATGGCAAACATTAGCACCTTCAAGCATCTAGTCTTAGCGTTCACTAAATCTTTCTTCAGTCCCAGAACAGTGATTTATGTACAGTACACCTTTAATAAATAATTTTTGAATGAATAAAAGCATAAATCTAAGGATTCTAAACAGGATTCTGCCTGAAAAGCAGTATGTCCATTAGACTCTTCCCGTTTCACAGCTAAAAGGGAGGCTTTGAACATCTGCCTTTGTCACTTGGGGACAGAGAGAGTCAAGAGTGCCTGACGGCAAACACAAATGGCCTGATGGCAAACACAAATGCTCCCTATTAATCACTCATTAAACGTCACTTACTGAGCTTGTTAGGTTTGATCCAATCATGGAACCTGCAATCCCCCTCTCCCCACCCCGGAACTGGCTTCCAGGCCACTTCATGATGGACATTCCCTTTTGCAGAGACCAGTCCCCTCGCAAGGTCATGCTCTCCCTCCACCCCCTCAGTCTGCACAGAGAATTCTCCGCCAGAAAAAGCCTCCAAAGGTCCTTTGAAAACCTCTGCCTCCCCGTCCCTGGTCCCTGGGGGCGGGCGCATTTGGGGCTCAGCCCCTTGGGCCTCCAGATGACTGAATACACTTACATTCCCTTACTGCTGTGGCCTCCTACGTTCCTCGTTCCAACTTCAGCGACCCTAACAGAAACCACCAGACATGCATCTAGTCCTTTTACTGTGTTTTAAAGAAACAGATTTTATGAGAGTTTAATAATAATGTTTGGTGAAACGTAAAGGTGTTCTTAACTAATTCACAGAGGATGGCTTTAGTCACAAAAACACTTGTTTGGGGAGTTTTGATAAAAGACTTAAATGTAAGTCGTGAAGCCATAAAATTCCTAGAAGAAACCGTAGGCAGCAAAATCTCAGACATCTCTCGTAGCAATACGTTTGCCGATACAGCTCCTAGGGCAGAGGAAACTAAGGAGCAAATAAACCAATGGGACTGCATCAAAGCAAAAAGCTTCTGCACAGCAAGAGAAACATCGACTAAGTGAAAAGGGAGCGCACTGAAAGGGAGAATGTATTTGCCAATGATTCATCTGATAAGGGGTTAATATCCAAAATATATGAAGAACTTACACGATTCAATACCAGGAAGACAAACAATCCAATTTAAAAATGGCGGACCTCGCCAAAACCGGTTTGGCTCAGTGGATAGAGCGTCGGCCTGTGGACTCAAGGGTCCCAGGTTCGATTCCGGTCAAGGGCATGTGCCTTGGTTGCGGGCCCATCCCCAGTAGGGGGTGTGCAAGAGGCAGCTGATCGATGTTTCTCTCTCATCGATGTTTCTAACTCTCTATCCCTCTCTCTTCCACTCTGTAAAAAATCAATAAAATATATTTTAAAAAATTTTAAAAATAAAAAAAATAAAAATGGCGGACCTAAATAGACACTTCTCCAAAGTGGACATGCAGATGGGCAAGAGACATATGAACACAATGCTCCAAGTGACTAATCATCCGAGAGATGCAAATCAAAACGACAGTGAGGTACCATCTCCCACCTGTCAGAATGGCTACCGTCAACAAATCAACAAATGACAAGGGCTGGCGAGGACATAAAAAAAAAAAGGAACCTTCGTGCCCTGCTGGTGGGAATGCAGACTGGTGCAGCCACTGTGCAAGATAGTATGGAGTTTCCTCCAAAAGTTAAGTATGGAACTGCCATTTGACCCAGTGAGCCCACTTCTAAGAATATATCCCAAGAAACCTGAAGCACCAATCAGAAAGAACGTATGCACCCGTGTTCACAGCAGTGTTATTTATAACTAGAGGCCCGGTGCACAAAATGCGTGCACTCGGGGAAGAGGGGGTCCCTCAGCCTGGATTTCGAGAGGGCGCAGGCCAGGCCAAGGGACCCCACTGGTGCACAATCGGGGCCAGGGAGGGATGCAGGAGGTTGGCCAGCCAGGGAGGGACTGCAGGAGGGCTCCAGGGCGTGTCTGGCCTGTCTCCCTCAGTCCCGATCGGCCGGACCCCAGCAGCAAGCTAACCTACCAGTTGGAGCGTCTGCCCCCTGGTGGTCAGTGCACATCATAGCAAGCAGTTGAGAGGTCTTAGCATATCATTAGCATATTATGCTTTGATTGGCTGAATGGCCAACTGGACGACTGGACACTTAGCATATTAGGCTTTTATTATATAGGATAGCTAAGATCTGGGAACAACCCAAGTGCCCACCAGCAGATGAATGGATAAAAAAGCACTTGTTTGGGGAGTTTTATCTGCTGCGCCTGATAAATTATGGTTAAATATATCACCTTAAGTTCCACTGAAAATAACTTAAACGTTGAGGGGAAAGTCTAACAGCCTGTGGCATACATTATAAGGGTGGACAGAAATCTAAGAAATGTGAATGTGTCTTTGTCATCGTGTGAAAAGGAAGGGAACTCCCCCAGCCTCCCGGGTCGCCAGCGTGTCCTTTAGGAGACTCGCCTGTGTAAACGCTTTCTCTGTCACTCTGCGATGCCAGGAAACCCTGCTAGAAGCTTCCTGAGCCCCCAGAAGGCCTCTCCTGGGGCCTCAGAGCCCCTTCAGGAAGGTGAGCATCGGGAAGGTTGGTGTTCTGTCTCCCGTCTCGTCAGGAGTTTGGTGAAGGTGCCTGAGTCCATGCTGTAACTGCCTGCTTGTCAAGAAGATAAATGAAGTTTCCTTTTTCCTCAGATCAGAACAATTAACATGGATGTAATAAATCACAGCTTCAGGGCGATATAAAAAGACTAGGATTTCTTTTTGCATCTGCCATCTCTTTGGGATTTTGTCTCTAATGCACATCACGGAGTGATTTAATGATTTTTTTACAATAATCAAACTGTCTCATTCTTTTCTACACTTTGTGGAGAGGATGCTCTGGATTGGCAGGAGAATTCACTTTTAATTCTATTTCCCCAACAGGACGCACGTGGAGCTGAGGAGAAAGAAAAGGCTGTATCGAAACAAGAACAAGAAGGCTGAGTAAAACAGAACAGTCAGACCAAAGCAGAGAAAATGTTTGTCTATTAAAAATGGAGAGCATTATGCTGAGCGAAATAAGCCAGTCAGAGAAAGACAAATCTCACATGATCTCACACACGTGGAATCTAACAGACAAACTCGTGAACAAAATAGACCCAGAGACATGGAAGCATGGAACCGGCTGAGGAACCTCCGAGGGAAGGTGGGGGCGGGAGGAGGGGGGGAAAAGATCAACCAAAGGCTTGTATGCAGATATGCATGACCCAGGGACACAGACAACAGGGGGTGCAGGCCTGGGGTGGGGGATGGAGCAGGTGGAAGAGGTCAATGCGGGGAGGGGAGGGACATTTGTAATACTTTCAACAAGAAAGATAAATGTTTTCAAAATTGGAGTAAACGCCGTGTGCCTGTACTGGCAAGTCCGAGTATACAGAACTAATGTGCTACGTGCTGGAGGTTGGAAAAGCTCAGAGAATTCAGAGCCTCTGCTTTCAGCTAAATCCACCTGTGCAGGTTAATCAAAAGAAATTCGATCGTTCTCACATCAAAGCAACCCCCTTATTTCCATGAGAACTAGAAAGGAGCTAAACAACATGCTAATAAAAGTACCTAACTGATGAAACTTGGAAAAAAAGTCCTCAAAGAATCAGCAAGGCCAAGAAAATACCCTCATCAATTAATGCATCAAGAGCTCACTCTATAAGTCGTCTAAAAAAATCACCCATTAGCAGCTCACATAAGTGAACCTCTGTTCTCTGCGCTATAACTAATTAGCACTGGATTGCATTCCACATCCTCTAGTCTAGCAGGAGAAGGAAACTTTGTGAAGACCAAACCACCGCCCACACACTTCCTCACTATCAAGTATTGTCTGTCTAGTTGGGAATGTCTGATTTACAGAGAACTCCAGTCAGATAAGCCCGCCACAAGCCCGCGACCCTCAGCCGGACGGCGCTTCAGGCAGGCCGCTTCCCGGCTCCAGGCCTGGCCTCTCCTAGATCGCTTTTTAAAACTAAATGTGTATGGCGGTCTGTTCCATGCCTCCCTGCTTCAGGTCTTATTTTGTTGGTCAATTCATTTTGTTCATTAGATGCCACATATGAGTGAGCTCATGGGATACTTGTCTTTCTCTGCCTGGCTTATTTCACTCAGCACAATACTCTCCAGGTCCCTCCATGCTGTCTCACAGAGTCAGAGATTCTTCTTTTTCACAGCTGCATAGTATTCCATGGTGTACATGTCCCACAGCTTTTTTATCCACTCATCTACTGATGGGCACTTGGGCTGTTTCCAGATCTTAGCTATTGTACATTGTGCTGCTATGAACATAGGGGTGCATATATCCTTTCTGATTGGTGTTTCTGATTTCTTAGGATATATTCCTAGAAGTGGGATCACTGGGTCAAATGGGAGTTCCATTTTCAGTTTTTTGAGGAAACTCCACACTGTTCTCCACAGTGGCTGCACCAGTCTGCATTCCCACCAGCAGTGCAGGAGGGCTCCCTTTTCTCCGCATCCTCGCCAGCACGTGTCGTCTGTTGATTGGTTGATGGCAGCCGTTCTGACAGGTGAGAGGTGGTGCCTCACTGTGGGTTTGACTAGCATTTCTCTGACAGACTGACCCGCCCTAGACCTCATCCTCTCCACCTACTCATGGGCCCAGAATCTCATTCTTCAAGGCTTCATCCAAGGTCCCCATGTGCACGGAACCATTCCTTGTTTAGCACACAAACATGCAGTCACATGCTCCACCATATTCATAACTTTCCTTTTAAATATGGTTTTATTGATTTCAGAGAGGAAGAGAGAGGGAGAGAGAGAAACATCAGTGATGGGGGAGAATCATTGATCGGCTGCCTCCTGCACGCACTACGCCCCTGGGGATGGAGCCCGCAACCCGGGCATGTGCCCTGACCGGGAATCAATGCTCAACCACTGAGCCAGGGCAGCTGGGTTCAAGAAGAATTTTCTTGATTGTAGATAGCACAGATACGTATTACTGGTTGTAGCACATATATGTATATGTATATCTGCAAATAGTTATATATTTTCATAAATATATTGAAGTGGACCAGAATATGCTACCTCAGCATAGGCCTCTTTGACATAAGGATTGTTTTGAGCTTGAGGCGACTGAGGAAAAGCTCTCAAAACAGAGACCGAGTTCCCTTTTGCAAAGGGAACTGACGCTTACAAAGGGAAGTCCCATTGGTAAAGCTGTCTTCTGCCCCTGTGCCAGGAATGAGGACAACTCTTAATTTAATGTAATTTAAACTCTTCATTTAAATCTCAACTGAAGAGCCAGTGTTTAACCCGCTGGAGTTGTTAGGTAATTGCGGAGTACTTCATAAATGTCAGTGACTGAGCAGAGGCACAGAGGGAGGCAGCACAGTGAGCCCGGGGGTCGGGGGGTTGCACTCGTGCTGCTCTCCTGCTGAGAACAGAGACAGCGCGTCTCCTAAGCCAACTGAACAACGGGAGGAGGGTTTCTACGAAGACCCTGTTGTTCTTCTAGTGCAGTGGTCCTCAACCTTCCTAATGCCGCGGCCCTTTAATACAGCTCCTCATGTGGTGGTGACCCCCAACCATAAAATTGTTTTCGTTGCTACTTCATAACTGTAATTTTGCTACTGTTAATGAATCGTAATGTAAATATCTGTGTTTTCCGATGGTCTTAGGCTCTACAGGTCGCGACCCACAGGTTGAGAACCGCTAGCAGGGTCGCCTAAGACCATCGGAAAACACAGATATTACGATTCATTAACAGTAGCAAAATCACAGTTATGAAATAGCAACGAAAATGGTTTTATGGTTGGGGGTCACCACCACATGAGGAACTGTATTAAAGGGACGCGGCGTTAGGAAGGTTGAGGACCACTGTTCTAAGGGGACACAGACCAGCCCTATGACGCTCCATCGTCACTCATGCCCATGAGGAAGAGGCGGGTGGGGTGTTCCCTCCTTCTAAAGGGTTTGATGTGCACATTTTTGTTTGCTTGTTCTTGTGTTGGCCACTGAGCATTGTATCTGATGAGAAAAAATTGAGAAATGCTGCAGTAGATTATTTAATATCTTACTTAATGTTTTATTTAATATTTTAATACCTCAGGAAAGCAAAAATAAGAAGAAAAAAACTTGAGAAAGAAACCTCTGACAATACCCTCACCCTTCTCAAGGGCAGAATTCAAGGGCAACAGAAAAATCTTGCCAAGATCCATCACTGTGTCTTTTCCAAGCTTGTCTCTGACCCCTGGGGCACTGCCCCTTTTTCTTCTGTGACTATAACAACACTCTAAGCCTCTGTCCCACAGACTAACTTAGATAGAAGAAAGCCATCTTCTGCTTTCAGTTTACTCAGAGCAAAGCCTCCAAATATGTCCTCCAGGTCCCACACGTTTTCCTGCACCTCCAGCTGTTTTGCCTGTTAACTATCCACGGAACAGAGGATCCTTACTTTTTTGTTGAAGGATTCACGCCCAGCACACTTGGGTGGCGATAACTATGCCCATGGTGATGGACTGGGAGGCCACTGGAGGTCTAAGGACTCCTCAGCAAAGAATAAAAGCGCAGCAGACCCTCAGTGCCCAGGAGGAGACCCTGCACGCCGGCATGAGCTGCTCGCTCTTCAGGTGCAGACACACAGCCAAACAGTGACACCCCAAACCCCAGTGTCTCTCTAACATCCCGCCCTGATGGGCAGAGCCCAGGAGTCCAAGCAGACTGCAGAGTCAGGCGATGAAGGCAGGTGACCTTGCTCTTCCTCCGGACCCTGAAGACACGAGTGAGGACGACAGGGGCCTGGGAAGGAGGGGGTGCTTCGTATGGTCCCCGAAGGAGGAACGCAGAGGCCCAAGTGGTAGGGATTATAAACCCACTAGGTCATCTGGAGGCCAGGGACGGAGAGTCAGAGGTTTTAAAGGCCTCTGGGCGGGTCTGGGTCCTGGGAAGGTCCCAAGGGGAGAGCTAATGGTCTGAGCGAGAGGGCCTGTGGGCTGTGAAGTGGCCTAAGGTCAGTTCCCAGGGGAAGGGGTGTCGATTCAATTATTTGATCTGACCTCACAGCGCTTGGTGCCGACATCAATCCTTCCTGGGAAAGAGGGAGACCAGGGAGGACACCCCGAAGGCAGTGTTCTGGAGTGACACACACACAGAAGCAGTAAAGAATAGCAGCGATGTTGACGATGACGATGATGACAATGACGACGATGACACAGCAAGGAGGTAAACAGGGAAAAGCAGTTCCAGTTCACAAAGCTTTCTGCCGCCAGAGACGAGCGGAGAAGCAACAGAGAGCAGGGCCTCCTTCACCGGCTTCTCCCGAGACCCACCAACTCCGACAGCGACCGAAAAGCTCCTCAGCTCAAGTAGTTGCCGTCATAAACTTCAGAGTCTCAAATAAATACGTGCGTCTGTGCTATTTCTCCAGCCAGTAAATTTATTGTGGGCCTAATTAAAGTTATTAAACATTTTAGCACTTCATGAATTATTAAGGCTACATCTATGTGTATATTATTGCCTAAAACTAAATCATTACAAAGTCTATGCCTGCAAACGATAGATTAAAAGTGATTAATGGGTTTCTTCGTCGACCATTATCATTTGTTCTAATTGAATTACTTTAAGAATTTGGCCCAGTAATGTACTATTATTAAACATCTACAGACAGTACAAGTAAAACATGCTGAGGAAACCATGTTTTTGACCTTCAAGAACTCAGTTTCATTCCCTAACCAACCCCATTTACAACCAACAACGAAGACTCGCCCCTCAGGGTCCAACTCCCACACGTGCCTTTTGTTCCACACCTGGGATGCTTCCAGACCTTTCTTCAAGCTGCTCTATATCATGACATATCAAATGTCTCGTCTGTAAAACCTGAATTTTGGATCCTATTTATACCTATTATAGCCTTCCTCACAATGACATACTTTCACAATTAGCAAATTACCGTTACTTTTTTTTAATCCTCACCCAAGGGTATTTTTCTCATTGATTTTTTTTTTAACTTTAACTTTATTGTTGAAAGTATTACAGATTCTCCCTCCCCCCACCCCCATTTTTTTTTTACTAGATCTTTATCACTATTTATTTGGGGTGGAATTGGCAGTTTCATTTAATGTAGTTTCAATTTTATAAAAACTTTTTAAATTAATTAAAGAACATTCTTCACAGTATAAAATGATATAGTATATTATGATGAAAATGTTTACTAAGGGAGTTTATGATTTACAAGATTGATATATAGAACTGCACTAAGCATTTTTTTTAGGGGTTGTTTTTTGTTTTTTTCTCCCATATCTGACAGAGTTTTATCTGTCTTTGGAACAGGATTATACTTTTAGCATTCACTTTTTTAAAAAATTTACCCAATCCCAGTTTACAATTCAATGTTTTTAGTAACTTTACCACGTGGTGCTGCCATCATCAAAAGTTAATTTTGGTGTGTATTCATACCACCCATAAGATCTCCTCTGCCCATGCACGGTTAATTTCTGTTACACCATTCACTTACTTCCTGTCTTATAAACTTGTCTTTTCTGGGCATTTAAAATAACTAGAGGCCCGGTGCATGGATTCATGCACCAGTGGGATATCTGAGCCTGGCCTATGAGATCGGGCCGAAACCAGCTCTCTGACAACCCCCGAGGGGTCCCAGATTAGTCCAGGCCGAGGGACCCCACCGGTGCACGATCGAGGCTGGGGAGGGACTTCGGGAGGGCTCCAGGGCGTGTCTGGCCCATCTTGCCCAGTCCCGATTGGCCAGACCCAGCAGCAAGCTAACCTATTGGTCGGAGCATCTGCCTCATGGTGGTTAGTGCGCATCATAGCGACTGGCCAGATGGTCGGACACTTCGCATATTAGGCTTTTATTCTATAGGATGTGTCAATCGAATACCTAGGTTTTAGGTATCAGACTTAATCAGCCGGGAGAAAGGAGTTACAGCAACTGGATGGGATCCATTTCCTCCTCAGCAACCTAAGTCCCTCCAGCAGTCACACAGGGGTCTCAGGGAACATCGGGCTTTCAGTCAACCCAAAACAGCCAATTATTTCACGTACCCAATGTTGTCTAAGTCAAATATTTCAAAAATATTTAACAAAGCATAAAACAAAAAAAGTTTTTCTGTTTAACCAATGAATAACAAATTGTATATTATCTAAGTGCCCCATTTTATAAGTTGATTAGTTTTATATATAACTAGAGGCCTGGTGCATGGGTTGGGTCCCTCTGAGTGGCCTGCAGGGATCAGGACAAAGTCTGCAGTCTAATGCCGCCTGCAGCTCCTACTTGCCGCTCCCGCTCATCCCAGCCTCACTGTGCCTGCTGTGGGCTCGTGCCCAATCAGTCCCGATCAGGAGAGGCTCACACACTGCTGCAGCAGTGCTCGCCAGCCAGGAGCCCTGTGTCTGGTGCCCTCCCAAGGGGAGTGGCCTGAGGGATCAGGCCGGGGAGGGGCCGAGGGGGGCTCCAGGGCGTGTCTGGCCCATCTCACTCAGTCCTAATCGGCCTGACCCCAGCAGCAAGCTAACCTACTGGTTGGAGCATCTGCCCCCTGGTGGTCAGTGCACAACATAGCAACTGGTCAACCAGTTGACTGTCTGCCCCCTGGTGGTCAGTGAACGTCACAGCGAGCTGTTGAGCAGCCTTAGCATATCATTAGCATATTACACTTTGATTGGTTGTTTGGTTGTTCTGCTGTTCAGTCTATTTGCATATTACCCTTTTATTATATAGGATGAATAAAGGGCATTTTTTTTAAAAAATGAGTGGCCATACATTTTTAGTAGATACCATAAGATTATACTTCTTAAACTAACATGAATATATTCAGTACTATCTAAAGGAGTGTATGAAATAATAGGTCTCACTCTAGTTTTGTATTATCTTTGAGAGTAAGTCATTTTAAGCATTGTATTCATATTAAAACAGCAGGGATATAATATAAAATAGGATGAAAAAACTTCCCTCCATCTACAGGAAAAACAGTATGTTTTGAAAGATGTGAAGATTATTTTGCGTTTCCCACTTCCCTGTGTGCTGGTCAGAGTGAGTGATCAATCACACAGCTGCTCTCCATGCTTGCTCGTCAGGGTCACCACAGGAAACAGCGCTGCCGAGGCCAGGAGCTCTGTGGTGCCTGGTGTGAGGACAAAACAGCCTCAGGAACCTGCTTTCGGGCCCTCTGCTGCCTCCTCACCCATCAGGGACAGGGGGCAGGATGCACACAGACACCCTCCCCAGGACCTTGGTTCCTGAGTCAACAGGATGGGGTGCTGGCAGTGGCGTCTCCGTGGGGCATGGGCAGCAGCGGGGCCTGGCCCTCATCCCCCACAGGGCACCACGCAGGCAGTGGCTCTACCTGCCAGGCCCCTCCAGCCCCACCCACACTGAGTCCTGTTCCTTTTCCAAGACTTCCAGCAATTCCGTGGGCTTGGAAAAGACTCTGAAGAGGTTTCTTTCTTTCTTTCTAAGTTAATCACAATGCAATTGATTTATGTTTCTAAGCCAGACAGACTCCCTGACTCAAACGACAGAAATAGCAAGATGCTCCAACAGGACGCCATCGAAGTCACGAAAGCAGTCGCACCCCCAGGGATTCCACAGGCCGGGAGGTGGGTGGCACAAGCTCTAACTGGGCGTTATTTTACAGGAAATAGCTATCCTTGGTGAAGAGCACCTGTCCTGGTTTCCAACATCCCAACGTCCTGGGAGAACGCGCAGGGGAGGGCACCACCCACCACATCAGAATCGCACAGGGCGCAGTTCCAGGCAGCCTTCCATCAGAACCTCCCGAGGGGCCCGAGATCTGAAGTGTAAGCAGCCTGGGATTGACGTGGGTGCAGATTCCATTTTGAGAACAATGGGCTAGGTGGATTTTTTTAAAATGTACTGAAACAGACTTTACACATCTATAATGATAAAGGCGTAATATGCTAATTAGACCAGACGTCCTTCCGGACGACCTTCCGGACGAAGCCAGGGCTGCGAGGGAAGCCGGTGCCAGCAGCGGGGGAAGGAAGGCCTACTCTTGCACGAATTTCGTGCATCGGGCCTCTAGTGTTTTATTAACAACAGTTGAAAGTTTTCTTTTTGGTCTCTGGCTACAGCTTCCTTAACCCTTTGCACTCACTTGCTTTTTTCTCGATTCCTTTATTCTACTCGGGATTTAATTTTTTTAATACCCCAGATTTTACAAAGCACGGCAGTAGAATAAAAAACTGGAGTTTCTTTTCATACAAACTTATTTATTTGGATTTTTTTATATTTCAATTTATTGATACATTCAAAGAGTAATTTTAATCTCTATAATTTTTCATGGTGTGATATTTTTTGAAACATTCACCCACATGAAGACCTGGTTTACATTCACATGTTTCACAAATATAAATCGTCTCTCTTCTTCCTCCTTTGATTTTTCTGTTAGAACAAACAACACAATCTTTGTGTTTTTTGTTAGGGTGAGGTGTGATTATATGGAGCTTTCCATCTAAACGTTGCTCTAAGTTAGTGGATAATAATCTACCCCTGGAAGTTAGTGTACCATCACTGAATTCTCCAACAAGTTCATGTACTAGTTTCCTAATAAATTTCACATGCGTTATCGGTTTTTCATTTTTTCTTTTTTGGCATCAGTTGAGACGGCATTTACATTTTACTTGTCCTTTTATGCTAATGAAAACAAGAAAAGATACTGGAAAAATAGACAAAAATACCCCTTCCCCCCGCGGTGAAACTACATGTCGAGTGTGGCTTGACATACGAGCTGCTACCGATGCTAACCGTGTCGAGTCACACTCGACATCTGAGTGCAAAAGTTTAGTGTAGTCGCAGTGCCGCCACATAGAGCTAAATCCTGACCACGCCTCCAGCTCTGTAAACAACAACGATCCCCTGAGAGCAGTCCTATTCCCTTCCTCTGTTTCCCTCTTCACATGCTCTGCCTGGGACTCGCCCGGATAAAACCGCAAACAGATAACAAGAGGGCGGGAAGCAGCACGTCGCTCACTGCCCCTTCCTGCTTGCCGCGCACCGCGCAAGCGATGAGCTCCTGTGCTCGGTGGCTCAGCAGCTCGGCTGTCATCCCAGCGCTTCCAGGCAGCCCCTCGCCTCAGTGCCCAGGAGAGAACACCCCTCCAAGGCCAGAGAGGTGCCCTGCGTGTATTTAAACAGGAGGTCAACACTCTTCTCGAACCGAGGGCACATGAGGAAGCAGGAGGGGTCACCGGGACAATCGGGATCTACCCGTCTTTACCACCAGCAGGGAAGGGACGAGGTGAACTCCACAAACTGCAGAAGAAGGTAAATGACTGCTCTCCTGGGCCCTGTCTTTCATAGAATGTGTATCTTAATAAGAATGTCTCTAAAGCTCACTTCTCTATATCAAAGCCGTAATGATAAGCGTCTGATACCAAGTATACCGCTAGAGCGTCGGGTGGGAACCCTCCCGGGGTACAGAACAGACCTGGGATATACTGAAGGGTGCCAGCGGCCTCCCGCACTGAGCGAGACCCTCACGCACCTCTCTCGGCTCCTCCCATCCTGGCCGTCCCTGCTGGAAGGTCCTGGTGATGGCAAACTCGTGTGGGTGGACCTCGGTGCCACCGTGGTGATAGCCACCGTCACGAGTCCAGAAGTCAGAGGTCTGGCCTGCCTGGTCGTCCCTCCCAGAGCCTCTGAGCGTCCACGCCATGCAGCGGCCAGAGAGGACCCCAGGCCTCAGAGCTGCTCCCTGCCCGGGCCCCAGGTCTGACAGGTGGCCCAGCAGCTGCCCTGCCTCTACCTGGGCCTCGCCTGCTGCTGGCCTGGGCTTCCCTCGCCATGGAGGGCTTAGTTTAGGGCAAACTTCACACAGAAACCCACTTTGATTCTAGGATGGGGTCTACCTTTTTTATTTTTTATTGATTTCAGGGAGGAAGAGAGAGGGAGAGAGAGACACATATCAAAAATGAGAGAGAATCATGGACCAGCTGCCTCCTGCACGCCCCGCGCTGGGGATGGAGCCCGCCACCCCGGCATGTGCACACTCATAAGGGTAACATTCAAAAGGGACACGAGCGGACCAGCAAGAAGTCTTCCTCCCGCCTTCTCTCTAGGCGCCTCCCCCAAAAGCGACCAGAGTCCTGTCTGTCCCGCCAGCGGGGCTCCGTGCTCACCCAGCAAACGCTGTCTCTCCTCCCGCGTCTGTGCCTTCCTCTCTCCTGTGCCTACACACGGAGGACGTCCCCTGTCGGCACGCGCCCGTCTCTGCTTTCCTTCGCCCGCCAGCACTCATTTGACTGTTTCCCTTTTTGATGCATTTTTTCCCATGTTTTGCTCTTCACTTGTCCTCTAACTTGTTTGATGCCATCTGTAACTATCTAGGAATGCAACGTTTTTACACACCAAAGTGGGTCATACCATTTCAAAATGCTGTTTTTCTTAAATATGTTATTGATTTTTAGAAAGGAAGGGAGAGGGAGAGAGAATCATTGATCGATGATGATAGAGAGAGAGAGAATCATTGATCGGCTGCCTCCTGCACGCCCCACCTGGGAACCCGCAACCCAGGCATGTGCCCTGACTGGGAATCAAACTGGGACCTCCTGGCTCATAGATCGATGCTCAACTACTGAGCCACACCGGCCGGGCCCATTTCACAATGTTTTAACCAAAACCAACTATGGAGAATATCCAAGTACAACTTCCTCCGATCGGATCACGAGCCAGAGGGTTAGTGAGATCAAGGGATTCGCTAGCGACCACGGAGCTGGGCTGGACCCGCCTCCACGCCCACGGCCCCCATGCCTACCCGTCTTCTCCGGCCACAGACATCCTCCCACAGGAAGTGCTGCCCTGGGGCCTCTCCTGACCCTGCTGTGCAGGTGTCGCCCGCGGCGGGCAGGTGGGCCCCTGAGCGTCCCTCCCAGCCTCATGGGCCTTCCCTTCCCCTCTCTCTCAGGCGGGACCCACCCGGAAAGGCCACTCGCCCTGAGCAGACCGCATCCTGTGCAGAATCATCAGGGTTGCTCCCTTCACACGTGAAAAGCAGGACCCACGGGGCCAGCTGCCAATCACAGAACTCGCTGGACAAACATGTCAGGGGCGCCCCCTGCGAGGCCGGGGAGAGCCCCAACCTGACAAGAGTCAGCGGACAGGGAACAGTGTCGCCTTTGTCACGGCATCGGCTGTGGAGTGCAGGAGCAATGCAGACACGGGCTGTCAGACATGCTGTTCAGCAAACCTCTAAAGCGGTTCTCCTGTCGACAGATCTCAGCTGCATTCTACTTTCTCCTTTGTCATTTCCCATATTTAGTTCTTCGTAGGTAAGGGAACTGCTCCATTCTTATGCAAATAAGAAAGACATTCCTTCTTTTTTATTAAGCTGCAAGTTGTGATTTTAAAAGTATGTTAATGCTGGGCATTTGTATGTGCTTAAATGTGTGCAACGTAATTTAATCTGCCAGTAACCTTGTGCCCAAATTACACCGTATTTCTGGACAATTAAGAGCTAAGGAGTAATTACAATCTTAAGCACATAGGGGTCCAAGTGCCACCCACTGTTATGTATAGGGCCACAGTCATCTCAGACACACACACGCTACACACACACACACACACACACACACACACACATACCACACACACCACACACAGTCATCATACCACACACACCACACACACACAGTCATCTCACACACACACCACACACACACCACACACAGTCATCATACCACACACACACACAATCTCACACACACACACATACCACACACACACACACACACACACACCACACACAGTCATCATACCACACACACACACAATCTCACACACACACACACACACAATCTCACACACACATACCACACACACACACCACACACAGTCATCATACCACATACACACACACAAACACACACACACACACTCTGCTCCCCGGGTGGGGACCAGTGTCCACCCTGCGTGTGTGAGTGATTTCTGCAGCCAAAGAAGAAAAGCCATTCCACCTCGATCCGGCGGTCCTTCATCATCGTTTCTACTATTTCTGCATTGCCTCCCATCTTCTAGGCCAGTGGTCGGCAAACCGTGGCTCGCGAGCCACATGCGGCTCCTTGGCCCCTTGAGTGTTTAGCAAAGGCCAGCTTAAGAGTACCCTAATTAAGTTCATCACAATGGACCAACCTATATAGTTTAAGTTTAAAAAATTTGGCTCTCAAAAGAAATTTCAATCGTTGTACTGGTGATATTTGGCTCTGTTGACTAATGAGTTTGCCGACCACTGTTCTAGGCAATCCTCAGCAATCAGACCAGGAAGGGCTTACAGATCGGCTTCATCTGCTCAGGGCTCTCACCCTGGGAGCCGCTGACGTTCCCAAGGGCAGCACTCGGGGCACCGGACAGCCTGTGAGGAGGATGGACATTCGAGGCCTCACAGCACGAACCAGCGTTCTGAGGAGCACGGGATGAGCAGCTCGAGAAGATACCGGGTCTGGGTTTGAATCCCAGTCCTGACCCCTAAAACCACGGTGTGTGGGTACAGACACCTGCTTGTGCACGTGACTTCATTTCCACCCGTCTCGTCTCCTCCCCCGCAAAACGGGACATGCTCAGAAGTTGTGACGATGGAAGGAGATAGTGACATTTTCTAGCACAATACCTTACCTTTAGAGGCAGGAATCCAATGAACCTTCCAGGCCTCACTTACCTGCTTACAATTCTCCTCTCTTCCCTTGTTTTCTTAAATACTATCCTTCCATAGGTTTTAGTTCCTCTGTCCCATTGCTTCCCTCTCCTTCTTTGTCCCGCCCCTCTCTGTCCACCCCCCGCCCACCAGGCAGCCTTCACAGCCCATTCCTTTCCTGGCAAGTTCCCCAGCTCCTGAACCTGCTGCCTGTGACGAACGCCTCCTCACAGCATCCCCAGGAAGTACAGGAAGCCCAGTGGACATGGAGGCCTGGAGTCTAGACTTACCAGTGCGTGGCCCTGCAGTGGGTGACCTCCTGGGGGGCTGGAAGTGTGTCTCTGCAGAGTCAGAGGGCGAGCTGACGCTGTCTTGCTTTTACCCAAGACCTAACTAAGGGAAAATAATATCTGTGAAATCTTGGTTTAACTAACATAAAATAGGAGCTACGTGACACATAAATGTTAACCATATGAATAACAAGTATTCTATATAATAAAAGGCTAATATGCAAATCGACCAAACGGCAGAACAACCAGTCACAACAACTGGTTGTTATCATGTGTGCTGACCAGCAGGGGGCAGGCGCTCGATGCAGGAGCTGGCCCCTGGTGGTCAGTGCGCTCCCACAGGGGGAGTGCCACTCAGCCACAAGGTGGGCTCATGGCTGGCGAGCGCAGCAGCAGTGGCAGGAGCCTCTCCCACCTCTTCAGCAGCACTAAGGATGACCGGACATCCCTCAAGGGCTCCTGGACTGCAAGAGTGTGCAGGCTGGGCTGAGGGACCCCCACCAGAGTGCACAAATTTCATGCACTGGGCCTCTAGTGTGCATATAATTAACAACTGACTAATGCGCCTGCTTAAAGTGACTATAATACCAATCTTGCTTCCACGTGGTTCACAATGTCTGACCTCCTGCCAGAACTAAACAACTGGAAGAAATTCTAGTGAGAATGCCTGGCTTCTGTCCTCCTTCTACCACCAGCTCACTTGCCACCTCGGGTTAACACTAAATGTCTCTGCCTCGAGTCCCTCTTTTAGAAAACGAGGAATTAGGGTTATACGATCCAGAAAGCCCGCCCTGCCCATGAAGTCGATGGACTAGTTCTTTCTTGCTTCTTATTTGCAAGGATGAGGCAACGACAGGGTACGCTGCACAGCATTTCATGACAGAATCATTGACCCGCACGCCCTTGCTTATAACTATTGGGCAGGTGATGGCAGTTCCGTACCTCTTCTTCTTTTAGAATAACCGCGTGAGAACACAGACCTTTGAAATCATTACTCCCTGGAAACTCTGCCTGCTTCCTCGGGTTCATTATCCACACCCCAATGAAAAGCAATGGTATCTGTGAATGAACATCGCTTTGGTTTATTGCTAATTTCCATCAAAATATATACGATAAATGCAAAAGAGAGCCAAGTGAAGAGCTACTTGACAGTCAGCCTTCTATCAGAAATCATCCACGCCAATTAACTCAAATGCTGGGGTGTTCCACTTATCTTAAAGCACTCAGTTTCCAGTCCAGGGGGGTTAGAATTTCAGGAACCAGTATCTGTGTTCTACTAAGCTCAAGTTTATGTGTTTCCAAATCTCCCTAGGAAATGGGATAACTTTTTGGTTAAAATGACTATTCATTTGTTCAACATTGAAGGACCATCTGGGACTGTGTTAGGCGTTACTGACACCTATGTGAGCAAAATAAACCCCTTGCCCTCTGGAAGCATCTGGTTCCGTAAGAGAGGCAGAGAAGTATTCGGATCTTGACAATCCAATTTGATCATCGAGATGGTCATGGGGCAGAACGCTAAGTGCTGGAAGTGAAGGAATTCCTTACCAAGAACTGACTAGCACGGTTGCCTGGCACAGAGTTGATGCGTAATAAGAATTTCTGAGTAGTAATGAGTTTATTCCGGATATGAACAGACAAGACAGGGAAAGACATGCTAAATTGAGAAAATAATTTCTGCAAAAAAAAAAAAAAAGGTTTTACCCTTGTCCCCTGAGGTATGCAATCGTTTAGTGACACAGACGAGGCCGAAGAAGTAGGCAAAATCTGGCCCCTGTGGCCTCATATGTCAAGACAAGAAGTTTGCCTTTCAGCCTGGTGAGTACGGGGATAATACCTGCATTTTATAAAAAAGACTCCAGGAGACTCTTCCGAGGAAACAGATGGGTGCAGGTGGACATGGGCACATGATAATTATTTATGCACAGAGACCTGAAATGCAGCCCTTTCAGGGAAAGAGCGAGCGAGGCATGCTGGGAACAATGTAGGAGGTAACAATTAATCGGCAGCAGAAGGAAAGGAGGAGGGAAGTGTCTAGAACGTTCCTAGGGCACTGGCTTGGAAAAGTCCGTTAATAGCGACACCATTTACTGGGAATTTCTTAAAAACACAACAAAACCGGGAGGAACATAACACACTGAGTTTTGGACATGCTGAGTTGCACCTGTCTGAATAACATCTAGGCGTGTACGTTCCGCTCGTGGGGGAAAACGAGTATCGAACTAGAGAGGACGAGTTCTGCTCGAGATAAAAACCTGGAAACACCCTTTTCAAACAGTGGCTGGAGCTGTGGGCAGTGGAGACAGCACCAAGGAACCACATAAACGGGGGGCAGAGAGGAGACTCCGGAAAGATCAACAGGCGAGAGGGGGACACCAGTGAAAGAGCAGAGTAAGCTGAGGGCAACGAGGAAGGAGAGTTGACAGAAACTGTCACGTACGGATCGCATTTTCACGCTCTCGTCTAGAATGCAAAAGGAAGACAGTACACTTCCCAGCGTGGACGGCAGAGGACTGAAAACCCGTGAAGGCGGTGACGGTTTGTCATCAACAAAAAGTTAAATAGGAACAAAGAGGAGTAACTTGTGCACGACGGACCCCACCGAGAAAACGTGGCACGTGGCTGAGCTCACACAGTTCACAAACCACATGAGAGGCTCGGGCTGAGCCAAGTGCAGCCAATGCCACCCAGTGGGGCACAATCGTGCCCCAGTGCCCCGCCACACAGGCAGGCACAACGCAGGGAGACCAACTGTCCGTCTCCTCCCCCTCCAGCTGCGGGTGCATGTCCCACGCCACTGCCCGAGCAGGTCTTTCCAGCTGGGCCCCTTTATCTTCTTCCCGAACTCAAAGGGTTTCATGGTTGTCCACTCTCTCCAAAAGTCCAACCTCACAGCCAGATAGTCCAGTCCAGTGGTCGGCAAACTCCTTAGTCAACAGAGCCAAATACCAACAGTACAACGATTGAAATTTCTTTTGAGAGCCAAATTTTTTAAACTTAAACTTCTTCTAACGCCACTTCTTCAAAACAGACTCGCCCAGGCCGTGGTATTTTGTGGAAGAGCCACACTCAAGGGGCCAAAGAGCCGCATGTGGCTCGTGAGCCGCAGTTTGCCGACCACTGGTCCAGTCTATTCACATTGTTTTCCTAAACGGGTCTTGGTCGTTATCCCGCCCACAGCTATTCCGTCCACCGACATTTGTCTCAGCTGCCTGCGGCCGCCGAGTCTCCGCCCCGGCCTTCATCACCTCGCCTGCTCCCTTCCCAGGTGCTCTGGGCTTCGGCCTTTCCAAACACCACTCCTCCTGACACGGCTCCTCAGGCCACGTTTCCCTGTCAACTGCCGCTCCTTTCAACAACCATGACTATCTTGTAACATGGAAACCCACACAGGAAACCCATATGTTCACAGTGACCAGTGTCACCCCATACACTTAATTTTAAAAAATTAAATAAAAAAATAATGACCTTGACTAGCTTTAAATTCCCCTTTTCATACCATAAAAAAATAAAACCTCTGCAGCCCTGAGCTCAATAGTTTTATGTAACAGGGAAGTTGGATGAATCCTCTCATTAGAATAATAATATTCCTGGGATTTACACAAATTCATTCCAAGCACATTTTTCAATACATGGCTCGTATTCTGTTTGCTATTATGAATGAAGAACAAAAATCAATTTTACATCCAGTAAGTGCCGGAGGGAAGCCCGGGTCCCGGGTGCCAGAGGGAAGCTGGTGCCGGCAGCCGGGGGAAGGAAGACCTACTCCTGCACAAATTTCATGCATCGGGCCTCTAGTCTATACATATAAAAGGCTAATATGCAAAGTGTCCCCTCGGGAATTTGACCGGGAGACCGGGAGTTCAATCACTCACTATAACATGCGCTGACCACCAGAGGGCGGCGCAGAACATGGCAGGTGACCAGCAGTGGTGGTGGGGCACTGAGCAAGGGAAGGAGGAGGCAGGAAGGTGGGGGGGAACCGCGCAGTGGTGGTGCACAGGTGGCGAGGGAAGGTAGAGGCAGGGAGGCGGGGAACCTGATTGGCCCCGATTGCTGGGAAGATTTAGGGACCCTGCCCGTGCATGAATTCCATGCAAAAATGGGCCTCCAGTATGCATATATTATAGTGTTTTACAGTAAAACATGAAAAGAATGCTGTTCCCCCACGTGTCTCGTGTTCAACAGTTTAATCAGCCATTCCAGACTGCTTCCACTCTGGCCTGAAGTGTGTGGTCACTAATTAAAATTCATGGTCCTAATCTCTCCTCGGACCATTAATGTCATACTAAGCATTTGATTAATTACTCTATAAAAGCATACTTCCCACCCAGCTCTCAGCACTTGGCAGGAGTAAAATATTTCCACCCATAGCTATTTGACATGTAAACATTACAGATCTAAAATAGATAAATTCCCAAAGGCATTCTTATTCCTATAAAATTTGCTTTGACCCTGGAACAATTTTCAACTCTTTGCAAAAATAGTATCTTGCCAGCTTTCTTCACCACATGGAAGGCTTTGGAGAGGAGTGTGTTTGCAACGTGCTGTTTGCAGGCTGTCCGAGTGACCGTGTTGGTAAGACACTCCGAGTGCAGATGTGGAGCTTGGGCATGAGAGTGGTAAAGATTTAAAGGCATAAATCACTCCCGGTGAAGAGGTCGTAGGAGCCATTAAAGCCGTAAGATAGTGGCACAATCAGTGTGGACGAACTGTAAAAACTGATGGGAGGGGAGAATTGTCAGATATGACCTGCGGAAGGAAAGAAGAGACAACACATAAAAGAACATGTGAAAGCCAAATGTGGCTCAGTGACTGAGCATCGACCTATGAACCAGGAGGTCATGGTTCGATTCCCAGTTAAGGGCACATGCCTGGGTTGCGGGCTCGATCCCCAGTGGGGGGCGTGCAGGAGGCAGCTGATCCATGATTCTCTCTCATCATTGATGTTTCTATCTCTCTCTGCCTCTCCTTTCCTCCTCTCTGAAATCAATGAATATATATGTGTGTGTGTACATACATATATATGTGTGTATATATATATATATATATATATGTATATATATATATATATATATATATATATATATATATATATATGTATGTATATACATATTTTTTTAAGAACATACTAGAAAGGAGAAAGAATAAAATAGAAGGTCTTGAATGACAAGAGAGGAGAAAGTTGTACGGGGAGAAGGAAGTATAACCATGTAGTCACTGATGACCGAGGATAGAAGAGTTTACTAGAGGGTAGGGGTAGAATCCAGAGTGGCCTGGGGATCACACTGAGCTGCTGGAAAAATACAGAATACTTTTTGGGGAAGAGAAGTGGTAAAAGGAAAATGAGAAGGAACATAGTTCAAAAGCTTTCTGTTTGCTTTCTCTGTTTTGTTTTGTTATTGTTGTTGGGCTGTTGTATATTCCATTTCTTGTTTTGACTGAGTTCCATGTATATGTATAAGTTCCTCTTATTTTCTCCTTGACTCATGCCAGTCCCTCCCACTTCCATCCCTACAGCACCTCTGGGACCCTTTTGTTATTATCGGTTTTTCTCCATGTTACCAAATGTCAGAGGTCACTCCTCTGCCTTTACTGTATTTGAAATTTCAGCTGCAGTTAAAACAGTTGACCCACTTGTTCTCCAGGGTTGTTCAAGTCTACTATTTCCTTATTGATTTTCTGTCTGGATGGTCTATCCATTACTTAAAGGGGGTACTGAAGTCTCCTTCTACTATTGCTTTGCCGTCTATTTCTCCCTTCAGATCGGTCAATGTTTGCTTTATATATTTGGGTTCTCTGATGTGAGGTACATATATCCTATATAATAAAAGGCTAATATGCAAGTCAACCGAATGGCAGAACGACCCATCGCTATGACGCACACTGACCATCAGGGGGTAGATGCTCAACGCAGGAGCTTCCCCCTGGTGGCCAATGCGCTCCCACAGTGGGAGCGCCGCTGAGCCAGAAGCCCGGCTCATGGCTGGCGAGCGCAGCTGCGGTGGCGGGAGCCTCTACTGCCTCCGTGGCGGCACTAGGGAGCAGGCATAAGCCATCAGTGGAACACCCCACCCCCCAGGGCTCCCAGACTACGCGAGGGTGCAGGCCAGGCTGAGGGACCCCCCACACACACACCAGTGCACGAATTTCGTGCACTGGGCCTCTAGTATACTTATAATTGTTACATCTTCCTGTTGAATTGGCCCCTTTATGAATATATAATGATCTCTCTCTCTCGTGTCAGTTTTTGTCTCAGTCTATTGACAAAAATGAAGAAAAAAAACCATAGAAGAAAATATTTGCAAACTATGCATCTAATAAAGCGTTAATATTCAAAAAATATAAACTCCTAACGCTCAATAGAAAATAATATTAATAATAATAATGTGATTTTAAAATGGGCAAAAGACCTGAATAACCACTTCTCCAAAGACAACATACTAACGTCCAATAGACACAGAACCATGCTCAACATCTCTAACCAGGGAAATGCAAATCAAAACAACAACATAACACGTCACCTGCTAGAATGACTGTCATCAAGAAAATAAGAACTAGCTAGAAGGGGTCAATGCGGGAGGAAGAGGGGACATGTGTAATACTTTCAACAATAAAGGTTTTAAAAAAGGAATACTAAGTGTTGGCGTGGATATGGAGAAAAGCAAGCCCTGTGCGTCTGTCGGTGGAAATGTGAACTGGGGCAGCCACTGCGGAAACAGGATGGAGGTAACGACGAAGTGAAAGCCGGACTACCACGTGACCCCGCGACCTCCTCCAATGCAGACATCCAAAGGAACGGAAGCGAGGACCTCGTAGGGCATCTGCGCTCCCACGTTCACTGCAGCGTTCTTCACAGCAACAGGGCACGGGAGCACCTCCACGTCCCCCCCGCCCCCGGGTGAATGGGCGAGGACAGTGTGGCACAGGCAGTACTCACAATGCACTACTGCGTCCAAGAAAGAAGGACAGCCTGTCATTTGCAACAACATGGGTAACCCTAGAGTACATTGTGATGACAGATGGGCCAGGCACACAAAGACAAACACTGCAGGCACCACTGGCACAAGGACCTAAAATAGTCAAACTCACCAAAACCAAGCGCAGACTGCTGGCTGCCAGGGGCTGGGAGTGGGGGGGGCTAGCCAAAGGGAGGGGCTAGCCAAAGGGAGCCGAGTTTCAGGGTACACGATGAGCGAGAGCTGGGGAGCTGCAGAGCACAGTAACTATGGCTAATAATGCTGCACTGTATAGTTACAATTCTGCTAAGAGGGTGGGTCATATTTTCGTATCTTACAAAGAAGTAAATAAATGGGCAACCACTGCACCCAGAGCCTTGGGTTAGTGAGACAGGTACATGTGGTGACATATTCTCTTGTCCTCCTCGGGTTTCTTTCATATAAATTGGCGAAATATGATCATTTTGGGCAACTTTGGTATCTCCCCCTAAGCCATGCTTTATATCCGTCTCCCCATGTCCACAGGGCTTTGAGTCTAATTACAGGTCCCGAAGAACTGAGTGAGAGAACTTAGTTTTCAGGATGGTCAGCGTTTTTCAGAAAGAGGGTTCCTTCAGGGAGCTCAGGGAGGGTCTGCGTGCAGGGGAGACGCATCTCCTGACGAGGAGGCCCAGCAGAACCCGGAGAACTCCAACCTGCCATCACCCACGGCCGAGCGAGCATGCCTACAAACCCAGTCCCAGCCTCAGCAGGAAGCGGTGATGGCGCTGAGCAGACAACAATTCAGCACAGGTTGTAATAAGCAGTTATCTATTGAACAATTTTCAAACACAAGGGAAAGCTTACATTTCCCCAAGTTTCCCCCATTTCAACCTATGCCTAAGTCCAATTTCACTTATGGATGTGAGTCAAATTAGGACTCTGTCCTGTTTGTTAGAATACAAATGTGTAAAGTTTAATGAGATGTCTGTTCACTTTTTAAAATATATTTTTATTGATTTCAGAGAGGAAGGGAGAAGGAAAGAGAGAGATAGAAACATCAATGATGAGAGAGAATCATTGATCAGCTGCCTCCTGCACAGTCCCTACTGGGGATCGAGCCCGCAACTCAGGCATATGTCCTTGACCAGAACTGAACCCAGGACCCTTCAGTCTGCAGGCTGACGCTCTATCCACTGAGCCAAACCAGCTAGGGCAGTGTTCATTTAAATGAACCAATGAGATGGCCAACTTGATGGAATTTTAAAGAGAAAGCAAAGAACAGAGAAGACAAGAATTTAGTCTCTAAAGGGCTCAATATCACAAAGAACAAGGGGAGAAAAGAGACAAACAAGATATTGAGAGAAACTAACTATAGATTGCCTGGGGGGCGGGGGGGAGACTGGATAAAGTGAGGGGGAATCGTGTTTGGTTTCCATGGTAACGCACATGAAATAAAGTGTCCTTATTAAATTGTCATAATCAAATTATTAGTTTGAAAATAGGTCATTTGAAAGAGAAATGGATATTTTTATTTTATAATTGTTTTTAATCATTGAAACACAAAAATAAACAAATTTACTCTGATACTCATGCTACAAAGATCACTGTGTCATTAGAAGTCAAATTTGAATTCTATTTTGCTCCTTTTATTTTTTTATTTATTTTTTTTCACACCCCTCCCAACAGTCTAACCCAGCATGACCCCTCTCTTTTGCTCCTTTTAATGGTTGGTAGGATTTTCCCCCTAACGTTTTATTTAGAAAAATTTCCAATAGTGGGATTGTCTTTATGGCTCCCTCCTACCAAGAGCAAGTAAACACCATTATTTTTTTCTACGTCAAGTCATTTACCAGCTGTTAATTGGTAGAATTCCACCATCGGAGAGGACCGCACCATGGGGAAGGCTGACTTGCTGGGTGTGTTTATCCGGAGCACGAAGAACCTGCTGCAGACGGCACAGCCCACACCCATCGCAGAGGGAGAGTCCCCAGTTCCTCCCACTGGTTCCTCTAGGTCAGTGGTCGGCAAACTCATCAGTCCACAGAGCCAAATATCAACAGTACAACGATTGAAATTTCTCTTGAGAGCCAAATTTTTTAAACTTAAACTTCTTCTAACGCCACTTCTTCAAAACAGACTCGCCTAGGCCATGGTATTTTGTGGAAGAGCCACACTCAAGGGGCCAAAGAGCCGCATGTGGCTCGCGAGCGGCAGTTTGCCGACCACTATCAAGAGACCCAGGCGAAAGGAAAGGAGGTGTGGTCCCCACAGAACACCTGAGGCCGGACAGCCTGCCGATATGAGGACACGCTCCGGTCAGCGACAGGGCGAGGGCGAAGATGAAGGCCGAGCTTCCGGAACAGAGGAGACTCAGGCTGGCCCTCCCCGACGGCCTGTGCGGCCTGTGCAGGGCAGCTCCGACCAAGGCCTTTCCAGCGCCGGGCCAGGGCTGGCCTCCCTGCAGGGCGCTGCTGGCTGCGTGGTCTGGGCGTGTACAGGGTGGGAATAAAGACGGGGGTCAAAAGCTGCAATCCTTCGGATAGCTCCCCAGGACTGTGCCCCAGGACTGCGCCCCAGGACAACACCCCAGGACTGCGCTGGCCCCATCTCTCAAGTTCTGCTTGCAGCTGCACCCCTCTCTCCGGGGTAAACGTCAGCTGCACCCCTCTCTCCGGGGTAAACGTCAGCTGCACCCCTCTCAGGGATGAATGTCAGTGCTGGTATTCCCACTGCTCTCTTGGTGGCTACTGTGAGGAATGGTGAGCAACATCTATTCCGCTGTTCTGTGCATTTCATGGAGCAAATATTTATTATTTTCTACTATTAACCCGTAAACCTGCCATCCTACGGTGCCCCGAGCTGATCAAAATCCACGCCCTGGGACCCGGGCTTAGAGTCTCTAAGCACAATAAATAGTAAATTACGGTTTTAACACAACAGAAAATGGCAAACAGAAGAGCAGGCAAGAAATACGTAACATAAAACACAATAAAATAAATTAGTCCGAGCCACACTCCCAGGTGAGGCGTATTTATTACCTCAGCGTCCTCTCCCCCGTTACTGCTGTCTATCAGCAGCCCTGGGGCCTAAGGGAGACTGTGCGCGGACCACCTTCCCTGACGGGCGCCTGACCGAGTGGCTAGCATTCACCACTGACCACCTCTCTTCTGAACTAAAGCATTAAGTTGGTTAAAAACGGTACAAAAGCCTCTCTAGGCCTTTCCCTTAAAGCAAAGGCTTTCTCTCTCTCCCTCTCCCTTCCTCTCTGTAAAAAATCAATAAAATATATTTAAAAATAAATAAAGGCTTTCTGAGCACCGAGCTCCACGTGGCAAGAATGTGACCCAGAAGCCACGGCATCACCTGCCCCCTCTCTGCCCACATTGCCCAGAACCTGCTCTGCTCCAAGCACCAGAGAAACTAACTAACTAACTAACTAACTAACTAACCAACCCGTGGGGGCACCTCAGAGGGCAGGCAGGTTTTGGGCACCAGGTTTCCAGACCTACAAGTTCAAGAAGATTGCAATCATATCAAGTATCTTCTCGGATCACAATGGCATGAAATTAGAAACCAACTACAGTAAAAACACTCAGACACATGGAGGCTAAATAGGATTCTATTAAACAATGAATGGGTCACCAAAGATTTCAAGAAAGAAACCAAAGACTTCCTGGAAACAAATGAAAATGAACACCCAACAACCCAAAACCTATGGGACACAGTGGAAGCAGTCCTGAGAGGGAAGCTCATGGCATTTCAGGCTCCCTCAAAAAAATAAGAAAAAATTTTAATTAACTAATCTAACCCTACAACTTAAAGAATTAGAAGGAAACAAGAAAAGCCCAGAATAAGTAGAAGGAAGGAAGGAATAAGGATCAGACCAAAAATGAATGCTGTGCTCACATCTTCCGGCCAGTTCCCTCTTACGGTTCCCATTGGTGTGACATGTCCCCTGGGTTACCAATGGGTTACAAAGGGCTACACACTCCACACTTCTCATGAGCTGAATAACACGCTCACTGAGAAAACCACCAACAGACTTTGAAAGAAATGACATGACTGGTCACTGATCATAAGGTGTGTCTGGTATTGATGTAGCAACTAGAGGCCCAATGCATGAAATTCATGCAAGTGTAGGCCTTCCTTCCCCCGACTGTCGGCACTAGCTTCCCTCTGGCACCCGGGACCTGGGCTTCCCTCACAGCCCCGGCTTCATCCAGAAGGTCGTCCGGTCTAATTAGCATATACACTTTTAGTTATTATAGATGTGTGGACTGAAGAACCAGTAGTGATGTCTATGTTTCATGCTCAGTTAACACTGCGGCAACTGAAATTCGGACTGTGCTGTCTGGAGATGGGTGTCCTTGACCAAAGATCATGCATATTGGAATTGTGCAACACAAGTCTGATTGAAATATTAAATTTAAATTATTTTAACCACGTCACTATTAGAAAATTTTACATTTACAAAGGTTTTTACTTTTGAAAATGTTTTTCTATTTCTTAACTCACTCTTAGTGATTTTTGGCCAATCACAGAATTTAAAACTAGAAGGAAACTTGTCCATTGTATCAGAGAGGTGGGCTAATTGCCGTAATAACAACCTCAAATTTTCAGTGGCCCCAGGTCATTCTGGTCTGAGCACCTTCCCTGGCCCAGGGCCTTCGAGTCTTCTCCGTTCCACAGATGGCTAAAGAGAGAGACACGCGCCTGTGGGGATTTTTATGGCCCGGGCCTGGAGCTGACCTCCATCGCTGTCAGAGCACAGGCCCTCCTCCGCAGGGAACCGGACCCGCATGGACGCCGGGAGTCAGAGAAGATACGAGCAGTCGCGGGCATACAGGAGAGTCTGCATTGCAGCCCGAGGAGCTACTGCTACCAAGGAGCCATCAGACAAACAGCTCTTCACACCAGCCTCACCAGCAGCAGCCTCCAGCGTCGGAGCCGCCCGGAGCACCCGTGCTAACACAGCAGCAAACACAGGAGCCACACCGAGCAGCCGCGCCAGCTGGTCAATACACATCGTTACACCAACTCAGACAGAGCCTTCTGGCCCAGCAGTGACATCAGCACTTGGGCCACGGGCAGGCACGCCGGCACAGCAGTGCACGTGCAGTACCATCGCTGCGTCCTTGCTTCTGCACCTGCGTGTGGCGAGCGGGCCTTGGGCGTCCGTGTCCTCTGGCCAGGGCCCCAGCACTCCCATTGGCCTTGACCATCCGGCGCACTTCGATGAGGGCTCCCACGATCACTCGGATTTGATGTGCCACAATTCAACGATATGGGTGCCTCCAAACGCAAAGGAGACTGTGTGTCCAGGAGGGAAAGGGACGCATTTGTTAAACAACTACCAGCTTGTCCCAGGAATCCTCTGATTTATCCCTTTTAATCTGCACAGGAGGCCTTCGGGGTTCAGGAAGATAAAGGCCAAGCAGTGAGGGACCAGGATTTACAGGGTCTGGCTCCCATTTCGGTTCTCTTGCCTTTCTATCAAATGACCGCGATTCACTCTCACACCTATTTCCATCACTGCCTACTTGTCCTTTAATTGAATTGATTTTTAATTCAAAGACTGAAGTGCACTCCAAAATTTAAAAAAATTTAAATTAAGCTGCTGATAAATTATTCAGCCAGCCCTTGCTGGTGTGGCTCAGTGAATAGAGCATCGGCCTGCAGACTAAAGAGTCCTGGGTTCGTTTCTGGTCAAGGGCACATACCTCAGTTGCAGGCTTGATCCCCGACCCTGGTCAGGACACATGCGGGAGGCAACCAATCGATGTTTCTCTCTCTCTCTCTCTCTCTCTCTGCCTCTCCCCCTTCCTTCCACTCTCTCTAAAAATCAATGGAATAATATCCTCGGGTGAGGGTTAACATCAGCAACAAAAAATTATACAACGAAAAATTACTTCAAAACTATGTAAACTACAAGGTAACAAACATGTAAAGTATTTTAAACTCTCTCCCTTAAATAGGACGTGATGGATGAACACTCGCCCTTGGTGCTGACCCGCCTACGTCCCCACTACACATGCTCCTGTTTCCTCACGAGCATCAGACCTCCTAATTGAACACATACATACCCCATGCCTGTGACTTCCATTCACCAATCACGGTCTTGGAATTAGGAGCATCGCTTATCTTAGAGCAGGCAGAGCTGCTCAGCCTTGAAGTAACTCACAGGAAGCGGGTCCCCATAGTGTCGATGGGGGTGATGGTGATGCTGTGAATCAATGCCTAGGTCAAAGGACGGGCAGGTGCAAAGACAGCAATGGCGCTAACTGCTGAGCCTGAGGGCGTATCTACGTCAGCCAAAGGCCTTGCAAGTGACTATTTCACATGCTGGAGCATGAACTCCGCTCACTTAGCCCCAGTTCACTTCGCTGTTAATAATGTCAGTATTATCCTTGAACTGTTTTCATCTTTCTGTGTCACCTATATAGATAAATCCATTTTGAATTTTTTAAATGTTTTTATTGATTTCAGAGAGGAAGGGAGAGGGAGAGAAACATCAACAATGAGAGAGAATCATGGATCAGCTGCCTCCTGCACGTCCCACACTGGAGATGGAGCAACCTGGGCATGTGCCCTGACCAGGAATCGAACCGTGACCTCCTGCTTCACAGGTCAATGCTCCACCACTGAGCCACGCTGGCCGGGCTACATTACATTTTTTTACTCCTTTGGCTTAAAAACTCACCATCATTTGCCATTATTTTCTTTCAACTTTCCCCATCCTTGGGCTTCATGGCACGGGATGGACATGGTCTATTGCCTGCTTAAGGGAGTCTAGCCTTCTGTCACTCCTGATCATTTCTTTTTTCCTCATTAAACAAACAGATTTCTATCTCAAACGAAGATCAATGCTCATAATTCGAAGACAAGTCACCTGCTCTGGAATCCCAGTTGACCACCTACACAAAGTGCGCCCGTTCACAACCCAGGTCATCCAGAGGGGCAGCTGCATGTGGCACAAACCTAATCTCCAGGAAGGTGCTATTTCACAGGAAAAAGTCTCACCCTAAACCCAGCCTCCTGGAGACGCTGACAAGGATTTTTAATGCAAAATCTGATATTCTGATAGGGGGGACTCTTAATCTGATAGAACACCTGAGTTACTATGTCAAAACATATTTACCTTAAATACGTACAATTTTATCCATTAGACCTAAATAAAACTTGTAAACCTTTTTTTAAAAAAATCAGTCCTTTGAGATTAGAACGTCTTAATATCAGAGTTATATTGTAGAAAATAGGATAAAAGCTAATCAGTAAATTCACAATGGAGTTTTCCTTCTTTTTTTTATAAGGAAATATACTTCTCTACCTTTGGATATATTATCACTACTACTAAAGGCCTTAAATACGAATTTTTGTAAGTAGTAATGCATCTTCTCATGCTTATTATCTAGCATAGAAAATAATACTTTAGAAAAAACCCTCCATAACTCTGGTTGTAATGTTGTAGGTAACTATTAACATACGTAGGAGCGTAGAATCGGGTTTAGAAATGCCACTGTTACAGCTTTAATGACCACATTCCCTCAGACTCCAATTAGGCTGCACCGGGGGTGGCCACAGCAGAATATCCGTCCTAATCGACGGAGCTTGTTAAAGGTAAAGAATCATTAACATTTCCAAGCGCCGAGTCGTTAACTGGCCAGACCTCATTTACAACTAATATTTCAGCGGCAGTGGTGTACGGCAGGTACGCACGGGAGACATAGTGTGAGGTTGCACACTCCCATCGATAATGTGAACTGGGACAAACCACTGAGCCTCCTGGTCTTCCGCTTCCTTAAAATGAGGTGATTGGAGTTGAATTCTAGGATTACTTCGAGGTGGAAAATGCTTTGAAATGAAAAAGCTACAGCCTCAAATGTCCTCCGATTTGAAGGTGAGATAATGACAATAACGGAGACAAATTAAAAGTGAGACCATGACAGTAACTGCGGGAGGAACTTATAGGACCACAGGATGCTTATTTTATTGGGGGCCGATTCAGTATTTAATCTTTATTGCCAAAGACAGATACTGAATGGCAATTTGTCCAAGTTGCCTTAACAGGTAATTTCTCAGGATGGTGAGCCTTCCCCAGTGATATCTTTGAGTTCTTTCTGTGCGCCGAAATCTAAAATGACCTTTCTTCTCCCCCTCAAATGTGCTAAAAATAGGAAGGTCAAAGCTTAAATGCCTCGCCCTAACCGGTTTGGCTCAGTGGATAGAGCGTCGGCCTGCGGACTGAAGGGTCCCAGGTTCGATTCCAGTCAAGGGCATGTACCTTGGTTGTGGGCACATCCCAGTAGGGTGTGTGCAGGAGGCAGCTGAATCAATGTTTCTCTCTCATCGATGTTTCTGACTCTCTATCCTTCTCCCTTCCTCTCTGTAAAAAATCAATAAAATATTTTTTTTAAAAAGTTTAAATGCCTCTACTTTTATCACAAGGGCTAAGTCAAACTCAGATCACCACAGACCGCCAGCCTCTACTTAGAGGGGCCAACTACAACTGTTTGGAAAATTAAACATCAGAAATGCATAGTTAGTACACACAGCCTATTGTTCAGATTACAGTATCTAACTCCAAAAGTAACTGTTTATGTTTTCATGGTTATGATTCACTTGGTTTACAAGAAAAATCAAGGGAACTTGAAATCTGTCCTTTTAGAGTGACCAAGTCCATGGTTCGTTAGCAGAATATGCTCCTCAGTAAGTATCAGGCGTTTCACGCGTCTCTGCTCCACAGGATTCAGTGTTTGTGGTTTGAGAGGTGACGGCCAAGCACAGCCTTGTGGGAGCCTGAGGGGATAAGGGCGCCAAGCACTCCTGTTCAACATTCACACCCCACCAACTTGGAGCGAGGTCGTTCTCCAATGAAAGGTCGCTTTTGACGAGTATTTCTAATCTATTCTTAAAGGGAAAACTGTGCTGTCAAAATAAAGGTATCTGTCCTATTCTAGTTCCTAAATATGCTTGCATGTCCAACCAAAATACAATAGGATGCTCATCGTGTGACTGAGATATAGTTACTCTCCCTTTCTCCAGCTCCACTGCTGTCATCCTTCTTGGCGATGTCAATATCCATGCAGTTCCTTGACCTCTAGTCCTTGGATAGTTTTGATTTCCACCTCTTACTATGTGTTTCCTCCTTCCCTCTCGTACCAAATTTTCACTCTTCTACCCTCTGGAACCTTCAATCTTTTGGGGTTGTTTTTGTGGTTGTGGTTTGTTTTTGTTTTTTCAGTTTTCTGTATCTATTATGTTCTAACCACCTTCTTTGCATAGCTATGGTCCATTGTCATCATCTCAGCCGCAATCATCTTCCCCAATGTGATTACATTCTCCATCATTTCTTTGCACCGTCATTTATGCAGATGCAAGTAGTTGGGGGAAAACACTTTTCTAGCTCTAGTACATAAACAATGCCCGTTTATACAGTAGCAGCTCAAATATTTGTTGAATGAAGTGATCACTGTACATAATTCAAAAGGGAAATCCGATCCAAAGACAGCCTGTCATTATCTCAAAGCATGAGCGAACTTCAGGAATAGCTACCAAAAAGGAAATACTTCCCTTGTCTTTCACAGGAGCCCTTCCTGGCATGGCAGTGGGAGCTGGGACCCAGGAATGTACGTGCTCCGTGACCACTATGCCTTAACCGCAGCCAAAGCACCCCTGTTTTTATACGTGTTTTCTATTCTAGGCGTAGACACAGCCTTTAATTAATATTCTGAAGAAAGAGCTGAAGCCTAAATATTTGAACTCTAAATCGGGTGTAAATCCCCAGTCACAGGAAGGCGGTTGAGTCCTGGGAAATAAAAAGAATTAACCCCGATCCAACCACGAGAGTCTGAGAAAGCCAGGGCTGGGCCCCAGTCCTGTGCTCTCCCCACTCCCGGCCATGGTTGCTCATGCAGAGCTGCTCACCGGTGGAATAATGCTTGAAGAAGATTTGTGTTGTCTTTCTAAAAGAACCAATTACTTTTTAATATATTTTTATTGATTGCCGAGAGGAAGGGAGAGAGAGAAAGAAACATCAATGATGACAGAGAACCACTGATCCGCTGCCTCCTGCACACCCCGCACTGGGGACTGAGCCGCAACCCAGGCATGTGCCCTGACTGGGAATCGAACCGGAACCTCTTGGTTTATAGGTCGATGCTCAACCACGGAGCCACGCTGGCAGGGCACTTATTTCAGATTTAAGTAGTTACCATATTCTCCGTCTCTTACAACTTTTTTTGAAATTTCAAACTCAGTCATTACTTTCCAGATCGCGGGAAATAACTGGGCAATTGAGCTGCATGCAAACCCAGCGAAGTCCCGGCCTCGTGGGCTGTGCCCTTTGGGGCAGACGGAGGACGGCGTTGTGTTTGCCTCCAATGGGTCGGTCGAGAGAGGCTTCGCTAACGCGGTTTAACACGGAAAGTCGTGTGAGGTTCTGGGAAGGGCTCTCCCAGGCAGACAGTGGCCAATGGTGAGAGCCATGAGCGCGCGTGCGTCATCCTTTTCCATCAAGAAAAGGAACCTCTATTTGCATTGCTAGAGCAGCGCCGAAGGCTTGACTCCAATTTGCTTTTCCTGAATTGATTATCTGATCTGAACTTTCTGCACACACTGTTTCTGTTTCTCTCCGTGCACTCATGCACAGACTCTGCAGTCCACAGAGCTGAATTGGTTTGTGATTGGAACAAATGAGAAAGAAAATAGATGGCCCAGGAGCCTCCTACGAGCTAACACAACAAACACATTTCTCCGCTGGGTATAGATGGAACACTGATTTGATGGACCCACCGGCCCGTTCCCTGTAAATGGTTTTCTTCTCTTCAGTGTTCAGTGAGCTCCTTGTCAACGAGATGACCCCCTGGCCGAATCCAGGGCCCCCCCTCCCCCCGGCCCCGGCAGCCTGATCTGCTCACCAGTGATTCTGAGCCCTCTGACAACTTCATTCCGAGAAGTTTCCTAAGAAAGCATATTAAACCCTAAACACATCAACATTTACACTTTCAGAGTCTCGGTGCTCAGAGAGAATAATGGGAATTCTACCAGGACTTTCGGCGGCTGTTTTAGAAAATGGGACGTCTAACACATTTCTTCGTTTGTTACAAATAAGGTAAACTCAAGGCAGCAGTCATTCATGGGCCGAAAGCAGTGCTCACCCCCAAGGGCCGCTTGGGGTTTCGTGGTTTGTTCTGGCGGGAGGGGGCGGGATGAGGGGGGAATAGACTGAGGGCAAAGGGTTGTCTCAGCACAGGCTCCACCGGCATCTACAGTCCCAGATCCTATTTACCGGACGTGAATGCTGGAAACTAAAACACAGACTATGCTCCCGCGTGGACTGCTAGCCCGTGTTATTTACAACACGATGGGGTGTCCTGCTCCCGTCCTTTCAGTGGCCAGTGAGGCGTGTTTAACGTGGTCTGATAAACTCAGTCAACGCCGACCTTGGAATCTGTCCCTCTCGCTAATCAGCAGGATGACTCTGATCTTGGCCTCAGACGTATACGAAGATCAAATAGGATCATGTATTCGCGGTGCCCAGGATAGGGCCTGGCACATAACCCTTTTGCCGGTTACTGTGAATAGCCCTCCTTCCTCCTTTATCCCTTTTCAAGCACGGACAACCTTATAATGCCATAGTTTCACTAACTTACTCATTTACATATGTATATATCTTATTACTGACTTCAGAGAGGAAGAGAGAGGGAGAGAGAAACAGAACCATCCATGATGAGAGAACCATCCATTGGCTAGCTGCCTCCTGCACACCCCGCCCTGGGGATCGAGTCTGCAACCCGGGCCCGTGCCCTGAGCGGGAACTGAACCGTGACCTCTGGTTCACAGTCCACGGTCAACCCCTGAGCCACCTGCCAGCCGGGCTGTGCACTGACTTTTAAGTTACTTCTGGAATACACGGAACGTGTCCATTTCTTTGCCTTGCGGTGGGCAACCAGCTGCGTACAAACCCAACCAAGTCCCTGCCTCCTGGGATGCGCCCTTGGGGGCAGACGGAGAAGAGGCGTTGTGTTTGCCTCAAGCCGGCCGGTCCTTCGCTAACGCGGTGAAGGGGGAGTCACCAAGGGTGGGGAAGGGCTTTCCCAGACAGACGGGCCCAGGCTGAGGGCCAGAGCGCGTGTGCACCAGACGGGCCCGAGTCAGCAGAGCGGACGGCCTGGAGCAGACAGGATCAGAGGCGCTCTGACTGCTCAGGCAGCCGTGCACCTTCCTGTGGGCTCGGGGCGGGGCAGGGCCTGCAAACCCTCTGCAGGGAGAGCACGCGGAGGCGAGAGCGGCTCTGAGAGCCTCCCAGGCCTCCTGGGCCCTGTGGCGCTACGGGAGGGCTGCGACCCCGGGGTGCGGAGGCCTGTGGGGAGGGGAGGCCTGTGGGGAGGGGGAGGCCCCCCGGGTGTGCACAGGCCTGTGGGGAGGGGAGGCCCCCGGGGTGTGGGGAGGCCTGTGGGGAGGAGGAGGCCTGTGGGGAGGGGAGGCCCCGGGGTGTGCAGAGGCCTGTGGGGAGGGGGAGGCCTGTGGGGAGGGGGAGGCCGGGGTGTGCAGAGGCCTGTGGGGAGGGGGAGGCCTGTGGGGAGGGGGAGGCCTGTGGGGAGGGGGAGGCCGGGGTGTGCAGAGGCCTGTGGGGAGGGGGAGGCCTGTGGGGAGGGGAGGCCGGGGTGTGCAGAGGCCTGTGGGGAGGGGGAGGCCCCCGGGGTGTGGGGAGGCCTGTGGGGAGGAGGAGGCCTGTGGGGAGGGGGAGGCCCCCGGGGTGTGCGGAGGCCTGTGGGGAGGGGAGGCCCGGACACAGTGTGAGCAGCCTCTCCCACGCACCCTCCTTCCCTGAGCGAAGGGCCGGAGCACGCTGACCCCGGGCTCCGCTGTGGCCGGAGGCAGGCAGCCAGGCCCGAGGGGGAACCGGCCTGGGGGCCTGGGGGCCTGGGGACCTGGGGACCTGGGGGCCTGGGGGTCTGGGGGCCTGGGGGCCTGGGGGCCTGGGGACCTGGGGGCCTGGGGGCCTGGGGGTCTGGGGACCTGGGGGCCTGGGGGCCTGGGGGCCTGGGGGTCTGGGGGTCTGGGGGCCTGGGGGCCTGGGGGCCTGGGGACCTGGGGGCCTGGGGGCCTGGGGGCCTGGGGGTCTGGGGACCTGGGGGCCTGGGGGTCTGGGGGCCTGGGGGCCTGGGGGTCTGGGGGTCTGGGGGCCTGGGGGCCTGGGGGTCTGGGGGCCTGGGGGCCTGGGGCCAGCGCACCGGGGCCTCCCGACGCCGGCCCCGCCCGCGGCCCTGCCCACCGGGGAGCACAGAGAAGCCCCTGCCGCCCCGTGGGAGCCCCGTCCTCCCGCCCCCGCACGTGCAGCTGCGTGTACGCCAGGCCCGCCCCGGGGGTTCGTGTTCATGGGACGGACGGACGGATGGACACACACACGGACACACACATGGACACCCGGACACACACGGCAACGCGTCCACTGCTTCGCCTGTGAACAGCCACGGCGCCTGCAACCGACACGCTCTTAGCCGCCCCCCCCCCCCCAGGCTGGGGCCCCGCTGCGCCCGGAGTCCGAGCCGGAGCTGCGGCCTCGCCCACCCCACCCCCAGCCCAGCCTGACCCTCCCCCCACTCCCCTCCCCCACCCCCACCCCCAGCCCAGCCTGACCCCCTCCCCCAGCCTGACCCCCACCCCCAGCCCAGCCCTGACCCCCCCCCCCACCCCCCCCCACCCCCACCCCAGCCAGCCTGACCCTCCCCCACCCCCACCCCCACCCCCAGCCCAGCCTGACCCCCCCCCCTGACCCCCCTCCCCCCACTCCCCTCCCCCAGCCCCCCAGCCCAGCCTGACCCCCTCCCCCCAGCCTGACCCCCACCCCCCAGCCCACCCAGCCCCCTCCCCCCACTCCCCTGACCCCCCCCCCAGCCCACCCCAGCCCCCCCCCCCCCACCCCCACCCCCACCCCCAGCCCAGCCCACCCCCTCCCCCAGCCTGACCCTCCCCCCACTCCCCCCCCCCCCCCCAGCCCAGCCCAGCCTGACCCTCCCCCACTGCCCCCACCCCCCCCCCCAGCCCAGCCTGCCCCCCCCCCAGCCTGACCCCCCCACCCCCACCCCCGCCCCCAGCCTGACCCCCACCCCCAGCCTGACCCCCACCCCCACCCCCACCCCGTCCCCCTGAGCCAGCCCCGCTCACCCACCCAAGAGCGCCGGGCGCCGTCTGCACCTCCCCAGCCCGGCGCTCACCGGGGGCGCCTCCCCGGGAAGCCGGGGGCAGGGCCGCACCTGAGCCCGGAGCCCCGCCCCGCCCCCCCCGCCCGGGCCACCCAATCAGGGACGAGGCCCGAGGCCCCACCCCCCAGGCGGGACTGGCCGGACCGACCATTGGCCTGCCCGCCCGGGAGCCCGCCCCGTGACCACCTGGAGCACGTGGACCTGCAGGGCCCGCTCGTGACCCCAACTGACCGCAGAGCCCCGCCAGCAGCCCCCCACCGGGCAGCCCCTCCTAACCAGAGCCCCGCCAGCAGCCCCCCACCTGGGAGCCCACCCTGGAGCCCCGCCAGCAGCCCCCCACCAGGCAGCCCACCCTGGAGCCCCTCCTAACCTAGAGCCCCGCCAGCAGCCCCCCACCTGGGAGCCCACCGGGCAGCCCCTCCTAACCAGAGCCCCGCCAGCAGCCCCCCACCGGGCAGCCCACCCTGCAGCCCCTCCTAACCTAGAGCCCCGCCAGCAGCCCCCCACCGGGCAGCCCACCCTGCAGCCCCTCCTAACCAGAGCCCCGCCAGCAGCCCCCCACCTGGGAGCCCACAGGGCAGCCCCTCCTAACCAGAGCCCAGTCAGCAGCCCCCCACCTGGGAGCCCACCAGGCAGCCCCTCCTAACCAGAGCCCCACCAGCAGCCCCCCACCGGGCAGCCCACCCTGCAGCCCCTCCTAACCAGAGCCCCGCCAGCAGCCCCCCACCTGGGAGCCTCGCCTGCGGCATCCCTCACCCCGCCCCCCAACCTCAGCACAGGTGTGCCCCCCGGGAAAGACCCAGAAGACCAGACGGCAGCCCCCCAACCCCAGGGGCTCCCAGCTGCCTGTCCAGGGTCCCAGACCGAGCTGACCAGGAACGGCCTTTCCAGGCCGCGGCCACCTGCAGAGTCTGGGAGAGAAGCCTACTGGGTGCACAGGTACAACCAGGGCCACCCGGGCCACAGGGACCCGGTGAGCGGACCCCAGGGAACGGACCCCGGCACTGACCCTGGGGAAATGGCGGCCCCTGGGTTTCTCACAAATTAAAGGTGAGGTCATGGGTGCTTGTCTTCCTCTGACGGGCTTATTTCGCTCAGCATCACTCTCCCGGGCGCTCCATGGCGTCTCAAAGGGTAAGAGCGCCTTCCTTTTTTTTTTTTTTCTGCTGCCTAGTGTTCCCTGGTGTAAATGCACCACAGCTTTTTTATCCACTCATCTGCAGATGGGCACTTGGGCTGTTTCCAGATCTTAACCACAGTAAATTGTGCTGCTATGGACTTAGGAGTGCATGCCTTCTTGCTGGTTGGTGTTGCTGATTTCTTGGGTATCTATATATAATCTATATATAAAAGACTAACATGCTAAGTGTCCTTCTTACCTTACGACTGGTCGTTATGACCACCAGGGGGCAGACACTCAACGCAGGAGCTGCCGAGCTGCAGTGACTTGGCAGCAGTGGTTCTCAGGAGACGCACCCCAAAATCAGAGAGGAGGGAGCCCAATTCCTCGCGAGGCCACCTGATTCCACCTTCGGCCGTGGGTTATGTCATTGCTGGGGCACTGTCGCCCAAATCTGCTTTACTGCACACGTGCATTTGCGTTCCAAACCCTGTTGTCAGCAACTTTGCAGAGTGCTTTCTCGCACTCAGGGGCCCCTCAGGGGATGTCGGAGAGCTGGTTTGGGCCCAATCCCCGCAGGCCAGGCCAAGGGACCCCACCTGCCGGAGGGACCCCACTCACTCTGCAGATGCCTTTCAAGCCATGGTGCTACCGCAGGTGTGGCCGGCCAGGGAGGGACCAGGGATGTTGGCTCCAGGGCATGTCCGGCCCATCTCGCCCAGTCCGGCCCCTCCTGCCACCTTACCTTCTAATTAATTTCCTTTCAATGAGCATGAATCCATGCACCGGGTCACTAGTATTCCCAGGAGTGGGATCACTGGGTCAAATGGCAGTTCCATAGTTAATTTTTTGAGGAAACGCCATACTGTTCTCCACAGTGGCTGCACCAGTCTGCATTCCCACCAGCAGGGCACGAGGGTTCCTTTTTCTCCCCATCCTCGCCAGCACTTGTTTGTTGACGATAGCCATTCTGACAGGTGTGAGAAGGTGCCTCACTGTCGTTTTGATTTGCATCTCTCAGATGATCGGTGACTTTGAGCATGTGTTCATATGTCTCTTGGCCTTCTGTATGTCCACTTTGGAGAAGTGTCTATTTAAGTCCTTTGCCCATTTTTTTAAATTGGATTGTTTGTCTTATATGTGGAATCTAAAGAACAAAATAAACTGATGAACAAAATAGGCCCAGAGACATGGAAGCATGGAACAGACTGATGACTCTCAGAGGGAAGATGGGGGAGGGCACATGCGTGGGAAGACCTGGTATGTGTATGCATCACCATGGACACAGACAATAGGGTGGTGAGGGCCTGGGACAGGTCGGGGCCCAACTAGAAGGGGTCAATGGGGGAAAAGGGGACACATGTAATATTTTCCACAATAAAGATGAATTTAAAATAATACATAATAAGACAACAGGGTTGTAACTGATTTGCTCCCTCTTGCAGGCTCTTTGCTGCGAACACCAGTGCGCCCCCCAAAAAGCGCCCTCCGAGGCGCCGACATGGGGCTGAAGCTGTGCTGTCTGAAAGGCTTGAACATGTGTGTGGGCAGCTGCGAAGAGGACCCTGCCCTGAAGGACGAGAACCTGGATGTGCCCAACATCATCATCACGCCCCCGACGCCCACGCCCACGGGCACGGCGCTGCCCCCGCACGCGGTCTGAGGAGCCCGAGAGGAGGCACAGGCGGGTTGTTGGCTGGGCGCCTGCTCGGGCCGCGCCTCCCCCGCGTGTCCCGGGGCAGAGCTGCTGGGACCGGTGCCGGAGTGATGGCTGCGAGAGGGACTCAGCATGTGGCCAGGGGGTGCGTGGCCAGGTGAACAAGGAGCCAGCCGTGCCCACTTCCAGAACCACGTCTCCCCGGCCCCACTGAGGGGACCGGCCCTCTGGTGCCCCCACATTGTCGCTGACCCCAGGCCAGGGGAATGGCGTCGGGGTGCCAGGGACAAGCCCCCGTCGTGCGCACACCCCGGGCCCGCAGCCCGTGCCCAGGGGATCCGCACCACAAGCTCTTCCGACAAGGGAGGGGCTCCATGTGTACAAGTTGGTTTACAGATGTCAGCACAGTCCAAACGTGATTTATACTTTTTTTTTTTTTTTTTGCGTGATCAATAAAGATCCTCTGTGATGGGGGAAATGCATCCTTTTTTGAGCGACCTCTGCAAGGCCGCACGCTTTCTGGCCGCCAGAGCAATGACCCCACCCCAGCTCGCTGCGTCAGGGTAAGCGGAGGCAGGGCCTGGGAGCATCGAGAGACTGAAGTCAATAAAGTGGGTTAATACAAGGGCGTTTCCTTTCTCCCTAGAGTTCCTCCCTGGGGCGGGGCTGGGCAGGGAGGACAGGCGGTGACCTCACTCGGGAGCCCCGCTGACGGCCTGGCCCCTCGGGGTGTGGCTTCAGGAGGTGACTGTCCCTCTGAGCAAACCAAAGCAGGAGGTGACAGCATAGGGCGGGGGGAGCCGTGTGGGGCCGCAGGGCCACCCCGAGCCCGGATCTCCCACAGGGGCCAGGGGCGCAGTGTGCTCGGCCGGGACACCAGGAGAGAGGGGAGTCATAGGTGACCTTCCGGCTACAGACGGAAGGAGATGTGATGGTTAATTGTGTTACGTGTTTTTATTGATTAGGGGAAGAGGGAAGAGGGAGAGGGAGAGGAGGGAGAGGGGCATCCATGAGAGAACCATGGATCGGCTGCCTCCTGCATGCCCCCGGCTGCGGATGAGCCTGCAGCCCCGCCTGGGCCCTGACCCGGAATCCAGCTGTGACCTTTTGGTGCATAGGTGACGCTCAACCCCTGAGCCACACGGGCGGGCGGGCTGTGATGGCTTGGGGCCCAGGGCTCCCAGCTGTTTGCTGAATACAATTCTGGGTGTGTCTGCGGGGGCTTCTGACACAGGAGCACCTGGGGTGGCGGCCTGAGGACAGGACGGGCCACAGCCAGCCCACAGGAGGGCCGGATGGAACAAGGTGGGTAAGCAGCGTGCTCTGCCTGCCCTCCGCCGTCTCCTCCTGCCTGCGGGCCCGCTGGGACTGGCACCAGGGTGTCTCCTGGTTCCCGGGCCTCAGACGGGCCTACAACCACAGCGCCAGCTCCCCCGGGTCTCCGCGTGCCAACGCCAGGTCGCGGGACTTGTCAGCCTCCCTGACCACCTTGTCCAGTTTCTCGCCAAACGTTTTACATGTGCAGCTCCTATGGGTCTGTTTCTCCGGAAAACCAAGGCTGACAGAGGATAGACATCTGTCCTGGGCGGAGGAGGGGGCAGTGCTCCGGGCAGAGCCAGCCACCTGTGCGGGAACAGCGGCCCGGCACGCAGAGAACCGAGGGAGAGCGTTGGCAGCCCCCAGGTCGGGGAGGGTGGACAGAACAATCCGCAAATCCGGGCAGGACTGTGACAGGGAGGTTCCTGGCTTTACACAGAGAAGGAAATGCTGGGGGGAGGGGGGGGCGGGGGGGAGAGACTTATGTAATACTTTAAACCAGTGGTCGGCAAACCGCGGCTCGCGAGCCACATGCGGCTCTTTGGCCCCTTGAGTGTGGCTCGGTGTTAGAACCACTTCTTCAAAATAGACTCGCCCAGGCCGAAAACCGACTTCCGCGCATGGGCCACGAAGTTTCAATCGCACTGTATGTGCGCACCCGCACGTGGTATTTTGTGGAAGAGCCACACTCAAGGGGCCAAAGAGCCGCATGTGGCTCGTGAGCCGCGGTTTGCCGACCACTGCTTTAAACAATAAAGAGCTTAAATTCTTAAAACTTTTTTTAAAAAAGAAGGGAATTTGGAGCTAGAGGGTTTTCCTGTTGTTGTTAATCCTCACCCGAGGATATTTCTCCATTGGTTTTTTTAGAGGGAGTGGAAGGGAAGGGGAGAGAGAGAATCATCGCTGTGTCTCTCACATCGATTGGTTGCCTCCGCAGGTGCCCTGCCGGGGCTGGGCGTCGAGCCTGCGGCCGAGGTCCCCGCCCTTGACCAGAATACAACCTGCTAGGATAACACCCTTGCGGAAGATAGCACTCGAATACAGACGTTCTGGTGTTTCTAAACTCCCTCGTGACTTTGTCAGTATTGAAACGAGATTACATTTCTCTCTGTGGTTTCACCACTGGAAAAACAAGGGACTTTGCCCAGGCGTCGCGTTGCGTGAAGACTGGGCTTTTAATGCATCTCAGCTACTGCACTGTGGGAAGTGTTCTAGAAGCAGCGGCGCCCGCGCCCTGTGCAGGGACCCGGGCCAGACCCAGCGTCCAGGTCACGAGAGCTGCCATTTAGGCACGAAGTCATCACCAGGGTCACAGACACATCCCAGGTGGTTGCACCTGTGAATCCTTGAAAGGCGAACCTGCACGTGTTTCCAGCCTGAAATGAGTGACAAGAACTGAGTGAGTGACAAACACGTCCCCAGCCTGGGGTCAGCGAGCCCATGGATCACTGGGCCCAGCAGCCCCCACGCCCTAGGTATCAGTGTCACCCTCATCTGCTTAGCGCTTCCGCATGGAACTATTCATAACCTCAGAGCGACGTGCGACGTGGGATTCCCCCTGTAACTCCGGTGCTCGCAATGGTTATGGTTTGCTCCTCAAACGACCCGACCCAGGTAACGGGTAACGCTGCACGCACATCGCCACGATCAGGACCACGTAGGACCAAGTCGCTGGAGGCCGCTGTTGCTTAGGAACAGCTTGGAAGCCAGCGTGGGGCGAGGACTGAGGACCACGTGAGCCCCTGAAATCAGCACACGGGTGCTCTCCCTTGATTAGAGGCAATGCATCAGCGTGGCAGCGCTAATGCTCCCCAGTTAGGCTGATGGATGGAATCAATTTTACATGGCAGTCCTCAGCGCCTGCTGCTTCGTTTGAAAATAAAATTGCACCCTTATAAATCTGAGCGTACAAACTACAGAAATGTAAATGCAGCATAACAAGTCGTTGCTTTCTCATTACAAACATATTTACTGTTTCCTAAGTTTGGCTCACTTCTGTGCTTGTCCTTCTCCTCCTCGCCTTTCCTCTTCATCGGGGAAACTCGGCATCAGCGCATTTCCCAGAGGCTGTATCCAGGCATGCGCACTCAGAGGGCCACTACTGATTGCTACCGTACTATGTGCCACGAGGGGTCATGTTTACAGTCGTGACATAAATGATTTTCAAGAAGAAGACATGCCCCCAAACTCAGACTCTTACTACGAATAGCATCAATTTTATTTTTTATTTTTTATTGATTTCAGAGAAGGGAGGAGAGAGAGAAACATCAATGATGAGAGAGAATCATGGATTGGCTGCCTCCTGCACGCCCCCTATTGGGGATCAAACCCGCAACCGGGGAATGTGCCCTGACCGGGAATTGAACCTTGACCTCCTGGTTCCTAGGTCAATCCTCGACCACTGGGCCACACCGGCTGGGCTAGCATCAATTTTAAAAGTGACTTCTTAAACCTACCAGACCTGAGGCCCTGAACCTAACTGTCCCCTATACCTGGGCTCCTGAGCATTAAAGAGAAAAATTCAACATGATATAGAAAAATGTTGGTTACATGCAAACAAGTGGTTAGAATAAGATGGAACTTGGAGACATTGTAGAAAATAGGTCTAGGCAAAGTACCGAAAATTAGGAGTCACCAGAGATTCGGAAATTACCAAAAAATCGGTACAGCGGTCTGGTAGGGTTAAGGTGGAAAATAAAATAGGAACCATCTCTACCATCTGCTCCGTAAGCTAACCTTTACCGCGGGGCCAAGTCACTTCCTCGGATTCACTCGCGTCTCAGTCAGGTTTGCAGGAAGCGTCACCTTGGTCCCTGTCACACCTCTCTGTTGACGCAGAACACGGACTGAGTCATGGGAGCCTAACCAATCGCTCCCACGCTCTCCCCGGCACTTCTGTGTCCGTGTGAGGATGAAGGGGGAGACGGGGAAGGGAGGAGGAGAATTGTTGGGCGTATCACAGCCAAGCTCTGAGGAAACAAAGGAAGGTTCCTGTTTCCCATTTGATTTTCAAGTGCCAGACTCATTTTTAGGATAAGATAAAGAACAATTGACCACCTTACTTGGAAGTTTCCTTAAAAGGGCCTGTCCCATATAACTCTCCGTGCCCGCCTAAAATAGTGACTTCTCATACCATAAATTAAAAGCTTTAATAATCACTAAACTATATCAGATCATCCCGATGCAACAGGACTCGTAATCTCGGGACAGACTAGTTTCCCTCCCAGCCTCCCCAGCTTGGTCGGTCAGTTGCTGACACGTATTTACTCAGCTCCTTCCTCTGCAGCTCTGTTCTAGACTCTGACAACAAAGCTGGGGAAAACAGACAAAAATGCCTGCCCTCTTCAAACTTTCCCCTTAGTAAGAAGAACAGGCAAGAAGTAAATAGATGTGCTGGGGGGTAGAGGAGGCTGGGGGAAGGTCGACTGGGGAAAAAAAAGGAAGCATATGCACTACTATTTGTAATACTTTAAACAATAAAAAAAGGAGTTGAAACAGAATTCTGCATAAAGGTGAGACTCACAAAGGAATACTAAGTGAAAGGGTAGACTAGAAAAAAAACCTGCTTATCCTATATAATAAAAGCCTAATACGCAAATTGTTCAACTGGGAGCTCGACCACTCATTATGAAGTGCACTGACCACCAGGGGGCGGCGTGGAACATGGCAGGCATCCGCGACGCTGCACTGGCAGTGGCGGCAGTGGTGGTGCTGCCATCCCGATGGGCCCCGACAACAGTGGGACCGCAGTGGGATGATAGAGCAGGTGAGCGGGCGGCATCAGGCCAAGGCGGGTGTGAGCAGGGGCCCAATCATCCCAATCGATGACCCTGCAGGTGGGATGGTGGAGGTGGGGGGGCGGCGCCAGCTCACGGTGGGGTGCCAGGTGGGGCTGCGGGGCTGCGGGGCTGTGGTGCTGGGGGCATGAGCTGGGGCTGCGAGCCTGGGGGTGCGAGCTGGGGCCTGATCCCGCAGGTCACCCTGAGGGACCCCAGCCATGCATGAATTCATGCACTGGGCCTCTAGTGTGTAATAAAGAAATATGAGGGGGAAAAATAAATAGAGAAATACCACAATATTAGAAGGCAGTGATACATTCTTCAAAGAAAAGTGAAGTAGGAAAGGGATACAGGTTGTGTAGAGCAGCTTTCATTTCTAAGGTGGATGAACAGAAAAGCGTTGCTGTGGAGGGGACCTCTGTGCAGAGACCCGGATGAAGTGGGGAGAGACCCTCGTGAATATCCAGGAAACACGTCCCAGGGAGTGGGAGCAGAACGTGCAAAGGCCTGAGATAGGAGTGCGCCTGGCTTGTTCAAAACCAGCAAGGCGGTCAGCAGGGAGAGTGCAGTGAGTCGAGAGGAAAAGTAGCAAAAAGTACGGGTCAAAGAGCTAGCCAAGGGGGGATCCCATCAGTCCTCGTCATCACAAGACTTCTATTCCGCTGTCGGGTCAGGGAGACGTGGGGAAGGAGAAATGGGTTCGGAGGAAGGAGTTCTGTTTGAGGCATACATTTTCTATTTCCATCGCAAGTGGAGATTTTGAAAAGGACAGTGGGATAAATGAGCCTAGAACTCACAGGATGGCTGGGCTGATGGAGTTATAAACAGGAGGCAGTGCAATGATGGCAGTCAGTCAAGGGCTGGATGGGGTGGCTGGGGAATGGGTGTGATGGTCTGAGGACAACAGAAGTTCAGGAGAGGAAACGCACCCACGGGAGACTGCGGTGTGCCCGCTGAGGCAGGGGAACCCGGGGAAATGAGAGCATTCGAGGTCAGAGGACGAATATCGTTGCCAAGAGATGCTATTAGGTCAGGTGAGATGAGCAGAGATCTGGCCGTTAATTGTGGCCATTTGAAAGCCATGAAGGACCTTAACAAGAGTGATTCTAGGGTGAGGGAGGCATGAAAGTCCTGTTGGAGTGTGTGCAGGAGAAAGGTGAAGTGACAAGATAAAAAGGGTGGACAGAGACAACCATCCTTGAAAGGGTGAAGAAAGATGCAGAGAACGCCCGGCCAGGGTGGCTCAGTGGTGAGGTCCACCATAAAAATGTATTTTTTTTAAATTACCTCCAAATAACCTCAAGGAGCACACGTGGCTGGATGCTATGCATGTTGGGAGAACAAGAGAAAGGAGCGAATACTGCAGCACCATGTCCTAGGTCTTGCCACTCTGGTAATCAGTGAGGAGCGCTTTAAATAATTAAACACACGTGCATTAACACACCTGCATTAACGCACATGCATTAACACACCTGCATTAACACACATGCATAAACACAGGTGCATTAACACATGCGCATAAACACGCATGCATTAACATGCGTACATTAACACATGCATCAACATACATGCATAAACACACGTGCATTAACACATATGCATTAACACAGGTGCATTAACACACCTGCATTAACACACGTGCATAAACCCATGTGCATTAACACATGTGCATAAACACACATGCATTAGCACACGTGCATAAACACAGGTGCATTAACACAGGTGCATTAACCCATGTGCATTAGCACATGTGCATTAGCACACGTTCATTAGCACACGTGCATAAACACCCTGCATTAACACACGTGCATAAACACACCTGCATTAACACACCTGCAGTAGCACACGTGCAGTAGCACACGTGCATAAACACAGGTGCATTAACACACCTGCATTAGCACACCTGCATTAGCACACGTGCCTTAGCACACGTGCATAAACACACGTGCATTAACCCATGAGCATAAACACAGGTGCATTAACCCATGTGCATAAACACACCTGCATTAACACACCTGCATTAGCACACGTGCATTAGCACGTGCACATCGAGGCCTAGGGGGACCCCTCACCCTGCCCTTGGCTGCGGGAAGCTGCCTTGGCATCAGTCTAGACTTTCAGCCCAAGGAGATGCCTCATCACAAGACCCGGCGGCGGGCGTTTCCCGGGACAGACACCACTGTTACTGGGAGGGCACTTAACACGAACCCCGTCCCCCCGCGGTCTCTGCCGTCACGCTTTGCTGCAAGGACCGCAGCTACTCCCACCTCCCGCTGCCTGGAGCCCAGACACAGCCGCCGCTGGCTCTCCTCACCTGCGGGAGGGCAGGGCGCGGTGGCTGCCGTGGGTGATGGGCCGGCGCAGGGAAGAGCCCTGGCTCCCTGGGCAAGAACTAGAACACCGACTCCTACCAGGACACCCAGGTCAGCCCCTCCAGGTGGCACCCGGAGCCTCGCCCTGGAACTCCGGCCCCCAGTACTCCCTGGCCCTGACGGATAGGCCTGGGCTCGATGGAACACTGTAGGAACCACAGGGTGGTCACGGAAGCCTGCTTTCTCCGGTCGGTCGCCTGGGGAGCTGAAACCGCCGCCTGGAGCCATCCTACGGCACGGAGCCGGAGCACGGGCCGATGCCAGCACCCGCCAGCCGGCCTGTGCCGAGCGAAGCGCCGCGGGGAGGAGGACCCTGCACGTGCCTGTGTCTGTGTTTCTCCAGGATGATGCAAGTTCAACAACTCTCTATATCATGTAACAGGGTTCCTCCTTTAAAATACATTTGTACTGACTTCAGAGAGGAAGGGAGAGGGAGAGAGAGACGGAAACATCAATGACGAGAGAGAATCATGGATCGGCTGCCTCCTGCACGCCCCCCACTGGGGATGGAGCCCGCAACCCAGGCCTGTGCCCTTGACCGGGAATCGAACCCGGGACTCTTCAGTCCGCAGGCTGGCGCTCTACCCACCGAGTGAAACCGGCCAGGGCAGGGTTCAATTTTTAATCAATCATTCCGCCTGCAGCTCTGCAAGACCCAACACCCTCCTCAGCTGGCAGAGCGTGGGGTTCCTTCCCATCAGAACTGCTCACCCCTGAACACGCCGCAGGCTGCGTCCTGTCCCCTCTACAGCGAGGGTCACGGCAGTCACCTCACAGCACGTGCCGAGAAGTAAACGACACGCACGGAGTGCACCGTGATGGGGGGGGGTAATTTCCATTAGATCGCGGCGAGCATCACGTTAGCTCTTCTTAATTGGTGAGGCCATCTGAAGCGCATACTTTTTCTAGGACTTCAGAGGATGCAGAGTCACCACCTCATGCTTCCCATCAAAAATAAGGCGTTTTTTTTTTTTTTTTTTGGCCCGGCCGCTGTGGCTCAGTGGTTGAGCATCGACCTATGAAGCAGGACAGTGGTCAGCAAATTCATTAGTCAACAGAGCCAAATATCAACAGGACAACAATTGAAATTCCTTTTGAGAGCCAAAATTTTTAACCTTAAACTTCTTCTAACGCCACTTCTTCAAAATAGACTCGCCCAGGCCATGGTATTTTGTGGAAGAGCCACACTCAAAGGGCCAAAGAGTCGCATGTGGCTCGCGAGCCGCAGTTTGCCGACCACGGAACCAGGAGGTCATGGTTCCATTCCCGGTCAGGGCACATGCCCGGTTGCGGGCTCGATCCCCAGTGTGGGGCGTGCAGGAGGCAGCCGATCCATGATTCCCTCTCATCATTGATGTTTCTCTCTCCCTCTCCCTTCCTCTCTGAGGTCAGTTAGAAAACAACAGGCAGGTCACACGTTATTCCCGTTTGAGACCCTTGAAGCCACGCATTTGACGTCAGACATTTCCTATGAAAGAGGGGCGTACACCTGAGTGAGGGAGCGTTGACCTCGTTTGGAAGAGGACTGGGTTGAGGGTCTTGTATTCACCGTCACTGAGCAAAGCGGCAGGGAGACCATTCACGGTGAACCCGCAGAGGGAAGAAGGCGACGCAGCCTGAGCCTGCCTGCGCCTCCGGCAGCTCTGACCCCAGGAGCCTGAGCCGAGGAGGAACTGCGCCCGAGGAGGAGCCGGCTCAGCCGGCAGAAACCAGCGCTGCCCCCTCCAAGCAGGCAGCCAGCTCCCCGGCACCACCGGCCACAGAGCAAGAGCCCGCACTCCCGATCCACACAGCCCCGAGCACAAGGAGCCGCCCTTGCAGTCCCGCATTTTCCCGTGACTGGGTGTCTCCACCCTGACCCTGACTCTCCCTGAGAGCAAGAGGCCCCGGTGAGAGGAGGCCCGGTGAGAGGAGGCCCGGTGAGAGGAGGCCCGGTGAGAGGAGTCCCGGTGAGAGGAGGCCCGGTGAGAGGCAGGCCCGGTGAGAGGAGTCCCCGGTGAGAGGAGGCCCGGTGAGAGGAGTCCCCGGTGAGAGGAGGCCCGGTGAGGGCCGGTGGTGAGAGGAGTCCCCGGTGAGAGGAGGCCCGGTGAGAGGAGGCCCGGTGAGAGGAGGCCCGGTGAGAGGAGGCCCGGTGAGAGGCAGGCCCGGTGAGAGGAGGCCCGGTGAGAGGAGGCCCGGTGAGAGGAGGCCCGGTGAGAGGAGGCCCGGTGAGAGGAGGCCCGGTGAGAGGAGGCCCGGTGAGAGGAGGCCCGGTGAGAGGAGGCCCGGTGAGAGGAGTCCCGGTGAGAGGAGGCCCCGGTGAGAGGCAGGCCCGGTGAGAGGAGTCCCGGTGAGAGGAGTCCCGGTGAGAGGAGGCCCGGTGAGAGGAGGCCCGGTGAGGAGGCCCGGTGAGAGGCAGTTTTGGTGAGAGGCAGTCCCGGTGAGAGGCAGTCCCGGTGAGAGGCAGTCCCGGTGAGAGGAGTCCCGGTGAGAGGAGGCCTGGTGAGAGGCAGGCCCAGTGAAAGGCAGTCCTTGGCAAGGCAGAGTCCTTACAGAACCCCGTCACCAGGAGCTTCAGAAAGACATGCTCGTGGATAAAAACACTTAATATACAAGGTAATGAATGGGAACAAACACTGAAACAGCATTGAGGTCCAGCAATAACAGTAACCTTGTGAACAAGGGTTTGGGCCATGTGATCACGCACGAGCAGTCACAGGTGGACAGAGGAGGGCCAGTGGAGATGGAAAGGATGCGCCAGGAGCCCCCAGAAGCTGAGAGGCAGGAGGGACCCTCCCACGGAGCCCCCGAGGGAGCAGAGCCCAGACGCCCTGATTTCAGATTCCGGCCCCAGATGGGGAGAGCACGTGTTCCTGTTGGCTGAGGCCAGTCTGTCGTCATGGGAGCAGCAGCCTCAGGAAATAGACCCTCCTTGCCCCCCCTTTTGGGGCTTTGACCGGGTTCTGGGAAGAACTGAGCCCTGGACTCCGGCAGGGGGACCCCTAGACCTCTCCCTGTGGGCTCCCAGGGAGCTCCATCCCTGTGTCTGTACCTCGGCCCTGTCGCCCTCTCCCCCGGGGGCTCCTGGGCAGTGACAGTGCAGTGGGCGCACCAGGCGGGCTGCTTGGTAGGAAGCGCAGGCCACGTGTCTCGGGGACTCCCCGCCGTCTGGCCGAGCCCCCAGCTGCAGGACGGTGCAGGGCCCTCCCAGCCCCGCCCTCCCCTCCCGGCCTTCCCCCTCTTGAGTCCAGCCTGGGCCTCCGCTTCCCGGAGCACCTGGGTTGACAGGAGCCAGCACCTGGGTTGTGGTGCCCATATTCTAGACGCCAAAACTGAGGCTCAGAGAGGGGAGCAGAGGGCCCTCCCCCAGCCCCCCTCCCCCTCCACTCAGCCCAGCTCACAGGCGGCTCCCCCAGCTGCCACCTGGTTGCCATGGTGTCAGAGGAGGACGAGGAGGAGATTTCTGAGAATCAATCCAAAAATACACAGCAGCTGGCCCTCCTTCCTCATCCCTCTGTCCAGCTTCAAAGCCTCCTTTGGGCAGGTGGGCGGGCCTCTTCCTGGCCAGGCAGCCAGGTGCAAAGGAGGTCAAGGAGGCAGAGGGTCCGGGTGGTGGGTTCTGGGACCCCAGCCTCACCCAGCAGATCTCCTGGGCCTGAGCCCATTGCCCTCCTACAGCTCCCAGACCAGTGGGCTCTTTCCTGCCTCCCCACCTTCGCACATGCAGTTCCCTCCACCTGGAATGCCCTTCCTCGTCCTTCAGGGCCCAGCTCGGCTTTCACTGGGCTGGAGAACCTTCCCTGAGTCCCTCAGGGCTCCCCCGCATCCTCACCCACCCGGTCACAGCCGTTTTCTGGATGATGCTCTCTTGGGGCGGTGAGGTCTTGGGGTGCCAGCTTTGCCTTTGTGCCCCAGCCCCTGGCACAGACAGGTGCCCAGTAAATCCAGAAGGAAGGGAAGGAGGGAGGGAGGAAAGAGCAAAGAAACACCTCTCATAGGATTGGAGAGGATCTGGACCGTGAGCACCTGGCACAGGGCTGGGCACGGAGCAAAGCCCACTCCCTTCCTGCCGCCTCCACCTGAGCCTGGGCTCCAGCACCTTCTGCCTCATCCGATTTGGAGCCGGCTCAGGGGCAGTCTCTATACCCGCAGGCCTGTGTCTGCTGCCCTGTAGGGTGCGAGGTAATGACACCAGGAGGCAGACAGGCACTTGACTTCATTAGAAGCTGGTGTGTTAGGGAGAAAGGCCTCCATTCCCAGAATCCTGAAATCCTGAAATCCCGGACTGTGCAAACCTGCAAGGGCCTGAGGGCTGACCTTGAGCAGGGTTTTCAAATGGTTTCCACACTGAATACTCACTGAATACTTTCTGCAAACAAAGCCTCACCTGAGGCCATTAGATAAAACAGATGGAAACCAAGCTGCTTGGGGCAGAGTGGTGGGTGTTGAAGGCGCCTGGGAGAGGAGACCAGAGTCCCCTTCCCCCTGTAGCTCTGGGTCCTGGGGAGTCTTGGCAGTGGGAGGAGGAAGCCAGGAGGGAGGGGGAGCCCTAGGCAGAGTCCAGTGGCTGACATTTACTAACTGTACAGAAGGAATTCTGTATCTTCAGAACTGCATGTTTGTGCCCGTGTGGCTGGGCCAACAAACTCATCTTTCACAGCAAGAAGTCAGTCTATACACACAAAAACGAAAATATGTCCTTAGAAAAAATCATAATGACTTCAACCTTTAAAAGAAAGGAAATGCCTTTTAGATCGATTATGAGGATCAAATGAAATAAGAATTTTGAACCACATCCAGCACAGCCAGTGGTGAACCTGGGGGGGGCGGGGTGGCAGAGGTCGGTGAAGGATTGAAGAAGACAGACAAGAGAATATAGCTGGGGCCAGGTGGGACACTGTTCTCGGATGGAGAGACAGCAACACAGCCTGCAAGCCGAGTCTTTATTTTATAGTCAGATCCCAGGAGGCAAAGCAAGGTCGTGGTCAAGGTGTTTACAATGTTCTCACGAGTTTCAAATCTACTTGATTACATGCACCTGAACTCTACCAAGCTTTGTTTTGGCAGCACTTGCTGCACCTCCGCAGCCTACATCACTCAGCCAACTGGGACCACAGGTTCGGACCATAAGGTCAAGCTTACAGCCATAGCCTTTGGCTATAATTGTGCTGGGAGGACTTTGCCCTCCAAGCTGGGACCTGCACAAGGCTCTGCCATGAGAGGACCGCGCCCTCTCATTAGTCCGAGGTTTGCACCTGTCCAAACACTGTAGCCGCTCTCCACAAATTTAATTAACATATGGCAGGTAACATAATATAGATAACATACACTATAAAAAATGTTAATTATGTGGTTATCAATATCATCCTTCTAAAAACACCGATGAAGCATATAAATTTATAAGTATAAAACAACTAAAAAGACAAAAATACTTTAATGTTAGAAAAGAGCAGAGAGGAAGGGAGAAGTTATGAGCTAAGTGTTTTCTTATTTTGAGGTACAATTCACATATAAACATTGTGAAAAGATTCCCCCCATTGAGTTAACACACCCATCACTTTTGAGTGTGCGAGAACACAAGTTCTACTCTCTTAGCAAATTTTTCCATTATAAAGTCTGCACCTTTTAAACATCCTCTCCCTATCTGACCACTCCTCAGGCCCTGGCAATCACCGTTCTGCTCTCTAATTAATTCTATGAGTTTGACTTTAAAAAAAAAAAAAAAAAGATTCCTCACATAAGTGATACCAGGCATAATTTATCTTTCCCTTTCTGGCTTATTTCACTTAGCATACTGCCCTCCACATGTCTGTGTTGTCACAAATGGCAGGATTTTCTTCTTAAGGCTGAGATATATATATATATATATATATATATACACAATTATTCTTATCCATCAATGGCCTCTTAGTTTGTTTCCATGTTCTTAGCTATATATATATATATATATATATATATATATATATATATATATATATATATGCATGCCTAAGTGACCATTAGGATAGAACGACTGGAACGACTGGAACAACTGGTCAACCAGTCGCTATGATGTTCACTGACCACCAGGGGGCAGATGCTCAACACAGGAGCTGCCCCTGGTAGTCAGTGCACTCCCACAGCCAACTTCCCATGGCCAGCCAGCAGCGGCTTCTGGCGTCCATTTTTTCCGCGCCCAGCCCGGAGACCGGCACCTCCTCTCCCGAACCCGCTGGAGCCTTTGGGCCCTGGGCTGCGACGGGGAACCAGGGATGGGTGGTGGGAGACACAGGGGGCCGAGGGCCAGCTCCCTCCTCCGGGCTGGTGGCCAACCTCCCACACCCCATCCCTCCGCCCTGACCCGCCCCCCCTCACCCCCCCTCCCACTGGCAGGCCCCAATCAGCCTGGCCCTGATGGGCCCTGATCGCCGGCCAGGCCTAGGGACCCCACCCATGCACTAATTCATGCACCAGGCCTCTAGTTATAAATAATGCTACAATGAACGTAAAAATAGAACATCTCTTCAGCACAGTGTCTTCATTGATATGGTATATACCCAGAAGTGGGGTTGCTGGATCATAGTTTGATTTTTTTGAGGGCCCTCCATACTGTTTTCCATAATCGCTATCTTTGAGGAACCAGAGAAGCACACAGTATAGGCCAGTGGTTGGCAAACCGCGGCTCTCAAGCCACATGCGGCTCTTTGGCCCCTTGAGTGTGGCTCTTCCACAAAATACCACGTGCGGGTGCGCACATACAGTGCGATTGAAACTTCATGGCCCAAGCGCGGAAGTCGGTTTTCGGCCTGGGCGAGTCTATTTTGAAGAAGTGGTTCTAACGCCGAGCCACACTCAAGGGGCCAAAGAGCCGCATGTGGCTCGTGAGCCATGGTTTGCTGACCACTGGTATAGGCTATGACATTTGTGGTGGGTTGTTCCTGATAACTTCATCCGTCTTTTCTTTGACGACCGTTTGTGTGAATAAATTTACTTAAGAAGTAAGTGGCGCATTGGCACCTAATAAAGCAACGACCCTCTTTAGCCGTGAAGTAATGGCTTCAGCGCGGCAAGTCCTATGTAAGATGGCCATCGGCCACCGGCCCCTGGAGCACACACAGGCCCCCTCCATCAGTTCCTCCAACAGTAACCGAGGGGCTGGTGTGAAGACACAGTTACCTGCCGAGTCCCAGGACTTATGGTGAGGAAATGTCCCCAGGAGCCTGGCATCGAGGGGCCCGCAGGAGGAGCCAGGCTCTTCCTGGAAGGACAGGCCCAGCTGAGAGGCAGGTGAGGGAGCGGCTCTGTGCGGGAAGAGGAGGGAGCCACGCAGCAAGGAACATCGGGCCTCCGAAGGGGAGAGCGGCCCTGGGTGGGGTCAGCAAGGCGACCGGGATCCCAAACAGCCACAACCGCATCTTGGCCCAACCGGGTGAGCTCCAGAAGCGAACACAGTGAATCGCATCTTCCACTGAGAACTGAGGTGACTTCTGACCTAAAGAACTGGGAGCTGATAAAGAGGTGTTTAAGCCATGAAGAATGTGGCAATGTGCTGGACAGCATTAAAGAAACAAAATGAAACGTTCACACAGGGATGGAAAGTCTTTTATTTGAATTTTGGGATTCAGGAAAGCTGAGTGTCCTAGTTTCATAGCTGTAATTGATTAATGACCAAAAACAACGCTTTTCCTCACTCTGTAGAATTACATAACAAAAGCAGCTCGGTTATACGAAGTAAGATACCAGTTTGAGTAGCTCCTTAAAACTGAGGCATCGGGGAAGGTAGGGGAGGGTGGGGACAAGGGAGATAGATCAATCAAAGGACTTCTGTGCTTGCATATGAGCCTAACCAGTGATCACGGACAACAGGGGGAGGGGGCGCATGTGCGTGGAGGGGTCTGGGATGGGAATGGGGGGGGGGCGCAGGAGGGGGTTGAGGACAAATATGTGATACCTTAATCAATAAAATAATTTAATAAAAATAAAAGTCTGAGATGGATAAAGTGGCTATTAAAATCTGTCCTAATAAAAGCCCCAGTTCTGGAAAGACAAGGATTGAACAATAGCAACAATCAAATTAATTTGGTGGATTTTCTAAAATATTTTTCTACAATTAAGTCATTTTGTGTTAAAACCTGTTAAATTTCAAAGGGTAACCATATCTATACAGTATAATGAAACTTGGAAATTTAATGTGATTTTGGTTTTTCTCTATAAGGATAAGTGACACAAGTTTAGATTTCTGCATAAAAACTGAAATGAAAATGTGCTATTACCTTATGTCAATGTATATAATATTTCTACTGAGTTATTTTATTTTGATACATACTATTTTCTGATAAAATTAAGTAGTTTTTGGAAATTCAAATTCATAAAATATTAAGTAATTGATATTTTTATTTATCCAAAGACCCATGAGAAATTGGAGTTCTATACTCGTGTCACTGTAATTAAATTCAAGACATATGTGTTTTTGAAAAATAAAAATTTGTCAGATGAAAGAAAGAAACAAACAAAAAACTGAGGCATCACAGCATCTTCACCATGCTGGTCTGTAGGATCCCCTTTCATGTCTCGCGTGGTTCAGGGTTCCAGTTCAGGGTTCGGGTTCTGGAGAAGGCCGCATACAAATGAAAAGAGACTAGAAAATGTATTAATTTGGCGATATTGGGGGCCAGGCGGGAGCCCACCTCTAGTGGGAGGACTACCCACTGCTCTGGCCCTGCTGTCCCTTTTATTGAGGCTATGGGAAACGCCCATAGCCCTTAGGCAGGAAATAACAAATTTACATAAGACAAACAGGTGGAGGCTGCCTCAGCTAACAGTGTCTCAGCTAAACGGTGAGTGGTTAGAGCAATTACGGTTGTTGACAGCCTTCCCGCTTCCGGTCCACATCTCTCTATCAGTGTGACAGTGATTGGTTTCCGGCACTGGTCCTCTTTTCTTGCCTGGTGAAGGCTCTCTCCCACCCGCCATAAAAATGGGTTCATTTCAATTATGAATTTAACAAAAAAGTATGTTATTCCAAAAAAAACCTCAGCTGTCAGTTTCCACACAATTCCTAGATGATATTATTAGTATTTTATAGGTTTCATTTTTAATACCTCGGAAATAGCTATCAATATAACATTTTATTCTTTAATCCTACTGCTCCCTAGGTCATTCTAGGCTAGTGTGCTGGCAGAAATCACTGCTCTGAAGCCAGGGGGGAAAGGAGAGAAAAGGATTATTCGCCCTGTACAGTACTCTGAGGAATCTCTTTAGAGCACACTTGCGCCATGAGATATGCATATTTAGAATTTCAACAGTGTTTTTTCTTTTAATGATTGCTGCGGTGCCAATGTTATTAAAATAAAAACCCTTATTAAAACTATCATGATAAAGTACTGGCATAATTCATTTATTTTACAGAAGGTGTTGGCTGCCATCTCTTGGACTGTCCGAGCATTGTGTCCGTCTTTAACATAGCTACCATTTCTTCAAGAAAGAAGTAACAAAGTTGCAGTATTATTTGCATGGTCTTGATTATCTCACTAAAATGCTTGCTTATAAAAGTGTTTATAGATGTGGTTAAATCATCCTGGATGTGTGAAGAGGTTCATCCAAACAAGTGGGGAAAAAAAGAGTGCATTATCCTAACCTTAAATTTTGTTTTTATTTAAAATATTACTTGTACACCTCCGCTTTGTGATTCTCCCATCTTCTAATATAGCTGAGGCTATAACGCTGGTCACTGCTCTCCTTAATATACACGCTAACGGGAGGCCAAGGCAGATTCAGTTCTTCTGAAGCTAGTTGATAACGTAAATTCTCAATAAACATTTCCATATAAGTTGTGATATTTATATATATTAGAATGAACTTTACTTTTACTTTATGTGCTCGTTTATGGAAGTTACTAATGAAACCTCACACAGCCCTGCAGTGCGGCCGCTGGCTGCAGCTTCATCCTGTGCACCAAAAGGTCACTGGTTCGATCCCAGGTCAGGGCACATGCCCAGGTTGTGGTTCGGTCACTGGTCAGGGTACATGTAGGAGGCAACCAATCAATGTTTCTCTCTCTCTCTCTTCCTTCCTCTCTCTCTAAAAAATAATTTAAAAAAAAGTTTTTAAAAACCTCACATTTTAATCCTCTCACCACTCACAATTGCTTCTGTATGGCATCTACTTTAGTATTTTGAATATTAGTGACTTCTTTGTATATTAGTGATTTAGTTTTACCTAGGAAGTGAAGTACAGGACTATAAAAATTAAAACAGAATACAGCAAAAGCAGTTTTTCTCTCATTTTTACTTTATTTTTAAAATTTATTGACAGTATTACATATGTCCTTTTCTAGCCCACCGCCACCCTCTTACCTCTCATTTTAAGAGGAACCTTATAACAAACTGCAAATAACTGAATGAAAATTCTTACACGATTCTGCTTTTCAAGGTAGGCAGTGTTAATGAGCTCAAACATCATATTCCATTGGGCTCACTGTGTATGACAAGTAGAAATTTTCATTGGCAATTAGTAAACTGCAGTAATGGAATGAAAAAAATAACATTTTGTCACTTTTTAAAACTTTGGTTTTCTGTTTAATGTTCTATTAAACAATTTGAGAAGGTAAAATAGACACCATTTGGTTGCACCTGAGGTTGTAACACTTGCTCGGGTATTTAAAATGATCTAATGTAAGCCTATTTAGTTGTGTTGTCAAGTATTATATATGCGTGTAATTCATAATTACTTGCTCTCACCAGGCAGATCATCTAGGATGAGGTGAACGGTGGGTCTGATACACAAATCATTTAAGTAGTAAAATCCATGCTGCTTGATTGCTTATATATGTAGATAAAAACCTCAAGTGGAAATCAAAATACATGAGAAGTCAAAATGGGTGAATACAAATAGAATCCCAACAACCGTCACCATTTCTTGGTGCCTTGGGCTTAGTTATAAACTCATTGTGACACCTGGTGGATATTGTGAAAAAAGCAAGGCCTAGCCATAAGCTTCCACTGCAGCCCCACTGGCCCGCTGCTGAGCACCGAAATGTGGCTACCCTCACGAGATGTGTTCAAAGACTCCACATGGAAAAGGGTTATTTTCTATCTCACCAATAGTGTTCTGTATTGATTACATGTTGAAGTGGTAATATTCTAGATATATTGGTTAAATAAAATATATTATTAAAATTAATGTCACTTGTTTCTATATACTTTTTCTTATGTGGCTACTGAAAATTTTAAAGTTACATATGAGGCTAACATTTGCAGCTTGGATTCTATTTCTAAGTGCTGTGACAGCATCTAAGCCTTAAATATGATAAAGGCATAAAAAGTCTCAGCCTATTTGTGAAAACAGGAAAAATAGCTGTAATTGAAGATGGATATGTGTGGTAGGCAGCATTTCAAGATGAGTGCCGCCGGCCCATATCCTTGTGCAATTCCTCCCTTCGAGTGCAGACGGGACCTTCGGGTAAGAGGAGCTGTCATTCCTGGACTAGGGCACTCTACACGACAGAAGTGAGGGTGCAGGGGTAACAAGGTCCTTCGCTAGCTGACACTGTGTTCACACGAGGGAGGTGTCACAGCGGGCTGCTCCTCAGGGGAGCAGGGAAGAAAGACCCAGTGCAGCAGGGGACACCAGCCTGCTGGCCTGGCAGCAGCTGACCTGTGGCAAGAGCCACGTGGAGGGAGGACAACCAGTCCTGGGCTGCGGCCTTCGCTCCTCAGCTGTCAGAGACGGCGTTCTGCCAACAACCCACGGGCTTGGAGGAGGCCCAGTGTCCCACCCCCTCACCCAGCTGGGAGCTTCCTTGCTGCCTCTGAGACCCCAGGAGGCCCAGCTGACTGCCTAGGGCCCGACCCCCAGAAACCGCACACCCCCAGAAACCGCACACCCCCAGAAACCGCACGGCAGGCAATAATGTCCTTCAAACTGCGAAGTTCACGACCATTTGTTACGCAGAAAACGAATACACTTCCCTCGAGCCATTTTTTACCTTTTTCTGTTCTATTACTGTTTGTGAGATTTTCCCCCTTTTCACCTAAGCCACAGTCATCATGTCAGAATCAGCAATGAGAACCCTACCTTTACTACAGCATGCACTCGTAACCAGTGTAGCATGCACTCATCATCGCGGTACAATGGAGACAGAAATAAATTCAAGGATGCCAGCGAGTCTGACAGAACCGCAGAGCTGTGCCACCGTGGGGAGCGCAGCAGCCGCCCAGAGACCTTTCCAGCGTAAACAGTGCTGCGTCCCTTCTTGGTCCCTTCGTGCAGCTGGGCGCCGAGGCGGCTGCACTAAGGAAGGCGGAGAAAACGATCCAGTGAAGGGAAATCCAGGGTCGTGGGGGTTGTGAAGCCGCCCGCAATGAGCGCATCCCTGCGCTGGGACCTCAACAGGGCCCCTCCAGAGGTAGCAGTCCACCCAGCATCACAGGCCTTCACAGCACAGCCTCCACCCACAGCCACGCACGCTGAAGTCACTCAGGGCACGGTGGACCATCAAACTCGCCATCACCTCTCCATGCTCTCCGGCCTCCGCTTGCATCCGCTTTTCCTGGAGTAAACTCCCATCGCTTCCAGGCCTGGCCAAGGCCACCTCTCCTGGAAACCGTCCCCACTACCTCCGTGGACTTTCTGGATCGCTCTTGCTTTTCCCAGCGAGTTCCTCTCTTCCGTGAGGCCGACTAGGAGGACAGGTGGGACAGCACTGTGTGGCAGCTCTGAGATGCATTGTCTCCTCTGGTGCCATCATCGGTGAGGGAGGCGTAGGTGTATGGACCAGTCCTCAGGTGCGGGCTTGGATGTGCATCCTCACACGCGATATAAACACTGCTTTCCTCTTGTTCCCTACACCGACTCTTCCCCGGGACCAGGCCTAGGAGTCTCCAGGTGCCCATCCCCTTCTTGTTATGTTCCCCCTAATGCCTGTTGGTACTAGGCCACATGATCTGTTTTCTCACCATTCTTGAATTTTGTTTTTTAATTACCTGCCTACTTGATTGAGTTTGCACTTAGCATCCTTGCATTTTTTGGGTCTGATTTTTGGAAGAAGCCTTTGTTCTTAATTTACTTTTTACTATGTTAACATATTTCCGCAACAGTAAGGCCTACCTTTATATCATACTAGAGGCCTGGTACACGAAAATGTGTGCACTCGGGGGGGGGGGGTGTCCCTCAGCCCAGCCTGTGCCCTCTCACAGTGTGGGAGCCCTCGGGGGATGTCCAACTGACGGCTTAGGCCTGGTCCTGCAGTTGGACATCCTTGGCTGCTGTGAAGGTAGAAGAGGCTCCCGCCACTACTGCTGCACTAGCCAGCCTTTAGCCCGGCTTCTGGCTGATCAGCACTCCCCCTGTGGGAGCACGCTGACCATGCGGGGGGTGCAGCTCCCGCCCTGCCCCCCATCGCCCCACCACTGCTGCCCTCTGTGGGAGGCGACCAGCAGGCCAATCAGGGGACAGAACTAGCTGGCGAGTGGCCGGCCCCAGCCCCCATCACCCCTCTGCTACCACCCCCCATTGCCATCCCCTCCCGCTCTGCCCCCTGGCACCCAACTTGGCTGGCCTGGCGTGGCCTGCTTGCTGTCCCCGCTTACTGGCCATTCTGTGTTCAGTCCGTTTGCATGTTAGGCTTTTATTATATGGGATTACACTTCCTGTCACTCTAAGGTAGAGTTCCTGGCCCTCTAGTTTCAAAACACTGCAGACCTCTGTCCCTGCGTTTAGCATGTTGTACAGTAACTGCTTCATGTCTACGTTCACCATTCAACTAAAAACAGGGGGCATGCCTTACTCAGCCCGGCATCCATAATCTCTTAAAGGCAACAAAACAAAATGAAATGCACTGCAGTATCTCCTTTAGGTATTATTAACACATGTAAAACAAACTTGCATCACAGTCGTAACCTCCCTGCCCCTCTGCAATGCGCTGTTTTAGCTGCGGAACCAACAGGACGGGGAGGAGGGATGATGACATGAGCTTCCATCACTGTCTCCTCCCCCCCACCCGACCCGCGCTCACACAGAACTCAACAGCTGTCATTTTTTAATAGAGCCAAACTTCGTTGATGAGCATTTAAAAAACTGATGCACATGACTTCCCTGTAGGTGAAGTTGGTGTCAACTGTAGAAGTGAGAGGTGGAAAGAATATCATTCTTCTTAACAGAAAGAAAAAAAGATGAAAACTATTCTCTGGCTTCCACACTGAAGGTCACGCGCATCCTTGAGGTGTTTTGGTTAGCTTCACTTTCATTACTGGCGATACGTATTGTGATAATTACAGTTTGGGAAGGATGTTCTGAAGAGAACATTTCTGTGACTCCTACATTGATCTGGGGTAGTATCTCTGCATGAGCTTAGCCTTAGCTACTGTTTGAATTGCAGTTTACTTGCCAACAACTTAAGAAGTATTCAGTTTAAACTAAGTGCACCCCAATCCTTAGATACAACCCTGCCTCAGGCTCAGAATCTCTGATGAGGCTGCAGTCAAGACACGGCCTGGGCTGCGGCACACACAGGCGTGAATGAGGCGGAGGATCCACTCTCAGGACGGCTCACCATGGCTGCTGGCGGAGGCCTCAGGCCCTTCCAGCTTCTCATGGGTGTCCCAGCTCGTCACTGCACGGTCTCTCCACAGGCATCTGAGGGTCTCCGTGGCGTTCCCCCAGATCAGGTAAAGGTAGAGACAGAAAAGCTGTGGCACTTTTTATTCCCTAGTTTCTGGAATTGCACTTCTTTTAAAATATATATTTTTTTTTTATTGATTTCAGAGAGGAAGGCATGGGGAGAGATGTAGAAACATCAATGATGAGAGGGAATCATTGACCGGCTATGTCCTGCCCGCCCTCTACTGGGGATCAAGCCTGCAACCCAGGCATGTGCCCTGACTGGCAATCGAATCTGTGACCTCTTGGATCCTGGGGGGATGCTCAACCGCTGAGCCACACCCTGCTGGGCTGCCACTTCTACTTTATCTGTTGCAAGTGAGCCACTAAGTTCACCCCACGCTTGAGAGGAGTTAGGCTCTACATGGTGAAGAGCACATACGTACTGACTTGTGCATGTTTTACGTCGCCGCGGATCTCTACATGTCATAGCCCTGAACGTCAGCATTACTTAGGGTCTGACCTCAGTCCTCTGACACTCTCACCCTAGTCATGCTCCTGGGTGCTCTCAATGACTCCCATGGCTCCAAGTACCAGCTCTGCTGTTTAATATATTCATCTATTAGTCTAGTCCTGACCTCTCTTCCAAAACCTAGTTGTATTTTCAGCCTCCTGTCATACATCACCTGGAAAGCCAACTCAGCCGAACCAAAACCAACTCCTGTTTCCTCTCTCCTCGCTCCCAATTTTCTTCAACCCAGTTACCAAGACAGAAAACATAAAATATAGTCAACCCCTCCTCCCCGCACCTCTCCATCCTTCGCTATGGATTTATCCTCACTGTTGATCCCTCCTAAGCTCTCTCATCTCTGGCGGTGCACAGGCTATCATTTCTAAACGACCGCTGCGGCCTACTACCTGATCTCTCCTCTTCCTAATTTATCTTCTGTCCGATAGGTCTTGATGAACACATCTATCAGAGACCACATCCTATCCAATAAAAGAGAAACATGCACAAGCCGCTACACCCACAAGCCACGGCCACAAGCCAATCAGGAGCGAGTATGCAAATTAACCCAACAAATGGTGGTGGCCACAGAGTTAGAAAGAGCAGGAGGCTTGGGTTGCCCCTGGCAATGGAGGAAGCCAAGCTTTCTGCCCGCCCTGGCCAGCCCTGGCCTCCGCTCAAAGCTACAAAATTTCAATTATAGACGATAAATAAATCCCAACAAAAATGGCAGCAGCCACGGAGCTGGAGCCAGCTGGAGGATTGGGTTGCTCCTGGCGATGGAGGAAGCCAAGCTTTATGCCCATCCTGGCCGGCCCAGGCCTCCACTCAAGGCTACAAAGTTTCAATTATAGAAGATAAATAAATCCCAGATACCAGGGCCTCTGCTTGGGTTGCCAGGGGGCGTGGCTGGCCTGCAAACCACCACAGGCCCCTCGCCCAGGCCGCCCCACACCCCAAGAGAACCCCCACCCTGATCCGGGACACCCTTCAGGGAAAACCAGCCAGCCCCCACCCATGCACCAGGCCTCTATCCTATCTAATAAAAGAGTAATATGCAAATTGTCACTCCAACACACAAGGTGGCTGCCCCTGTGTGGTCAAAGATGGCTGCCCCCATGTGAACACAAGATGGCCAGCGGGGGAGGGCAATTGGGAGGGACCAGGCTTGCAAGGGAGGGCAGTTGTGGGCAACCAGGCCAGGAGAGAGCAGTTGCGGGGACCAGGCCTGCAAGGGAGAGCAGTTTGGGGTGACCAGGCCGGCAGAGGAGGGAATTTGGGGGTGACCGGGCCTGCAGGAAAGGGCAGTTGGGGGGGGCCCAGGCCTGCAGGGGAGAGAAATTGGGAGGGACCAGTCCTGCAGGGGAGGGCAGTTAGGGGTGACCATGCCTGCAGGGGAGGGCAGTTAGGGGTGACTAGGCCTTCAGGGGAGGGCAGTTAGGTGTGACCAGGCCGGCAGGGGAGGGCAGTTAGGGGCAATCAGGCTGGCTAGGGAGCAGTTAGGCATCAATCAGGCTGGCAGGGGAGTGGTTAGGGGGTGATCAGGCTCGCAGGCAGAAGCGGTTAGGGGCAATCAGGAAGGCAGGCGAGCAGTTGGTAGCCAGCAGTCCTGGATTGTGAGAGGGATGTCCGACTGCCCATTTAGGCCCAATCCCAATAGGATCGGGCCTAAACAGGCAGTTGAACATCCCTTGAGGGGTCCCAGATTGGAGAGGGTTTAGGCTGGACTGAGACACACATCCCCCCCTCCCCTGTGCACGAATTTCATGCACCAGGCCTCTAGTATCTCTATAAAAAACCTTCACTGGCTCACTAATAACTTCGGTTTAAAGCCAAAATCCTTTAAAATGACTTATAAGGCCCTTTAAAATCTGATCCTAAGGTGCTTTTAACTTTACCTCTTGTCACTGTCTCAACGCATCTTCATCAAATTGTCATTCCCCAAAAATGTCACCTACTCTCAAGCATTCATATATTTACACATGCTGTTGTCTCTGCCTGGAATACCCACTGCTCTCCCCTCTGCTTGGTAAACTCCTATATTCACTCAAGCAGCACCTGCTCTAAGCCCCTCTCTCTGGCTCCCCGGGTGAGAAGTCATGTACCTACCATAGTTCCACATCCCCTCGTGTACACTGATGACTTATACTTATCATCTATGAGTCACAGATGCTTGTAGGACTATTTCAATTTCAAATATTCTGTCTCTATGCCCGCATGAGACATAAATAACTTTGTGAGAGTACATGTCCTACTTTTCTTATTTCAGAAAATATGATTGCTAGTGACACTGTTTGTCCCCTCCAGAACTTCCAGAATAACCTATTGCATGAAGAGACTGATCTCTTCCATAACTTTTGGAGTATTTTCTGATTTTGCTGCATTAAAGATCCCTAGGTGTCACTCCAAGCCCAGAACACAAGTAAACATTTTACCAATGTGTGTGCCCTTCTCTGCATCGCTCACTTCCCATTCACTGCAACCCCAACACCCCATTACAAAGCACATCCCATAGTAAGCAGGTGAGGTGGCATCAGAGAACCAAAGAGCCCACTAATTAAGGACATCTCATCCATTAATCGTGTCCTTTATTGTGGAACCTTGGCACTTAGCGACATACAGAGCACCCCACTATTCCTGGGAAATTCCCAAGACAGGTCTGGGTGCTCACATCTTGGCACAGAGGCTTTCACTAAACTCACCTTCAACAGGTAAGATAAATACCAGACTAAGTACCCTCTTACCAAACAAATGGGGGACTCTCCGCTTCATCTCAGCCATCAGTCCTTAATCACCCTGAACAAGTAGCCACATTTTCCAGCCACCTCGAGTCAAAATTACCCTCAGCGACCCTGTCACAGTTGCCGTGTCTCACGTTCCCTCCTTTTTCTGTATGTGTATTTTAAATATCCCCCAATCCCTATTTTTTCCCTCTGTATAATTCCCCTCAAAGTTGTCTATGCTCATTGACACCATATGCTCACAAGTCTCTCCCGAGTTTCCAAGTCGAATATCCACATGCCATTGGATTTCTCCACGTGGATGTGCCACTAGCAGCCTAAAGTCCACAAAGCCAAAGCTGGATACCTTACCCCTTCCCTGCCCACGCTTCCTGCGTTGCCAGCGTAACCCACCGGGCACCACCAGTTCTCTCCTACTGTCTCATTTCCCCCCCAGCTCCCACATCCAGCCACCCATCTCCAGATGTTACATTCTTAACATTCCTTAGTGAGTTTCTTTAGAAAGGAGCGAGTCAGCACTGCACTGTGTACTCCTTTACACAGTGGATTGTACAGTCACATACACTAATTATGTGCTTACCACGCGCCATCTGCGTGATTCACATGGGTCCTATCATTTCATTCTTCTAATAGTCCTATCAGCTGCAGACAGCACAATTATTTCTCTTTTATGTATAAGGAAACTGAAGCTTAGAGGTATTCAGCAATTGGCCTAAATTCACTTCTGAAAGGGAAAGTCATGATATTTAACCCACATATTTCTGACTCCAAAATCTGATCTGGAAAAGGAGGAAATTAGCTTGCATAACAGAAAAATTAAGCACTTGGTTTATGACTATTTTTTACACAAACATTCCCATGTTATTTGGAATGTATATAAAACATTTCATAAAACATACTTTATCCATTTCTGCTTGTTTCTTCTTTGTTCATGTTTGATGGTCCGCTAGCTAAAAATTGCTAGCAACCTACTAACTTTTTAAGGACAGATGTGAGGGAGAAAGCTTGAAACTGGGAACAAGAGGTTCTTGCAATAGCCCAAGCAAGAGGTGTGGCCCTAAGGAAGGCAATGCGGCAGGAAGGCCATCATTTCTAAGAAACTTAAGAGGTGAGTCATTAGGTAGTGACTAGATCCATAGGTTGAAGGAGGAATCAAAGACAACTCGCCTAAGTTTCTATTCACGAAACCTAGATGGAAGGTAGACTAGTTTTTATTCGGGTTGTGTACGTAAGACTACTTATGGAAAGCTCTAAGGTAGTAGAGTGGTAGGTGAGGTGAGGGATGGGACAAGCAGGCATTACTGGGCTGAAGCATGGAATCCTTGTATTGAATTCAAAGGGCGATGGGAACCATTAGAAAGCTATTACTAGAGAAATGGCATGATTGACAGGAATCATGGGAAACCTTTTTAGCTTCACTGAAGCAAGAAATATTTGGAAATTATACACCTTGGTTTCTTGACAAATGCCATAATAACTATTATCATAATAGCACCAAGAAGTATTTCAAATAGAAACAGTTAAGTAACCCATGTAAGTCACCAATTTAAGAAAACTTTGTCAGTAGTTTGAAGTGACGGTTTACAGACTTGAAACTCAAACTGACAAGTTAGAAGACATTATACATGCTCTACTAAAACACTGACAAATCTTTTGTAATAGTTTATTATTTTGGAAAAATGTCTTGAAGGAAATTGCCTACATGTCAGAAGCATTTTGAAGCATTCAATGTTTAAATCAAAACACTTTCTAATATATACTCTGCCTCAATCCATCAAATGGATCAGCAACTTACATAACCAAATTGGTCTTGTCTTTACTAGGTGTATTGGATTTTGTAATCAAAGAAAACAATAATTTCAAGAGAAACATCAAAAGTGCTTTATTTAAAGTAATATCCATCACTAGCTACACATTTTCCCCATCTTTCAGGTAATTTGTGGATAATGTCCCAATAGAATTTTTCTTGTTTTGAGGCAAACCATTCAGAGACCCAATTTTCCACTTCTTTGTATGTTTTGAAGTGCTGCTCAGAAAGTGTGTGTGCCATCATCGATCAGAACAAGTGGTCATCTGAAGGAGCAAGGCCTGGTGAGTACAAAAATGGGGTTCTTCAAAAAGCTACCTCACGATTATAAGTTCCTAACTGGGAAGTTCATGGTGGGTAGTAATGCCCGAAGTATACAAGTTCTTTAGCAAAAGGTTTTTATGTCTCTTAAGCAAAAACGGTTTTCGTACACATAGGTTAACATACCTTTGAAATGCCTCTTTTCAGACCCCTGAGAACTGAAACCACCCTTAAGAGAGCACCCAATCTTGTTCACTCTTCTGTGACCCAACCCCTGCCTGGCTTTATCCCACCTTCCTGCAAGCTCCCAATGAGCCCTTCTTAATTCCAAAGGCATGAAGAATCTGCAAATGCCAAGCCGAGAAGCACTTTTCTCAGTCTGTGGAGATCTTGCTTCCAGCCGTATCCTGTTTGACTCAAATAAATGTTTATAAAACTTCTCTACAGGTCTAGACATTCTTATGTCAACACAATAGGAATTTATATTCTTACTAGAGGCCCAGTGCATGAAATTCGTGCAAGAGTAGGCTTTCCTTCCCCCTGCTGCCTGCACCAGCTTCGCTCTGGCACCAGGGACCCGGGCTTCCCTCCAGCCGCCAGCAGGCATCAGGGACCCGGGCTTCCCCTGCAGCCCTGGCTTTGTCTGGAAGATCGTCCAGAAGGACGTCCGGTCTAATTAGCATATTACGCTTTTATTATTATAGATAGATAGTTTTGGAGGCTAGAACTCCTGGATGAAGGGCAGGGTCAGCCGGGTTGGTTTCTTCTGAGGCCTCTCTCCTTGGCTTGCAGATGAATGCTTTCTTGCTGTGTACTCAAGGCATCTGTAACGTCTCTGTGCCCAAATTTCTTCATATAAGGATACCAGTCAGATTAGAGACCACCCTAACAGCCTCACTTTAACGTAATCATCTCTTTAAAGGCCCTATCCCCTAAGACAGTCATAAACTGAAGTACTGGAATTAGTGCTTCGACACAGGAATTATGGGGAGGGAGGGAAAGAAGGTACATCATTCATCCCATAACAGTCATTAGTTGCAAACAACTAAAAGCATGACTAACTTAAGTAAAACAAGAATTTATTGGAAATATTGCTCACAGAATCTAAGGAATCCTGGAAATCTTAGGAAATCCAAGATCTTGGGAAGCCTGGGACATCAGGCTAAGAAAACAAAGGCAGCGAGTGACACAGGAAACACTGTAATTAAAGCCTCGTGCAGATGCAGCAGTGAGCAGTGGCCTACCAGCCCTGGACGGGTAATGCACGCATTCTTCTAATGACCTGAGAACTGAACTATTCCTAGTCTTGTTTCATCCCTTTGAGGTTCAAAGCCTTGGGCTTAGGTGGCAATGGTGTAACCATAGTTTAATACAGGGGTCCTCAAACTTTTTAAACGGGGCCAGTTCACTGTCCCTCAGACCGTTGGAGGGCCGGACTATAGTTTAAAAAAAACTATGAACAAATTCTTATGCACACTGCACATATCTTATTTTGAAGTAAAAAACAAAATGGCAAAAACACCCGCATGTGGCCCGCAGGCCGTAGTTTGAGGACGACTGTCCTAGAGTATGTAAATGAAGTCCTATGTTTTAACTAGAGGCCCGTCGCACAAAGATTCATACAATAGGCCTTCCTTCCCCTGGCTGCCAGCACCGGTTTTTCTCTGGCACCCAGGACCCAGGCCTTCGCTCGGCCGCCACCTTCTGTCTTCGCTCCGGCAGGAGCCTTCAGTTTTCTCCTTTCCAGCCGGAGTGCCGCTCCTGTAGGTCCCTCCACCCCCCGCCCTCCCCCGCATAGCAGGCACCCTGCCTGGCCGCTCTGCCTGTGTATGCAAATTAATCCACTCTGTTTGTTGGGTCAATTTGCATACTCACTACTGCTTGGCTGTGGGCATTGTGTAGGTATGGGCAATTTGCATATTTATCTTTTAGTGTAGATACTTCTCTTTTTTTAAAATATATTTTTATTGATTTCAGAGAGGAAGGGAGAGGGAGAGAGATAGAAACATCAATGATGACAGGGAATCATTGATTAGCCGCCTCCCACATGCCCCCACTGGGGATCGAGCCCGCAACCCGGGCATGTGCCCTTGGCTGGAATCAAACCTGGGACCCCTCAGTCCGCAGGCCGATGCTCTAGCCACTGAGCCAAACTAGCTAGGGCAGTGTAGATACTTCTTATCTAGCCTTTTTTTTTTTACAGCTGAGAGCAGCCTGCTGTGGGGGCAAAGGGCTGATAAGTGCCAGCTGTGAAGGCCTGCCGGTGTCCCCTATAAAATCGCTATAAATGTACAAATTCCTGTTCGAAGAGAGAGAGCACCCAAACAACGTCAAGCCAGAGGCAAAAGCTAAGGTCGGAGGTAGAAGGGAGTTAAGAACTATGAAACAGGCAACTATTATGCGATTCCAGATTATCTGTAATTTCCCTATAGTCGTTCCTTATGATTCACCAGTTTCATGATAATGACTACCAATATAACTTTAAAAAAGGGAGTGGGGAGCAAAGTATATCTTTGGCAGCACTATAAAGAGGAAGTTAAAGCAAACACATTCCACCCCTACAGGAAGTCTTCGAGAGGGTCCCCAAAGAATCCAATAGACTATAGTACTGAATAGAGGGGAGCAGGCTGGGGCTCTGTCCTCAGGCAAGAACAACTACAAAAATGACGAAAGATAAAAAAAAAAAGGAAGTAAATAAGGAAAAGAAAAAGAAAAAAGGGTGTCCATCAACCTAGCCCAGATGAAGTAAAGTTCTTATACAGACACAGATATAGAGAGATAGCGACACACACACACACACAGGATTCTTCGGCATTATCTTATGTACATAGTTAAGCATACAATCAATTGTACTAACTCAGAGGACTCATTCTCCTTATGCAAACAGAGGAAAAATTTTAAAAACTCTTTCTAGAAAGGCGAGTCTTGGCTCCGCCATGCTTCCTAACAGAAACAGTTCAAACAATAATCAAAAACAACAGCCAAGCAGTGTACGTTTTTTAAAAAATGGCATTTCGGTTTGTGTGAATATGAACGGGCCCCACTCATTCATCAAGTATCTTTCCTAACAGGATCTACTTCTGTGATGTTAGTGATGGGCCTCTGGACTGTGAAGTCAGACCGCCCTGGTTCAGCGGCTAACGTAACTTGGGGCGCGGTTCTTCCTTCTGGGTTTCCGCTCATCAGATGCAGAGCAAGGACGCCTGCCTCTGTGTCGCTGGGTAGCCAAATGAACAGTGTTATGGGCCAAGCCGTTTCTTTGTTGGCAAGCACTCAGTGAAGGCTGCTGCGATGTGCTCTTCACCCTCGAACCAGGTTGGCTTAATTTCACGTAACACGGGGGATTTTAGGAAGCTGTAGGCACTTTCCAAAAACCTAAAAGTAATTTGAGAATATGTCAAAGGAATTCAGATGCCTCCTTCTCTGGGCGACCATCCCTGGCACGCTCCAAATAAAAACAAGCTTTTTACTTATCGTCTCTCCCGCCTTATGTAATGTGATGTGGACTCCTTCTGTGCAATTGTTTAGCTCAGTTTTTGCATTCTTCAACTCTGTGATTTGCTTGGTATTTTCTTATATGTTGTTTTTTTTTATCTCATTGTTAAAATTCTCACTTTGTTCATGCATTGTTCTCCTGACCTCAGTGAGCATCTTTATGACCATGACTTCCAATTCTTTATTAGGTTAATCACCTGTCTCCATTTTATTCGTCTGTTTCTGGAGTTTTCGCTTGTTCTTTTGCTGGAACATACTAGTCTACTTCTCGGCAGTGGGCTTCATCCCATCAAAAAAGCAAAAAGCAGAGAATGGAAAACAGTCAAGGTGGCTTAAGAGACTTAGTACCACATGCGCATAATACAGGTCCCCACAGAAGAAAAGGAGAGAAAGGGGTAAACCTCATTACATGAAATTCGTGACAACTCCCCAGACATTGGGGAAGGAAAAGAAACATCCAAATAAGACAATTCCAGAGAGACGCACACCAAGACACATTATAATTATTATAATTATATTGGCAAAAGTTAAAGCCGGGGGGGGGGGGCGGTTAACCAAAAACGTATAGGCCTGTGAGCATAACCCAGGGGCACAGACAACAGTGAGGGGGAGGCCTGGAGAGGGGGCCAATGGGACAAAAAAGGGGCATCTGTAACACTCTCAACAATAAAGATAAAATAAACTTTTTTTTACATTTCTGCAAATCCCTCCGCAGGAACCTGGCCCGCCGGCCGGCCCCGCCCACCCGGGCAGGAGCAGGTACCTGGGTGCCGGCCGTCCCAGCAGCCGCGGGGTGCGGAGGTGGCCCGGGGGCCAGTCAGGACGGGGACGGCCCAGGCGACCACCCTCTCCGCCGCCACCCGAGGCGGAGACGGACCGAGGGGTGACCCGTCCCCTGCGGAAGGGAACGCGCACGGACGGAGGCCTCGCTCACCGAGCTTCCGCCTCAGGCTCGCCGCCGCCCCGGAAGGGCCAGGGGACTCGACGACGTCACGTGGGACGCGTCGTCCTTTTCCCTCGTCCTATCCCGACGCGCGCCGGGTCAGCTGCGGCCACGGCGCATGCGCACCTCCGCTTCCGGGCGCCGGCCCTCCCTCCCCACAATGCTCTGCCGCGCCGACCCGTCGCAAAGGCCGCGTTGCGGCGGCGAGCGAGCGCCTCGCTTTACGTGCGGCGCGGCGGCGACGGCGGCCCGCGTCTCCCCCTCCTGCCGCGCGCGGGGCCGGGTCCCCGGACGGTGTCCAGCTGCGCCCCAGCCTGGCCGGTGCCACCTGCCTCCGCCATGCCCCCCAAGAAGCAGGCTCAGGCCGGGGGCAGCAAGAAGGCAGAGCAGAAGAAGAAGGAGAAGATTATCGAGGTGAGCGCGCCCCTCCCCCACTCGCGCCGGGCCCGAGGGGAGCAGCCTCCGGTCCCCGGCGCCCGGGCGCGGTCGGGCCACGTGTCCCCCGCTCGGCCCCGGGCGCCCACCGCCCAGGTCCTGCTCCCGAGGACTCGCCGCATCCCATCGCCGTCGTGACGCGGGCGCCCCGCTCCCGGCCTCCGCCTCTGCCCACCCCGGGCCGAGCGACACCTCCCCCTGCCGCCCTCCGGGCCTGCGCGGGGTGGTCCTTCCGTAGCTCTGCGGGTGGAACGAGCTTCTGGGCTGCGGTTCAGGAAACACGCCGGCCCTGCCCGGGCCCGACGCTGAGGGAGGCCGGCCTGCCGCGCCCCGCGCCCCGCGCCCCGCGCCATCGCCCAGAACTAGGGCCTCTCCCGAGCCCACGGCGACTGCTCCGTGGCGTTCCCCGTTCACCGCCGAACGGCTTCGAGGCCCGTGCAGGGCGGGGCCTCTCCCGTGGCGACTGGCGCTGGCTGCGTGCGTTTGGAGCCGGAGGGAAGCGGCTGACGCCGGGACGACGAGGGGCCGGGTGCGGGGTGCCTGCGCGTGGGCTGAGGGCCTCGCCCCCGCCGCCCGGAGACCCAGGGGCGCAGGGGACGCCCGGCAGTGGGTGACGTTTGTCTCCCAGCGACCGTGTCGGAGAGATGCCTGGAAAGAGTCCGCACCCCCCCCCCTTCACCCCCAAAGGGTGTCTCTTCCCCAGGTTCCTGCCGTGGCTCCTTCTCGCAATTAAAAGAAGTCGTTTTTCGTGTGGTTTGGATGGAATTGGGAAAAGCCATGGCCTTTTCTTCTTTTTTTGCATAAAGTATGTCCGACTGATGGGTAGCCTTTTGCAGGGGAGCTATAGATAGTTCCTTCTTGTTGGAACACGACCAAAATGCATTTCCGGAGCCTTCAAATGAGGCGTTTGTAAGTGATTTTTGTTTTTAATAAATTCGGCCGATGTGATTTAATTAGCATGATTATGACGAGTTCTAGTAACTTTGGCCACCTTCCAAATCCCAAGTGGCATCTGTATTCTTTTTTGCTTTTAACTTTGAGTATGTGTTGTGTGTGTGGGTGTGAGTGTGTGTTCAGAGAGGAAGGGAGGGGGATAGAAACATCCGTGAGGGGAGAGAGTCACTGATGGGCTGCCTCCTGCGCACCCCACACGGGATGGAGCCCACAACCCAGCAGGTGCCCTGCGCGGGAACCAGACCCGGACCTCCTGGTTCCCAGGTCGCGCTCAGCCCCCGAGCCACGCGGCCGGGCACCTGTGCTCTCCCTGCCTGTTTGTTCCCTGGGGACTCACTCACTCGTGCAGCAGCTCAGCCCTGCAGCAGCTCAGCCCGGCTCGGGCGCTTAGGGCACCCCAGGGAGGGTGCTCTGATGGTGACAGTGCTAGGTACCCCGCGGCATTCAGGGATGGCATTCTGTCGTCTTCCTTGACTGAGTTTGCATTAACCTGGTTGGCCACGATGCGAAGTAGAGCTCCCTTACAGGAGCGGAAGCTGCCTGAACCAGAAGCACGATTACCTGGAGGGGAAGGGGCTTGGTTTTAAATAAAATCGAATTCACTCACTGGGTGTTAAGGCTCTCAGGGAGCCCTCCTTCTCTTAGAATGACTACCTGTTTCTAAACTCCTTGTATTCAAATTACCACGTCTGAAACACAGTTTCTTTACTTTAACCTAACCTTTGGGATCTTATCTCCCTGGTTTTACCTTAACCGTGATTGGGGGTTGATTGCATCTCTTCCCCCCTCATGTTCCCCCCCTCCCAAATCCAGGTTAAGTTTAGGTAAGGTCTGTCCTAAACCAAAAAAAAGGGAGAAAGCCTGTTTTCAAGAGGACGTGTTGGTATCCCAGAGCCACCCTGTGGTATTCAGAAAACTTGTTGTCTACCAACTGGCCGGGTAACCTAAGTAGGTGTTTCTGGGAAGTAGATTTTCACGGTGCAAACAACAAGGACTTTGCGTGGAGCCAAATATGCCTTAGTTATGACATCACCTGTCGCTTAAGAGTTAACACTTGGTGGCCTGACCCGGTTCTCAGTATTTGGGGACTGGAGGGGAGAGAAGCCAGCCATCTGGTGTCTTATGCAGCGCATTTCTTTCTCGGTGGGGTAAGTATTATCAGCGATTTTAACTTGAGGAAGCAGGCACAGGTTAAACAGCCTGCCCAGGGGTAAGATGGCAAGTGACAGGGCGAGGATTCAGACCCAGCACATCTGCTCCAGAGTCGGTGCGGTTCTCCTCTGAGGTGTTTCCTCTGGTGGTAAACCTGGTGACTCAGCAATCCCAGGCTAGTGTGAGACCCACTTTACAAATAAGAAAATGGCAAAGAAGGTAATTTGCTTAGTTCTGTTTGGGAATAGAATGTGAGCCGTCTGACTTCAGAGCTTATGCTCTTAAAGCAGGGGTGGAATAAGGGCCATTTGGATATTGATAACATCTTTCTTGCGCCATAGAAAATTATCAGTTTAAAAACATTTGGTTAAACATTTTATTAACTCACCCTGGTGCCTTGACAGGGCCAGACCAAATGATTTCAAGGGCCTTCTACAGCCCGCGGGCCCGACGTTCCCCACCCCTGCCTTAAAGCGTCACACTGGACAGCCTGCCCTTATTAACAGCTAGAGGCCCAATGCACAAATTTCGTGCAAGAGTAGGCCTTCCTCCCCCCGGCTGCCAGTACCGGCTTCCCTCACAGCCCTGGCTTCATCCGGAAGGACGTCCAGTCTAATTAGCATATTACGCTTTTATTATTACAGGTTAGAGGCCCGGTGCACGAAAATCGTGCACTGGAGGGGGAGTCCCTCAGCCTGACTTGTGCCCTCCTGCAATCCAGGACCCACTCCCCCTGGAGTCAGACATCCCTCTCGCAGTCCCGGGCTCTCACAGTCCAGGACCCCTCGCTCCTTACCTCCTGCCTGCAGCAGAAGCGGGAGAGGCTCCCCCCACTGCCGCTGCACTCACCAGCCACAAGCCCAGCTTTTGGCTGAGCGGTGCTCCCCCTGTGGGAGTGCACTGCCACCAGGGGCAGCTCCTGCGTTGAGCGTCTGCCTCCTGGTGGTCAGTGCGTGTCATAGCGACCGGTCATTCCACCGTTTGGTCAATTTGCATATTAGGGTTTGATTATATAGGACAGTGATGGCGAACCTATGACACGTGTGTCAGCACTGACACGCGTAGCCATTTCTGATGACATGCGGCCGCATGCTGAGGATGAAACATTTGCGACTAGAGTCTTGGAGTTAGTTTTTTCCTCAAAGTGACACACTACCTGAGTTATGCTCAGTTTTTTGGCGAAGTTTGACACATCAAGCTCAAAAGGTTGCCCGTCACTGATACAGGATGTTTCTTCAAGAGAATTGGACGTTTTTAAGTTTCAGTAGCTACAATTACAGAGTGTGATCTATATAATAAAGAGCTAATATGCAAATGGTTGTGATACCTTCACTTGTAACAACCGATCAGCAGGAGGCTGCGTGCGCAGCAGGTGCGGGTGGGTGGGGGCTTGCAGCGTCAGGGACTTGCATGAGGCTCACGTCCCCGCACCCGGCGCCAGCTCTGGGGACATGAGGCTCGTGGCGCCGGGCCCAGGGACATGAGGCTCGTGGAGGCCTACCTCTTTGGGGCGATGGGTCGCAGGGCTTCTGCACTGTGACAGGGCACAGGCCAGGCTGGGGGACCCCGAGTGCACAAATTTTGTGCACTGGGCCATTAGTAATAGTATAAGATTGCTAAGAGGATTCAATAAAACATGTTCAGGAATTTATGTTTAGTGATTGCTGAGTAAGTAAGTGCCCCCTCTCTCTGTGGAAGAAATAATTTCTGACGTAGAGAGTTCCAAGAACACGACTTCTCTCTAGACGGGATAGTCATGTGCCCACACGGGGCCACGGAAAGTGCTTCCTCCTGGGACCTGAGCGTCTGCACTGGGCTGTTGTCCTGAGTGCTTGCTTTCCCGCGGCCAGGTCCCCAGCAAGGACCACTTTACTCCTCGTCTCCCTGTGTGAGAACCTCCCTGGCTCTGTGGTCTTCAGTCTGGTTTGCTGCTTCTCTGCTGCCCTAGGGGCATGGGTTGGACCCCGGCTGTGCCTTCTCTGGCGCAGTGTGTGCAGATGCTGTCGTACTTTGATCCTGGTGATACTTTCTCTAGAAGCTCCGCACCTGGTCCCCCATGAGAGCTCACTGTTCGTAGACGGGAAGTGTGACACTTCCCACTCGATGCATAGGCTATAGGAAATGCAGAATGTTGTGAAGATGGGAAGAAAAATTGTTCCTTCATTGGGCTTGGGGCCCACCCTAATCATTGTGCCCCATCTTAGCTTACTACACCTGCGAAGACCTGCACTCAGAGATCCCAAGTAGACGTGAATTTGGGGGCTGCTGTTCAGCCCACTGCAGTCCTGAAGCACAAGCTGGCACACACGTGCAGTGGCTTCTACATGTTTCTGTGCTACATACTTATTACATGTGAATAGGTAGCCAAAGATTTTATTAGTGCCTTGCACATAGCATTCCATAGTAAATACTACTGTTCTTTTTAATAGTTTTCCCAGATTACTATGTTAATATTCTAGATTTAAGTAACATGTTGCTTTTTAGTTAGGTATGCTCAATTTTACTATTTCCATTTTAGCAGCAGCTAGGAATGAATACTTCTCAGTAGTTTGAGTTCCTTAAATGTAATTGTTTTGAGAGGACAACGACCCAGAAAACCAGTCTAGAACTTAATGTGTCTTCTTATGCAGTATTTACAAAAATGTGTTCAAAATAGTACATAGTTCTTCAGGATCCTGTGAGGAAAATGCACTAGAGGCAGAGCAAGTTTTGAAATTGCTGCCTGCTGTCTCCCCTCTGGTAAGGCTCTTGCTGTCTTTTGCTTAGAATTAACCCTATTAACCAAGCATTTCCTAGACGTATTGTAGGGCTTCTCGTTCTAGTAGCAACTCTGCACTCGCTGTAGCGCAGGAAAGCGCACCATGGGGTGCAGGTGGCAGGGTGTGGCTGTAATCCCTATTGGTGGTGGAGTCCTGGTGGCCTTCGGGTCACATGGTGCCTTGACCTGATGTTTTAGTGTTTGCCTCTGTGAATAGCGTAAGAAAGACTACGTTTCTTACCCATAAGTAAAGGAAAGAATGGTTTCAGATGTGACTGGAAAAGTAGATAAGAAATTACTACTTTTAAGTAAATTATACTTTTAAGTATAAATGGCTAAGATATTTTATACTCTCTTTTCATTTAGGACAAAACTTTCGGTCTAAAGAACAAGAAGGGAGCAAAGCAGCAGAAGTTTATCAAGGCTGTCACTCATCAGGTTAAGTTTGGTCAGCAGAATCCACGCCAGGTACAGAATTTAAATGTCTGCATTTTCTTCATTCACAGTTGAAGATATTTGGTATTATGTTTCCCACCAGAGTCCTACTCTACAAACCTCTCTGCATCTGGTCCAGGTTGCTCAGCAGTGCCTCTCAGATCTCCCTCGAGCCGTTCTGCGACGGCTCTTAACTTCGTCTAAGGCCACACACTGGCTGCACATGCTCATCCTTCACTGCTCACAGTGATGGCTTGGTTTGCACGTAGAGCCCCTTTCTAACTAAGAACAGTTCTACAGGAAGCGTCCTGTGTGTATGTTCTCACAGGCATGTGTGCTTCTCTCTGTGGCATGGTGTGTTTGGAGGCACACTTCTAGATTAAGGGAAATGGGTTCTAGCTTTCATAAATTTGCCTGGTCGCTTTCCACAGAAATGGCAGCACTTCAGATTTCCACTTGCAGTGCATGAGTTACAGGAACTAAGAACTAAAGATTTTTTAAAGTAACTGTCACAACATTTAGCAATTTTGTTTCCTAGTTTAACCACACCGCTTAATATATTCTGAAAGGCATTGTAAAACTGATATTAATGTTAATGTTAACATGTCACTGGGCATTGAAAACAATTATATGAAATCAAATGTTTATGTAACCTGGGAATATTATAGGTAGCACAGAGTGAAGCTGAAAAGAAATTAAAGAAAGATGACAAGAAGAAAGAACTGCAAGAGCTAAATGAGCTGTTCAAACCTGTAGTTGCTGCTCAAAAAATAAGTAAAGGTAAACTTTAAATTTCAGAAGTATTATTTTTATCTAATATGGTTCATGTTTGAAACTCTTAATTTGTTTTGACATATATTCAGATCATAAGCTGATTTTATCTGCTATGAAAATGATACTCTGTTTGTCATCATTATCTATCAATGACTACATATATGCACAGCTGTGTCATTGTACAACATTTACTCCAGCCATTAGCCCCCCAACTTAAGGCAAAATTAATGATTTAGTTGCTTTATAGCATCCAGTCTTTGGTAGTATACAAGGCAAACTAGGGCTCTATAACTGCGAGGCCCACACTCTTGGCAGTATACCTCCACTTACATTCTCTTTGCCTCCCGCCTCATTAACTGCAGCTGGACACGTGATTATGGAGTAACTTAACTGTGTGTGCGGTTCCCCATCTCCTGTGCCCCCTTTGTTTTTGTTTGGTTTTGGGGTTTTTTTTTGTTTGTTCTTTTTTTGTTTTGTTTTGTTTTTGGTAATAAAAGAAACAAAATATATATAAAATGCAATAGAAGAACTTGAGAAAAATGTCATACTAACCCCCCATAGGTGGTGTTTTCCTCTCACATCAGCGAGTAGGAAATAAGTTAACAGAAGTAGTTTATCTCACCTAGAAGCTGTGCTTTAGGACCTGGCAGAGCGAATTACACATCCATGTGCCATTTGCACAGGTGCCGACCCCAAGTCTGTGGTGTGCGCCTTCTTCAAGCAAGGGCAGTGCACGAAAGGGGACAAGTGCAAGTTCTCCCACGACCTCACTCTGGAGAGGAAGGGCGAGAAGCGGAGTGTTTACATTGATGCACGAGATGAAGAACTTGAGAAAGGTATTTTTAAAAACATTTTCCTAAAGATCAGTGTCTCTGGGTTTGTAGTCACTAAGAATATTTAGTAACTTGAAGAGTATTTCAGTATTAGTAGACAGTAAAGAATAACTGTTGTTTTTTTGTTTGTTTTCATAAAATCGGAATTTATTACATGATGCCCTTTGATTAAGCAAATGAGGATGATTAAAAACCAGTTACTTCTTTTGGATTTGTCTCTCAGCTTTTCTTACAGTACTGCTTTCTCATGTGCCTGCCTGCTTAGGGTTTGGGTGAATAATCTCACACTGTTGATGCTTACCTTTGGTGTCTGAAGAAAATACATTGTCACAAGTGCTGTAAGACAGCCTTCCTGTCCACAGAGACGGGCAGTGTGTTTGGGGAACAGCAGATAAAGACACAGTACTTAGTCTCCGTTTCCTTCTTTTTAGATACTATGGAAAACTGGGATGAGAAAAAGCTGGAAGAAGTGGTGAACAAGAAGCACGGTGAGGCGGAAAAGAAAAAGCCCAAAACGCAAATAGTATGTTCTTTTCTTGAATTGAGTGGATTTATCTTTAGGGACAATCGTGTGGCAAGGTGTTTGCTGCTGTTTTGGGTTGGATTATTCGTTATGTTACTGGGTCTTTTCATAAAGATTGGGGAGGGGAGTTGAGGTTTGTTTTGGGATGGACACGTTTAGGTTATAGAGTTAAATTCTTGTTCAGAAGTCGCCTTTGAGAACCTGTGGCTGCGTCCTTCAGTCCTTTTCTGAGTGGCCTTTCTTCTCAGACATGGGTGGCACTGGCACATATGCCAGTAACAGTTCTCTTCCTATTTTTTTCCAAAAAGAATGGATGGCGAATGTTAATCTAATCCACTTAACTGATAATTCTATCTTGATAGGGAGAGTTTTTAAAGCACCCGGTGCAAATAGTGTTACATATGAATTTTGGAGTAAGTGTTAATGCTCTAGTGTTGCAGGAAATGTACTTTTTAAAATGGGTGCCTTATTTCTCAGACCCTGCATTCACGCCCACAGTGTTTACCTGTCGCGCAGTCACGGGCAGCCTCACTTGTGCTAGGAAAGTTCTGAGTGCTGCTTCTGTTGGAGGCCCCTCTCCCGGCCACCAGAGAGGTGTTCCCGGACAGGACAGCCCCTGAGCCCGTGGGAGAGGGTGTCCCCAGCCTCAATCCTTGTCTTCTCACATAAATGAATTTATACGAGGGGCCTTGACAGCGAGTGAAAAGCCAGTGTATTCAGGCAATTAGAGCATGCACCTTTATTGAAAAGCACAGCCAGCAAACCTGTCTGTCTGGCCCAGGAGTGCAGACGGATGCTCCGCTAGCCTGAAGAGCGGTTGGCTGGGGTCCGAGGCGGCGTACACCCTCCTCTCTGTGGGTCTCAGAACTCCTCTGCTGACTCTTGTGCAGATGACGTCTCAGGCCCCTGTTGACTGTGGCCTTCCCAGACTCACCAGAAGCACCTGCCCTTGACCTTGCCAGCCAGGGCTGTGGGCTCTTCCCTGCTTTGGGAGTGAAACGGCCCTTTTCCTTTCCCCTGCCTCCCTCTCTGCCTCCCTCCTTGCTGCGGGGTATGGCTTGCCCGCACTGTTTGGCCTTGTTTTAACTTTACTGTCTCAGTTTCCCTAGTCCTCCTGCCCTGGAATCCTCTAACAGTTTTACTTAGACTTGTTGTATTTGTTCAGGAAAGAAATGTACACATTAGTTAATTTTTCCTTCTTATTTGGAAAGTTTATGACCTGAAGCTTCAATATAGTTGCATCTTGCACCCATTTATGTTCTTTTTTTAATTCATTTGAGAAACATCAATCAGTTGCCTCCCCCACTTGCCCTGACTAGGAATCAAACCCGCAACCATTTGGCACACAGGACAATGCTCCAACCCACTGAGCCATACTGGCCAGGGCCCATTCGTGTTTTGAAGGGTCACTGTGCTTTGTGTTCCTTTTATACCTTGTTCCCTTCTAAGATCTAAGAAAGTCCCTATGATTTCAAGTCATTCAAATCGTGCTTATATCATTACTGTGATTGTTTTTTAGGTCAAACCAAAGCAAAATCATTGGTTTTATTTCTTATAACAGTTATATTTTCTCTGATTTAAAAATCAGATTTCAGATTACATTTACAAAGGCTAAATGGAGCAAGTCCTTTTGTATAATTCAGAATTTACAACATTGTCAAAGACAGAAGTTTTATCTAGGTCCTCCTTGAAGAGCAGTTACTGTTATGTACTTTAAGGTTAACTCGTATGTGCATTGTCAAAGACAGAGTTTTATCCAGGTCTTCGTTGAAGAGCAGTCACTGTTATGTACTTTAAGGTTAACTCGTATGTGCATTGTCAAAGACAGAGTTTTATCCAGGTCCTCGTTGAAGAGCAGTCACTGTTAGGTATTTAAGATTAACTCATATGTACGTTTCCATACACGGTGCTCTGTGCAGGGGTAGCCTAAGGTTGTGGGTAAGAATGTACTTGTTCTATGTGCTTACGCATTTACCTTGGAAATGGACTCTACTGAGCTGCTGCTGTGAATACTGTTGTCTCTGTAGGTGTGCAAGCATTTCCTTGACGCTATTGAAAACAACAAATATGGCTGGTTTTGGGTGTGCCCCGGAGGGGGCGATATTTGTATGTATCGTCATGCACTTCCTCCTGGATTTGTATTGAAAAAAGATAAAAAGAAAGAAGAGAAAGAAGATGAAATTTCATTAGAAGATCTCATTGAAAGAGAGGTAACTAGTATCTTTTCCTTCATAAAAAGAAAAGGCCGCATTTATTGTGAAATTTTAATATTTACCACTTGGGGGCAACAGCATGTTGTTATGAAAGGGGGAAAAATAGGATCTTTCCCTGAAGTTGCCTTACTTTTTAAATTAAGTACTAGCCACTGGATTGTCAAATAAGTTGTTTCCATAAGATTGATATACTAGTTTTATCAGTTCATTAAAATGCTTAGTCAATATTCACATTGATGAATCTGAGAGGGAAGTGGAAGGATGGGAAAAGATTAACCAGAGAACTGACACATTTATATGCATGGCCTGTGGACGCAAACAGGAGTGTGGTCAGGGCCTGCGTGGGTGGAGAGGCGCATCTGTAATACTGTCAGTAATGTGTTTGTGTGTGTGTGTGTGTGTGTGTGTGTGTGTGTGTGTGTGTTCATTTTTTATTATTTTTTTCTTAATGAAGGAGACATAATGGGGAGGGATTCAGATGGTTGAACTTGAGGTGTTTGATGTTTCCCTGATGTCTTATTTTTCACCATTTTGCTAACCCTTCCCGTTGTAAGGAAGGAGGACCACCGATGAGCATCTCTGGGCTCCAGAGGAAGAGGGGCTTACTGAAAACACGCCAGCTGCCGTCTCTGGCTCAGCACAGAAGTTCAGTCTATGAGTTAGCCAAAACAACTCTGCATGTGACAGAAAGATGTTGAGATGATTGGAAACACCAGCTTTAGGCTGTGTATCTTAAACTGTATCTCTTTTACCGCCTCTTGGGTAATTTACACTGTGTACCTGTCTAGTATTGGGACTTTATAATTTGTTCCTAAATGGACATGCTGCTGGTGTCTCCTGATGGAGGTGATAGGCGGTGACAGGAAGCGGAGACTGGAGTCGGGGGTACTGGGAGTGCTGTGTTCTGGTTCCCCCGCATGTGGGGTGTAGCCTCTGGGAGAGGCCCGTCGCCGGGCTGCTCATTGGGGCAGGTCGGTGTGGTGGAGACTGGCAGACGTCCAGCAGGGGTGTGTTCCCAGGGGGTTGCTGGTTGGTTGGTGGCCCTGAGGAGCAGGGGGCATCTTTGCTTGCTCTCCTCCTCGCTGAGGAACACGAAGGACATAGGGATGCTGACACTGCCACGGTGCTCTCCACGGTTATTGTTCTCAGCATTGACTTCCATTAAGCTTCTCATGGCAAGTTCACTCGCCTTCGTTTCAACAAGATACCTGGTTCAGAAGGATACACTCATTGCCGTGTGAAATAAAAGTAAATCCGTTTCAAATGGAATGTCTCCGTAGCTGCCACGGGCAGAGGCTTCCTCGCCTGAAGAGAAAGCGACGAGGGGCTGTGTGTGTGGATGGAGGGGCAGTGACTCTCCTCTCTTTGCAGCGCGCCGCCCTAGGTCCAAACGTCACCAAGATCACGCTAGAGTCTTTCCTCGCCTGGAAGAAGAGGAAGAGACAAGAAAAGATCGACAAGCTGGAGCAGGACATGGAGAGAAGGAAAGCCGACTTCAAGGCGGGGAAGGCGTTGGTGGTATGTCCCCGGGGCCCAGGCGTGCTCTTCCTCCTCTCGTTTATCTCACGTGCCGGCCGCGAGCCGGCCCTAACCGGGTGTGTCTAAAGCCGGCACCAGAAGTGTTTGAAGCCTGTCCTGAGTCCCTGTCTTTGTGTCTGAGTAGATCAGTGGTCGTGAGGTGTTTGAATTCCGTCCTGAACTGGTTGACGACGACGATGAGGAAGCAGACGATACCCGCTACACGCAGGGAGCAGGCGGTGATGAGGTAAGAGACAGCGGGCACCCCTCTCTCGCTGGCTGAGAGGATGGAGTGACGGTGGAGCAGCGCGGGTAGGAGTGCCCCCTCCGGGGCTCTGCTCAGATCCTGACTCACCTGGGAATCACCTGTCCTCTGGTCTCCACCCTCGTCCCTAATGGGGGCAGGCGCACCCTCGTCACAGGATGCTCGTGAGAATCGCACGAGCCAGTAAGTATATTTCCTTTCTAGGACGAGGGAAGTGCCTGCTGTATAGTCCGGTGCTTAGGTGTTGGCTGTGAGAAGTATGTGCTGTATTCTCCCTCTAAAGAAAAAGGGGCTTTCTGTTTAATATTTTATAGAAAAAGAAACCACGAGACAGAAACACTAACTAAAAAAAGTGCAGTCCTGGCTGGGTGTCTCGGTTGGTTGGAGCGTTGTCCTGTATACCAAAAGGTTGCAGGTTCAGTTCCTGGTTGTGTTGTGTGAGGCACCAACCGGTGTTTCTCTCCTCCTCCTCTAAAAAGGGGGAGAAATCAATAAAAGTAAAATTTTAAATTAAAAAATATTGCAGAGTAGGAAGCAGGAGGCAATAGCACACTCATTTGGTTGTAGGCAAGCTTAGTAATAGCAGAGAGCTGACTATTTTGTATGTTTATAAAATTCTGGCTTCTGTCTTGCAGTTGAAAGATAAAAATATCGTATTCTGTGTAAGAGTATGATGTCAGAGGAAGGAGCTTTAAATATGGCATTGCTGTTTTTTCAAGAAGTTTAAAAAGTAAAGTTTAACAGTAAATCATTTGTTTTCACTTGACAGCAGTAATGACTTTGTTTCATTAAGGCCGTGGTCGGCAAACTGCGGCTCGCGAGCCACGTGTGGCTCTTTGGCCCCTTGAGTGTGGCTCTTCCACAAAATACCACGGCCTGGGCGAGTCTGTTTTGAAGAAGTGGCGTTAGAAGAAGTTTAAGTTTAAAAAATTTGGCTCAAAAGAAATTTCAGTCGTTGTACTGTTGATATTTGGCTCTGTTGACTAATGAGTTTGCCGACCACTGCATTAAGGTAAAGACAATAAGTTATGAAAATTGGTCTTACTAATAACACTTTCTTTTCCATGTACTGTTAAAGGTTGATGACTCAGTGAGCATAAATGACATAGATCTAAGCCAGTACATCCCAAGAGATGTGGACGAGACAGGCATCACTGTGGCCAGTCTTGAACGATTCAGCACATACACGTCAGAAAAGGATGGTAAGTGTGCTAACGCGTGTGATTCTCAGAACCAGGAAGCTGCCCGAAGGGGTTAGACCGGGCTTGACCACCCTAGGTGCCCATGGGCACCGACTGGTAACGTGAGTGTGTGGTTTGATTGATGGTAGACGCCCTGAGGAGAGAGGAGGCTGCAGAAATGGGTGCGTGAGCCGAAGCTAGAAGGGGGCGGGAAAGAGTTTGGACCTCGTGTGGGACGGACCTCCCGAGGCGGAGATTTTGGTTGTCAGCAGTGGCCCTGGATCCTGGCTGGGTGACTTCGTTGGTTAGAGCCTCGTCCTGTACATGGAAAAGTTGGGTTCCGATTCCCCGTCACAGCACATAGGGGAGGCAGCCCATCGATCTCTCCCATCATCTCTGAAATCAATAAACACGTCCTTGAGTGAGGATTTTTTAAAAAGAAAAGAAAAACAGCTGGCATTGGGCGCTCTCTCCCTGTCCCTCGCTCAGCTCCAAGGCCCCTTCTTTTCTTCTGTAACTTGTCCCCGCAGCCTCGCTGGCTCACTTCTGCCTCTAGCATCCTGAATAAAGTTTCTCTGTAACTTGAGGGGAAAGTGGCATTGCCTGATCCTGTGGAGACACTCGCGGGAGGAAGTGGTTTGAAAGGCGATGAGCTGAGAGGGAATTCCCAGGTGCAGCAGCAGGGTGAGGACCTTCTAGAGCACAGCATCGGGGTAAGGGCCAGTTTCAGGGGACTCAAGTGGGGTGACTTGGAAATGACTCCAGTTGCCGTTAGGAAGGGGCTGTAGGAAGAGGTCCCAGAGTTCGTCGGCCTGCAGTGCGTGAGGAGGGAGGACGGGCATGGTCAGGGACTGGGCTCTTAGGTACAAGAAAGCCCCGGGTATCTGCAGGCCACAGGGAGGGCCTGGGAGAGGAGGAGACGGGAGATGAAGGCTGTCCGTGTGGAAGCAGGAGCTAGAAGCAAAAACATGGCGTTCGGCGCGGAGGGCGGAGGAAGGCTGGTGGGTGCGAGGAGCTGCCCGCAGCCCTCGTCTGCAGCCTGAAGGAGCCCTGAGAGCGAGGTGAAGGTTGGCCTGGCTGCTGTGAGAGGGAAAGTAGAAAGAATGCTTACCAAGGCGGAAGTTGAGAGAGAAGGCTGACGCTTGTCACCGTAAAGGAAGGCCAGTGTTAACGTGGGAAGCTGGCTGTCCTCCCGGGACCTGAGCCTGCTGCCAGCAGGTGCCTGGAGGCCGGTCAGTCGCAAGGGCTTCCGAGGTCATGACCCCAAGGCGTGGTGGTGGGATTTCTGCAGCCTTTGGATCCCAGCTGGGCCATTGAGCTGTGTCGGTGTCGCTGAGCAAGGCCGGGCCGTGTCCAGCCTGTAAGGAGGAGGAGCTGGGTGGCCGTTCTTTGTTCGCAGGTTATGACGGGAGGTGTTTCCAGCATTGCCACCGTGTGGTTTAACGGCTCTGCAAAGCCAAAAGCCAAGTGTGCTTACGTCATACGTATGTTTATTCCATAGCCATGTATTCTAACACAATACTGGTGTTGCGTGGATGTCGACTGTTAAAACCTAATTGCTGGCTCCTGGAGGGAGCAGAGTTACGGGGGATAATCTTGCCTCCGAGGTCCGAGCCGCCGAGTGGGCAGAGGGTGGAGGGGCGGTGCAGCACGCTCAGCTCAGCTCAGGGACAGGCAACAGGTGGTTCCTGCTGGCGTGGCCGCAGGACGGCGGGGGCGGGGTGTAGTGTCCCTCTGACTGTCAGTCACTAACAGAGCAGGGTTTATGTCGCGAGGCCTTATGGATTGCCATTGTTGTTTTTAGAAAACAAACTGAGCGAAGCCTCGGGAGGCAGGGCTGAGAACGGCGAGCGGAGCGACTTGGAAGAGGACCACGGCGGGGAGGGCCAGGAGAACGGGGTCGGCGCGGCGGTCCCCGTGGACGAGAACCTCTTCACCGGGGAGGACCTGGACGAGCTGGAAGAGGAGCTGAACACACTGGACTTGGAGGAATGACACCCGCCGGTCCGTGGAACCGTCAGCCCGCCCAGCATGAATTGAAATGGACTGCATTCATTCCTTCCACCCAGAATCCGTCAACAGGATGCCCGCTCCCATTTGCTCTCGGAGGGCTCGCTGGCCTCCAGAGAGGACTCCTCTCCCTCGTCTTTCCTCCGACTGGCTCCATCTCACAGGAAGTGCAGGTAGCGAAGGCAGTGCCTCATGGCAGAGGCCGTCATCGAGGTAACTGTGCACTCGGGGCGATTGTCCTGCTCCCCGCGTCTGCTGTCCTTGGCATGTGTCACTGCGAGGACATCGTGCAGTTGAGGGCCCTTTATTTAATGCCGTTTCGTGGGTGGTTCTGTTCCTCTTGTATTTATGTGTTAAAGACCGCCTGGACCCTGAGCGCTGTGCTGACTTCCTACGGCAGCGGCAGTGCAGACTCAGGGGTGTGTTTGGAGAAGTAGGTGGACCTTTAAAGTGAAACTTCTTGAATCTGACCCGTCAGCTGCAGTGCCCTGTGGTGAACTGTTCTAATCGTATCCCTCTTCTTTTTTGCCAATAAAGTTGTAAATAAAGACCATCGTACATCAGAATCCAACATGGGCCTTGTTTTTTAAGTTTTCCTGTGAGAGATTTCTTGGCGTTGCTAGCTGGAGGGTGCGAACGGAAATGTGTTGCCGTGAACTGTCCGCGCTCTTGGTGCTGCTTGCAGAGCTGAGGACTGGCCGTGCTCCTGCAGCTGCGGCGCTGCCCGGAGCCTCGCGGACGCTGCAGGTGGTGGGCGCCGACTTACCCCATCGGAGTGAGCCGAGTGCTGCTTAGGCTAAGGTGACCCGACGTCCCGCTTTTTAACCATTTGTCCCGCGTCCCACAGCGTTTTAAAAAAGTCCAGATTTTTGGAAAGAATGCACGACAAGCTAGGGAACGGCGGGAGAACAGGAAGGGAATATACGGTTTTCGGCGGCCATGTGGCTATTTAGCCAGGATGTGAGTTTTATATTATTTTTGTTAATTTTATAATGTTAAACTTTAATAACAAATAATGGTTGAGAACTGATTATCGAGAACTGCTTATCAAAGTTCGCATTGTTGATCAGTTGTTAGAATTCGCCCACCATTATTTGGACTTAATGAACAATGGCATTTTTTGGGATTGGCAACGACGAAAACATTTTGTAACTGTCTCTCAGACGATACACATCGTACTGCGTGCTAGTAAGCTAGTTAAACAAGTGATGTCATTACAAATCAGCTATTCAGATAATTTAGGTAAGTAATTTATTTATTTCATAAATACATAAATTTTCTTGAATTTAGCAGACAGTACTCGTATTATTTATATTTTATAGTGGCGGCAAAAAGTCTAGCGCCGGCCTTGAAAGTGACACTTACGACTTACGTTATGGCAAATTCAGAGGAAAAATAATACAAGTTAGTATTGTTATTATTTAGAAAGAAATATAGGATTAAAATATAGTTACTTTATAACAATCAAATAAATTTAATTTACAAACTAACAATAAAATATGTTCATGTAATTATGTACCTACTTACTGTGTTTTTAAACAATATGTATATAATAATTTATAATATAATTTTAAATTATTTTTTTAGATTTTTTTTTTTTTAATACATGTTTTATTGATTTTTTTACAGAGAGGAAGGGAGAGGGACAGAGAGCCAGAAACATCGATGAGAGAGAAACATCGACCAGCTGCCTCCTGCACACCCCACAACCAATGTACATGCCCTTGACCGGAATCGAACCCGGGACCTTTCAGTCCGCAGACCGACGCTCTATCCACTGAGCCAAACCGGTTTCGGCTTTTTTAGATTTTTAACATAATGAGTAAGAAAAGAGGATGCAAATTCAACGATGATCTAAGAAGTGAATTTCCTTTTATTAAAGAAACCAAAAGCGATTACAATATAGACCAAATTTTTAATCAAGAACCTCCCCCCCCCCCCCCCCCCCCCCAGGCTGAAACCGGTTTGGCTCAGTGGATAGAGCGTCGGTCTGCGGACTCAAGGGTCCCAGGTTCGATTCCGGTCAAGGGCATGTACTTTGGTTGCGGGCACATCCCCAGTAGGGGGTGTGCAAGAGGCAGCTGATCGATGTTTCTAACTCTATCCCTCTCTCTTCCTCTCTGTAAAAAAAATCAATAAAATATATTTAAAAAAAAAAAAAAAAACACACCCCCCCCCCCCCAGGTCAATGGTGTCCCGCTTTACCAATGTTAAAATCTGGTCACCTTAGCTTAGGCGTCACGTGGAGCTTGCCAGGGGTGGGAGGTGAGGTGCATGCTGGGTTTGATTATTGTAAAGAGGGTCAACAAACGCCCAAAACTCGGCTGAGAGCCTTTGACACGGAGGCCCCCTGAAACATTAGGGTAACATTTAAATGGACACGAAATGCTAATGACATCTTTAGTACCAGTTACACCTCTTCATTACTTTCACGCAAGTGTCTTTTCAGATACAGGCACTTCTGCTGTTTGCAAATAGAAGTGGGTGTTCAGGCAGCTGAGATAATAGCAGTGTGTAAGGCGGCCGGGGCCCTAGTCCCATTTCTGCTTGCGGTAAGGTGACGATTGACCCTCTAAGCACTGGTTCCTTGGTCTGCATGGAGAGTTAGGGTGCTTCTGAGTTGTGAACCTGAGGACAGTGATTGGAAATCTTGGTAAGTGGTAATATCAAAGGCAGAAAAGAAACTGCCTGATTGCTCAGTTCTATCATTGCCACTTTGAAAAGTGGTACATCTGAGCTTTATTTCCCATCCACAATGAAAGCGCACCTTGAATACTTCGTATATGAAAAGACTGCTTGAGTTCTAGTTTGTATCTATAAAGACTGATCCATTCTTTTAATGAAAAAGTTTCAGATGTTATTTATTGCATTTTTAATAATAAAGCGTTTTTAAATAAGCGAATGAGCTTAAATCTCTCTAAAGCTAAGCTATACCCAAGCAATCTTTTTTCCCGTTTTGAAACCATCTAAAACTTTTCCTAAGAATTAGCTCATAAAATTTAGAATCCATTTACTTCAGACCTTAAATTGTGTGGGTTTTTTGTTTTTTTTTAAATGTATATAAAGTAGGCCTGTGTAAATCAAAACGTGCTAAAGGATTTTTGGTGTTTAAATTTCAAGTATTACTACCTTACAGCAAGCATGTGAATGCTACATATGCTCAGAATGCAAAAGCATTTTAATCTGAGAAAATCAAAATGGAAAATTAAATCTACCTCTAAATAACATAGGCCCCTATATTATTAATACCGTAAGTCTGAAATTGGCTCTTCATTTTTAAACACATTTACACATTACTTTCAAATAGTTTTTTCTTACAAATGGCTCTCTTATGTAATCCCCATTGTTAACCCAGTAGATCTCTGTAACTCATTCTCAGCTTCATTTTAAAAGGTTTGTGGTTTAGAAATTCTGAAACCCAAGATGTAAGCCTCCCACAGGAGGGGAGCTGGCGTTGCACTTGCTTCCGTATAGTCGGTAACACAGGGCATTTCCCCCATGAGGACTGGGCATCGTCTGCTCTAGACCACATCAGCCTGCCCTTTCTGTCTTACACTCACTCACAGTTACGGCTCATCACAGCCCCATGTTTGCCAACATCTTTCTAATCAAAGTGAATTACAATTTTTTTTTTTTTTTTTTTTTTTTTTTTTAGTGAAGGGATTTTATTTTCATTTTTTAAAATTTATTTATTGATTAAGGTATTACATATGCATCCTTATTCCCCCATTACCCACCCCCCACCCCCCCCAAACTTTTTCTTATTTTTGCACAACTGGTTATATGACACTGTGAGCCCACCATGGGGAAACTGACAATGAAGTTGTATAATTGTACCATATGTTTTCAGTGCTTGAATTAGATCACTAACCATTAATTGATTTAGAATGTGGTAGGAATAAAACCCCAGGATACACACACACACACATACAGTTTATGTATAAGCACAATTCAAAGAAATACAAGATGAAATAAGATGAACATTTCTTGGAAAAGACCAGATACTACTTACGTTCAGAAAAACAGTATTTCTTCAAAACAGTATTTTTTAAGCATTTGCAGAGTATTCAGATCTTCAAAAGATGGTTTCCAAATTATTTCTGGGAATTTTAGTTGAAGAAACAATGTGAGAAGAATATAGAGACAAGAGTAAGTAATTATCACCTAACCCACACCCCTCCAAAATGCCACTCAGGGAATAGAAACAGCAGCACTGGAATTGAGGTTTTCCTGAGTGGGTTTAGCTAGGTAGCGTTTTAAAATTAAGAGGTGTGCTTAATACAATAAAGCCAATCCTCTTGGGCTTCATTAATTCACTCATTTTTATTAGAAATACCACCTAATCACACTTAATAGGCTGTGGGCTGTCTAGAATGCTACCAGTTTATTTGAAGTGAAATAAATGAACATGTGGATTTCTCTAGGTTTTGATAACGGGAGGGATCACTGCTCGTTCTTCCTGGCAGAACGGCATGGTGCTGAGTCTTCAAAAGCCTGCTCCTCTTTTCATCTTCGAGGATCAGAGGACCAAGTGCAAACCCAGCTGTCAGAACTCGTCCCGCGGCGAGCAGCAAGCAGCAAAGCCTAGGGCACACCGACGTGAGCCAAGGGCTTCTGAGGCGTGGCGCACACTCAGGCTGCTGGCAGGTCCGTTCTTGTACCGGCGTCTTTCTACCTGTCTTAATGGCATGCACAGGAGTTGGCTTCTTGCTTGTAGAACCGGGAAGGAGTGCTGCTGTGAGAAACAGAACAACGTGTGGGAATTCGCTGCGCAGTGGCTTTCAGAGAGACTTTGCTTTGCCGTAGTTTTGCGTAAGATACATCTTTCAGTTGAGCTTTACAGCGAGTTATTTAAAAATATTCAGTGAGCCAAATTCCAAAGAGCTAAGGTGATAGAGCTGTCTGAATTAGTTTCTCTGATAAAACTGGCCGGGCCGGCCAGTGGTCGAGCATCGACCTGCGAACCAGGAGGTCACAGTTCCATCCTAGGTCAGGGCACATGCCCGGGTTGAGGGCTTGATCCCCCGGGTGGGGCATGTAGAAGGCAGCCGATCAGTGATTCTCATCACTGATGTTTCTATTGCTCCCTCTCTTCCTCTCTGAAATCCATAAATAAGATTTGCAAATATATCCTGTCATTCCATAGGTTGTCTTTTCACTGTGCTGATTGCTTCCTTTGATGTGAAAAATTTTTAAGTTTGATATAATCCCACTCGTCTATTTTTGCTTTCGTTGCCTGTATTTTGGTTTTATTTTAAGAAATTATCGCCCTAGCTCAGTGGTCGGCAAACTCATTAGTCAACAGAGCCAAATAGCAACAGGACAACGATTGAAATTCCTTTTGAGAGCCAAATTTTTTAAACTTAAACTTCTTCTAACGCCACTTCTTCAAAACAGACTCGCCCAGGCCGTGGTATTTTGTGGAAGAGACACACTCAAGGGGCCAAAGAGCCGCATGTGGCTCGCGAGCCGCAGTTTGCTGACCACGGCCCTAGCTGGTTTGGCTCAGTGGATAGAGTGGCGACCTGTGGATTGAAGGGTCCCGGTTTGGATTCCGGTCAGGGCACATGCCGAGGTTGGGGGCTCGATCCCCAGTAGGGAGCGTGCAGGAGGCAGCCGATCCATGATTCTCTCTCATCATTGATGCTTCTATCTCTCTCTTCCTCTCTGAAATCAATAAAAATACATTTTTTTTAAAAAAAAAATTATTGCCAAATCTATTGTACTGAAGCTTTTCTCCTATGTTTTAGAAGTTATAGTTTTAGTCTTTCATCCATGTTGAGTTCATTTTCTATGTGGTGAAAGGTCAGTGTCCAACTTCGTTTTGGGCATGTTTTGTTCTTCTAGATTGTTTTGCCTATTTGGGGGTCTCTTGAAATTCCATAGGAATTTTAGGAATCCTTTCTCTATTTCTGCAGAGAATGTTATTGGCATTTTGGTAAGGATTTCCTGAATCTGCAGGTTCTTTAGGTAGTATGGACATTTATTCCAGTGATACTGTCTTCCAACCGAAGAAAGACAATATCGTCAAAAGGTTCAGTTTAGCCGGCCAGCGTGGCTCAGTGGTCGTTGACCTATGAACCAGGAGGTCATGTTTCGATTCCTGGTCAGGGCACATGCCTGGGTTGTGGGCTCAATCCCCAGGTGGGGCGTGCAGGAGGCAGCCGATCGGTGATTCTCTCTCATCCTGGATGTTTCTCTCTCTCCCCCTCTCCCTTCCTCTCTGAAATCAATCTGTATCTATATATATAAAAGCCTAAGAGCCTAAGAGACCGTTGTGACCAAATGACCTGTCAACCAATCACTATGACACACACTGACCACCAGGAGCAGATGTGCAGCGCAGGAGCTACCCTCTGGTAGTCAATGTGTTCCCACAGCGGGAGCGCCGCTCAGTCAGAAGCCGGCTCACGGCTGGTGAGCGCAGCTGCAGCAACGCTACCGTGTGGAGCAGCAGCAGCAGGCACAGCGGGGCTGGGATGAACGGCCGCCTGCCACTTGGGCACTGCTGCATCCCGCAGCGGGTGTCGGACTGCTGGGTTTCGACCTATGATCCCCGGCCTGCAGGGATCGGGCCGAAACCTGGGCGTCTGACATCCCCCAAGGGGTCCTGGATTGCAAGAGGGCGCAGGCCAGGCTGAGGGACCCCACCCATGCACCGGGCCTCTAGTAAAATCATAAAAAGAATGTTCAGTTTATTTGTCTCTTTCTATTCATTTTAGCAATGACTTGTATTTTTCAGTGTACAAGTCTTTTACCTCCTTAGTAAGTCTATTCCTAAAGTTTTGTCTTTTTTGATGCTCTAGCCCAGTGGTCGGCAAACTCATCAGTCAGCAGAGCCAAATATCAACAGGACAACGATTGAAATTTCTTTGGAGAACCAAATTTTTTAAACTTAAACTTCTTCTAACGCCACTTCTTCAAAACAGACTCGCCCAGGCCGTGGTATTTTGTGGAAGAGCCACACTCAAGGGGCCCAAGAGCCGCATGTGGCTCGCGAGCCGCAGTTTGCCGACCACAGGTCTAGTGAATGGGGTTGTTTTCTTAATTTTCTCTTTGGGTTGGTCCTCATTCGTGTTTAGAAATGTGACCGAGTTTTGCATGTTGATTTTGTGTGCTGCAACTTTGCCAGAATGGTTTATTGGCTCCAAAAGGGTTTTTGTGGAACATTAGGGCTTACGTGTAATATCAGGTCATGTGTGAACAGAAACCGTTTTTCTTCTCCCTGTTCAGTTTGGATGCCTCTTGTTTCTTGTCTGGTGTCCCTGCAGCACTGCTGCGACCTTGACAAAGGGCACCCTGGCCGTGCTCCTGGTCTTGGAGGAAAGCCAGTCATCACCTTTGAGTGTGATGTTAACTGTGGATTTATTTTTTATTTTTAATATCTTTCTATTGATGTCAGAGAGGGAGAGAGAGAAACATCGATGATGAGAGAGAGAGAGAGAGAGAGAGAGAGAGAGAGAAACGTCAATGATGAGAGAGAAGCATTGATCAGCTGCCTCCTGTGCGCCCCCTGCTGGGGATCAAGCCTGCAACCCGAGCATGTGCCCTTGACTGGGATAGAACTCGGGACCCTTCAGTCCACAGGCTGATGATCTATCCACTGAGCCATGCCAGCCAGGGTTGGATTTGTTCATGTATGGCTTTTATTATCTTAAGATACCTTCCTTCATTTCTTATTTGTTGAGTGGTTTTATCATGAAAGAGGCTTAAATTTTTGTCAAATGCTTTTTCTGAATCAGTTGAGATGTTCATAGTTTTTGTCCTTCGTTCTGTTAATGTGCTGTGTTGCATTGATTGATTTTCTTAGGTTGAGTTCACCTTCTGTCTTGTACTTGTCTGTGTTGTTATATCATTTTTAAAGAGGATTGTGTTTTCTAAAATCAAAAAAAAAAACACACAACTATATTTGTGTGTGTGTATATAAGCTTATATACGAAAGACAAGATGAATAGCTTTACCACCTAAAAATAAATGCTTAACAGTATGTTTATTTAGATTTATTCTTTTATTATAAATACAGGATAAGTATTTGAACTGAAGATAATAGAATTAATTACTAGATACTTAAAATGAAAGTACTTTTGAAGGAATTTTAAAACTAATTTGAGTTTTGTTAATTATATTTAAATTTGGTTTCAATTTAGTTGGGGTTCAAAGGCTGTAGAATTGAGGAGGAATAACATTCCTCTGTAGAAGCGGTGGTGGTGGTGATGAAGATTGATGATGATGGTGGTGGCACTCTGTTCATTGTGCACTTACATGTCCCAGCCATTATGCTGATCACATGTTTTCCTTGCATCAGCCTGTGAGCTGAGTACCATTGTCCCATTTTTCAGAAGTGAGTGAGTCCCAGAGGGTTAAAATGTCCCAAGGTCATATCGCCAGTGTCAGGGGCAGCATCCAATCTCGGTCTCAAGGGCATTGCTGTATGAATAGCTCTTTATTCCTAACCTCAGCTAGTACACTGGGAGGCTGTTGTGCCTGCCAATAGGAAACCCCCATTGCTGTGATCTCACTAGAAGAATATCCGCGTCTCCAGCTGTTCGCTCCCGGCAGCGGACCCCCGATGCACTGACCGGGCTAAGACACGGCAGTTGCTTTCAGAATGAATGTGAACCCGGGGCCCCAACGATGGTGCAATGATGCCGCAAACATGCAAAGCAGTGCTGGCCGTTTAATGAGTCCATTCGATGGGCTCCTTTCTCAGTGTGACATCGACCTAACAACAGCCCTTGTAACCTGAGCTTCTTCGTCAGAATGACCCAAACAACAACACCCCTTGACAGCGTGCCGTCGTTACATGCAGCATTTCCCGTGTCACTGCCTCTGTGAGGCTACTGCCCTGCTTTACGTGGACAACGGTGGCTTCAGTCATTCACGGAATCATTACAGGAGAAAGGATCTGGGTGACACCTGCCCATGTGGGTGCTGTGTCTACTTAGCAAAGACCTTAGTTCAGTCAGACGAGGAGGGGAACAGTAGTAACTCTCCACTATGTCGTCTCTTTGTTAAGCATCTCAGCTTTTCATTTATTCAGCAAACACTGTGCAGCTACTGCGTGCAAGCTCTGTAGTGGCCTTGGGGTAACAGGGCTGAAGTTAACACCAGCAAGCGCCCGTGCCCACGAGGCCCCAGTCTGCTGGGCAGATGGGGAAATAAGTGGCTGATTTCAATGCAGTGCAACACACGTGTGCATGTGCCAGAGCACACACGGGAGGGTGGCATCTCAGACAGGGAGGCCAGAGCTGCTTATCACAATCGTTACCTAAATCTTGACGTGCAGAGGCAAAGTGTGGCTCATAGTTCAGCAGACTGGACCATGAGGAGAGAAGGTGGCTGAGAGATGTCTGATGTTATGGTTGAAATGGTTCTAAGGCCTAAGGAAACCATAAGTAAGATTCAGGATCCTAAAAACTCAAAAGCAAGCTTTCACAGTCAAATAGCAGTGTTAAAAGCACAGGACTGCCCTAGCTGGTTCAGCTCCGTGGATAGAGCGTCCACCCACGGACGGAAGGGTCCCGGGTTCAATTGTGAACAAGCGCACATACCTGGGTTGTGTGCAGGAGGCAACCAATTGATGTGTCTCTCTCACATTGATGTTTCTCTCTGTCTCTCCCTCTCCCTTCCACTCTCTCTAAAAATCAATGGGAAAATATACTCGGGTGAGGATTAACAACAACAAAAAAGTACAGGAGTAGGCTAGGCTTGGCATTCTTTTTAAAACTATCAAATCCTTGGATTCTTCAAAGGCTCTGAATGACTTAAGTCCGTGGTCGGCAAACTGCGGCTCGCAAGCCACATGCGGCTCTTTGGCCCCTTGAGTGTGGCTCTCCCACAAAATACCACGGCCTGAGCGAGTCTGTTTTGAAGAAGTGGTGTTAGAAGAAGTTTAAGTTTAAAAATTTGGCTCTCAAAAGGAATTTCAATCGTTGTACTGTTGATATTTGGCTCTGTTGACTAATGAGTTTGCCGACCACTGACTTAAGTGAATGAGAGTCTGGCCTTTCCTTGAGGCCGGAAGGCGACTTGGAAGCCCTGAGGTGGGAGGTGGCTGGTGCAGGGGAACGCACAGTGACCTGCGAGAGCCCGCCCCGCTGCGAGCCCACGGCTCAGCTCCCCACGCCATGGAGGCCTGAGAGTGAGCAGAGGGTGATCTTTGGGATCAGTGTTGTCAAACCCAGAGGGATGCCACGTTAGTTCTATTGACTATGATGTGCCATCAAAAAGGGCCAGATTTTGACCCCCAAATGCTGCAGATCTCCCCACTTAGCCGCAGATCCCACCCACCCCAGCTTCCTCGGGTTCCTAATGAGCAGTAACTTTCCAACAGTTGTTACTAATGTCTGCCTAATATGCTTATAACGTGATAGACATTATTAGCCCATTTAGCGCATAAATTAGATTTCATTTAACTACATGGACTAAATTATATTTATTGAATTAGATAAGCCAGAAAAAGGGTCTAATTAACTTTTTAATGAATTAATTTTTGATCAGTTGATTAAGTTATACATGTCCAGCATTAATATGCAAAGTTTATCCTTCAATTGTTTCATATATTCAACATTAAGATGAAAAAGAATCTATTTCCAGAGTTTACCCTAACTTCAAACTAATTTCTACAAACTCTGTGGATCTTCCAACCATTCCCTTTGGGGTTTCTTTCTGAAAAAGAGAAAAATGGCATGCTGGAGCTTAACACTCCCCGGAACTCAGGAAGTGCCCCTGCAGGTGTGCTCCGGCACAGGAAGTGCCCCTGCAGGTGTGCTCCGGCACAGGAAGTGCCCCTGCAGGTGTGCTCCGCCACAGGAAGTGCCCCTGCAGGTGTGCTCCGCCACAGGAAGTGCCCCTGCAGGTGTGCTCCGCCACAGGAAGTGCCCCTGCAGGTGTGCTCCGGCACAGGAAGTGCCCCCCTGCAGGTGTGCTCCGGCACAGGAAGTGCCCCTGCAGGTGTGCTCCGGCACAGGAAGGAGACGGCTCCCCTGCCTCCTCCGCGGCCCTCAGCCTGCCAGGTACAGACCCTGACAAAGTGTGGCCCTCACGTGAGTGAAGAGGAAGGAGCAGCCGGCCGCGTGGCTCAGGGCTGAGCATCGACCTAGGAACCAGGAGGTCACGGTTCAATTCCTCAGGGCACAGGCCCGGGTTGCGGGCTCCCTCCCCAGTGTGGGGTCAATACAAATATGTTTAAACAAAAACAGTGCCCAGCTCAAGTGTTGGTTATCTGCAAGGAGAGGAAGGGGGCTGGAGAGCAGCGAGGATCGGGGAGCACTGTCTCAGGTTCCCCATCACTGCCCGCCCTGCCTGATTCCTCCTAACCGCCGTGGGGTGCCCCGCCGTGGGGGTGCCCCGCCTCGGGTTCCCTGGGCTGCAGGACTCTGATGCTCGTGTTCCGCCGGAAGTGCTCTTTGCCAGGCCCGCCGCCCACCCCACACTGTATCCCTCCCCTCCCCCAGGTCTCCGCGGGGGCTGTTCCCCCCCAGAAGCGCTCTGTGGCCCCAGTCAGGTCTCCCGTCCTCCGCTCGGGGAGATGTCAGCCCGCACGTGCAGCTGGCATGATGCCAGGGTTGTCTGGTTCCTCTGTCTGCTGTGGTCAGTCTAACACGTGGTCAGCAGCCTATAAATACTGTTTTTTTCATGTGTGTTTTTCATTGATTTCAGACAGGAAAGGAGAGGGAGAGAGATGGAAACATCCATGATGAGAGAGAATCACAGATCCACTGCCTCCTGCACGCCCCACACTGGGGATCGAGCCCACAACCCGGGCCTGTGCCCTGACCAGGAATCGAACCGTGACCACCTGGTTCATAAGTCGGTACTCAACCACTGAGCCACGCCGGTGGGCTCTTGAATGCACTTTGATTTTGCTTCTTGGCACTTTGTTGTATTACCCTGAACTCGATGTTCCCCCGACAATTGGTCAATTTCCATCATTCCCTTTATCTCTCTGTCTCTATCAATCACACACACACACACACACACACACACACACACACGCACGCACACTCAGGGTCAGAGCCTCAGGTTTACATGGATGCGTCTCAACCTTTAAATCAGTGAATTCACACCTTAGTTACAATGGAGAGGGAAGGACATTAACCGCCCCAAACTGGGAAAATGGTCTGTGCTCCCAAGGACAGCAATGGGGCCTGTCTGCTGAAACTGACGAGTAAGTAAATGACCCACATTCATTCCTGAAACGAGGTTCCCACGTACAGCACCGTGTGGAGTGAGCAGTTGTTCTGCTGCAGGAGATGGTATACTTCTTTCCAGTCAGCAGGGTATTATTCAAACTGTTTCTAAAAAAAATAACAAGTTAGGATGACTTCATACTTGCCGGCAGAATTCTAATTCCTATTTTGGAGCCGCCAGGAACTCAGATGCTTCTGACGTGTCGGATCTGACTGTAAACGGAGCCTTTCTGTGAATGAATCACCGAACAAAATTCTTTCTTCTTTTTTAATCCTCACCAGAGATATTTCCCATTGGTTTCTAGAGAGAGTGGAAGAGAGGAAAAGACAGAGACATATCCATGTGAGAGAAACACATCGATGGGTTGCCTCCTGCATGAGCCCTGACCAGGGCCCGAGCTGGGGAGGAGCCTGGGACCGAGGTTCATGCCCTTGACCAGAATCGAACCCAGGACCCTTCAGTCCAAGGGCCAACGCTCCATCCACTGAGCAAACCAGCAAGGGCGGGCCCAATTACTTCTTCATCCTGACTTTACGTGGGGCACCCAGCAGGACCCCTGCCTGCTAGCGGCTCGCACTGCAACCAGGAGACAGGACAGATGTGCAGAGAAAAGGTGTCCCCCACACGTATACACACACTTAGAATATGAAGGCGGTGTTTACTAAAATACACTTCATTCTCAAAGTTGAGCTGCCAGCTGTCCAAGTGTACGTCCATTTGGAGTGGGGGCGGGGGGCACCCTGTATGTGTATATGTGTATATAGAGGAACACGAAAAAACACCCTGAAATACATGCCAAAGAGTAGCAGAACCCAGGACTGCTGTTTTCCTCTGAAATCAATAAAAATATGTTTTAAAAAATAGTCTTTCCATCACTGCATCTGTACCACCATATCTTTTTAAAAATATATTTTTATTGATTTCAGAGAGAGAGAAGGAGAGAAACATCAATGATGAGAGAGAATCATTGATCGGCTGCCTCCTGCCAATCAATGATTATCTCTGTGTGTGAGGGTTTGTGTTTGGGTTTTGCCTGACACGCCTGGCGAGTGAGGATTGTATCTTACACCAACGGTGTCTGGCTCGGGAGCTCTGGTTCGGGAGCAAGGCCTTCAGGAAATTCCCTTCCTCTCAAGCCGCTGAGTCAGTGCCAACCCTTCTCCACCCGTGACTCAGTGCAGCCAGCTCGCTGCTCCCTCCCGCAGATGCCCAGCCGCCCACAGGTCCTGGAGTGCTGCTCCCTCCCGCAGATCCCTGCTGCCCAGCTGCCCACAGGTCCTGGAGGTGCCCCAGAGCCAGTGTGGGCGGGACGCGGTCACGGCTCCCCCTGCCCACCCCATGGCACCGCACTCACTGGCCAGCCCCCCCCCCCTCGTGGCCCCCACGGCTTCCATTCTCGCAGCCTTCCTGGAGGAAGGTCCTGTGTGCCAGGCAAGGCGGGTCCCGCCTCCGAGCCGCTGGCTCCTGGGCTCCTGGGCGGGGAGTAACGCCACCTGTGCTGGACGCACTGGGAGACAGTCACTGCGGAGAGCTCTACGTGGGTTTCCTCACCTCCTTTCCACAGCCCTGACCTGTGGGGTCCATGTTGCTCCCACTTCACAGATCAGGAAACTGAGGCCTAGGCTAGCAGAATACATTTCACAGGGTCCCTGGGTGGGGAGGAATGTTGCCCCTCCTGTGAGCCTCGGCAAGGAGTTGTGGGCTATGATTTATGTCCGTTACAGGGCTGGGGGGGGGGGGGGGGAGTGGCAGGGGAGGAGCCATCGGGCGGAGCCCAGGAGGCTCACTAAGGGGATAAAGCAGGAGAGCAGGTGTGAGGTCTGTCGGGTGGGAAGAGGGGGTGAAGTAATCACAAGGAAAGTGACGTCTGTCCAGTGCAACTGCTCCTGCCAATCCGCCTGGGAACTGAGGCCTCGCAGCTCCGTGGCCCTTCACCTGGACGGCCCCTTCCAGCACCAGCCGTGGCATGCACCCCATCAGCATTCCTTTCCTCGGCTGACCTCCACCTGCTCGCTCCATAACGAGGCAAATACTCGCTGCTGTGTGTCCTGGCACTCTGCCAGGCACGGGGACGATTGTTGCAAAAAAGGCCAGTGAGTCACCCAGCCAGTGTTGCTCAGTGGTTGAGCATCGACCTATGAACCAGGAGATCAGGGTTCCATTCCCGGTCAGGGCACGTGCCTGGGTTGTGGGCTCCATCCCCAGCGTGGGGCGTGCCGGAGGCAGCCAGTTGATGAGTCTCATCATTGGTGTTTCTGTCTCTCTCTCACTCTCCCTTCCTCTCTCTCTAAACATCGATGGGAAACGTCCTCGGATGAGGATCAACAAAATACAAAAAAACACCTCCTCTTCGCCCCTGGACGCTAGGTGTGGCCGGATGACTGAGTTCGGAGAGCTTCCAGAAGGTTCCGAAAGGCAGCGTGGGGGCTTCGCCTCCTTCCTCCACACTTCGATGGCAGGTCGGTGTGTGAGGGGAACCCACATTCCGCGTTCTTCCTCGTGTCCACCCTCCATGCTCCGCACATTCAGAGCCTCCTCACCCTCTGACAGTAGCCGCGGGTTCCCTCGCACCCGGCAGCCTGCCCACCAGCTGGGCCCCCAACCAGCTCAGTCCTGACCCCGTCCACCCGGGGCCCCGGCAGATCACACCCCAAGTCTACCCCCCTCCACCCACTCCCGACCAGCGGACCCGCCGTCGCCTGTGCTGGACAGGACTCCAAGTCAGAGGCCCCCCTCCCGCCCCCCACCTTGGCGTCAGTTAACTTGCTGGTGGCTCACGGAGCTCAGGGAACTGTGCGCTCACGGGATCACCCCCTTATTAGGAAAGGAGGTGGCCAGGAGGTGACAGGAGGTGGCCGGGAGGTGACAGAAGGTGGCCGGGAGGTGACCGGGAGGTGGCCAGGAGGTGACCAGGCGGTGACCAGGATGTGACAGGAGGTGGCCGGGAGGTGACAGGAGGTGGCCAGGAGGTGACCAGGAGGTGGCCAGGAGGTGACCGGGAGGTGGCCAGGATGTGACGGGAGGTGACCGGGAGGTGACCAGGAGGTGACCAGGAGGTGACAGGAGGTGACAGGAGGTGGCCGGGAGGTGACCGGGAGGTGGCCGGGAGGTGACTGGGAGGTGGCCGGGAGGTGACCAGGAGGTGACAGGAGGTGGCCGGGAGGTGACCAGGATGTGACAGGAGGTGACCAGGAGGTGGCCGGGAGGTGACCGGGAGGTGACCAGGAGGTGACCGGAGGTGACCGGGAGGTGGCCAGGATGTGACGGGAGGTGACCGGGAGGTGACCAGGAGGTGACCAGGATGAGGAGGTGACCAGGAGGTGACCAGGAGGTGACCGGGAGGTGACCGGGAGGTGACCGGGAGGTGACCAGGATGTGACGGGAGGTGACCAGGAGGTGACCAGGAGGTGACCAGGATGTGACAGGAGGTGACCGGGAGGTGGCCAGGAGGTGGCCGGGAGGTGACCGGGAGGTGGCCGGGAGGTGACCAGGAGGTGGCCGGGAGGTGACCAGGATGTGACAGGAGGTGACAGGAGGTGGCCGGGAGGTGACCGGGAGGTGACCGGGAGGTGGCTAGGAGGTGGCCGGGAGGTGACCAGGAGGTGACCAGGAGGTGGCCAGGAGGTGGCCAGGATGTGACAGGAGGTGACAGGAGGTGGCCGGGAGGTGACCAGGAGGTGGCCGGGAGGTGGCCGGGAGGTGACTGGGAGGTGACCAGGAGGTGGCCGGGAGGTGACCAGGATGTGACAGGAGGTGGCCGGGAGGTGACCGGGAGGTGACCGGCAGGTGACCAGGAGGTGGCCAGGAGGTGACCGGGAGGTGACCAGGAGGTGACCGGGAGGTGGCCAGGAGGTGGCCAGGAGCACCGATGGAGAGAAGCAGGGGCGGGGTGGGAGGCCGGAGCCCCTCCCGCACCTGATGTGGCTGGTTGTCCGGCAGCCACCTCCTCTCAGGGGCTTTCCGGGACCCACCCCATGACTAAGCTGCGGGGAAGGTGCTTTGATGATGACAGGCACCTGGACCCTCCTCACCTCGGGAATCCCCAGGCATCGCTCCGCAGGAACAGGACGAGGCGGTACCTGCCTCTAGGAGAGTCCCTGTCCCGGCTGAGCTGAGCTGAGCAGCAGCTGGCCCCGCACAGCCCCGCACCTTAGCCCTTCGTTACTTCACCTTTTTTATTGTTTAATTTCATTCATCTCAGGAGGCAGGGAGAGGGAGAGGGAGACATCCGTGATGAGAGAGGATCGTGGTCGGTTGCCTCCTGCACGCCCCCCGGGGGTGGAGCCCACAGCCCGGCCCGTGCCCTCACCTGGAATCGAACCCTGACACCACGGAGCCGCGCTGGCCGGCAAGGACTCGATGTTCGAAGGGAACGTTGTGCGTTGGGTTTGCTGTCGGACATTTAACAAAGATCATCGTCGTCACGCAAGGCGTCTCGGGGACGTCCTGGGAAGGCCGTTACCCGTGAGCAGCGGCCCCTCCCAGGTCAGCGTGGCCTGCGGGTCTGACCTCTGCGTTCCCCAAGGTCCACGCAACTCACTCATGTGTTTCCACGTCCCCCGCCCCCGCAAACAGCAGAACAGACCTACGCTGTGGACTCCAAGGAAAACCCCCTTTTACTTGGCAGAGGTTCCTGAAGCTGAGAGTGTGGCCGATGCGGGGGTAGCCGGAGGGAGGCGTGTTAATTACAGGGCTGGTGAGGGTGTCTGGAACCTCCAGCTCTACAAAGGAGATTTGCCGAGACTGGGACCAATCGGAGGAGGGGGAGGGGGAGGAGGGGATGGGGGGGGGAGGGGAGGGGGAGGGGAGGAGGAGGAGAAAATATAAAAGAAAAAAATTCTGTGGGGTCACACTCCAGTATAGAGTACGAACAAACCCAAAGACAAACAGTTCTGCAGAAAAGATTGCAACTTAAGGACGAGGGCATAAAAATGGTTGACACGAAAGTGACACAATCAGGAGCAAAGGGGGAAGGTGTTTGGTTAAGAACCGAGGCTGGTGTGCACAGTCTGCTCGTTCTGTGTGAGTGTGTGTCACACACATGCTACATGCTACATGCTACATGGTGTCACACATGCTACATGGTGTCACACACATGCGACATGCTCACCCGCAGCTCAGAGGCACTTTTTTCTTGTTGACGCGTCTTCATGTGAGAAGCAAGACCTTGCCCAGCTGACTGTCTTCCGGAGTCACACTCCTTGGCTGCGGCCGAGCCTCACACGGAGGAGCAGGCGGGACGTTCCAGGCTTTTCCGAGCCGGGGTGGTGGCTGTTTGGTTTCCATTGGAAACATTTAAGAGAAATAAATGATTGAGACTCACGGGAAATGCATGTCCAAGTCGGGAGCTGCTCAGTGACCTCACAGTTAACATCAGAAAACCTCCCCCCTCTCCCAGGAGCTCAGAAGGCACAGCGGAGCGAGGCCCGGAGGAGGGGAGGCCACCCGCGCCGCTCCCCTCGGGCTCCGGTCACAGCCCAGGCGTCCGCGCCCCCAGGCCGGGCTCAGGGTCACGGCCCAGGTGTCCGCACCCCCAGACCCACCTGGGCTCCTCCAGGCTCTGCCTCCAGCCAGGTGACAGCATCACCCACCCGCGCCAGGCAGACCCCCCAAAGCCCGCTTCGCGCGCTGCACACGGGAGCCCCGGGAGCGGAGCTGGGAGCGGGATTCTTCCCGGGGTCGTGTCTCCGGAACCGAAGAATGGACCCGCGACCAGAGGCGTTTGTGGCAACAAACACAGGCTCCCCAGGGAAGGAGAGTCACGGGGGGTGCCCGCGCCTTCTGCTCTCCCCTTGTACCTGCTGGGCCCGCACTCTGTCGATCTGCCGCGCTCTGATTGGCTCCTGGCCTTTTTTAAAAATTGATCTCAGAGAGGAAGGGAGAGGGAGAGAGAGAGAAACATCAATGATGAGAGAGAATCATTGATTGGCTGCCTCCTGCACGCCCCCCACTGGGGATCGAGCCCGAAACCTGGGCATGTGCCCTTGACCAGAATCGAACTGGGACCCTTCAGTCCGCAGGCCAACGATCTATCCATTGAGCCACACCAGCCAGGGCAACGTTTTGTTTTGCAAGAAAAACTTCGTTTCAAAACGCCCTGTTTGTTGCTCTGCTATCCATCCTGTTTCCTGCAAAACACATCTTTTATTTGTTTCAGCTAGCCCAGATCCCTCCTTCTCCCACCCCTCACCCTGTCCTCCTAATTCTGCTTGAACTCCTTTCAGTACTCACAGCCCACGGGTGTGGCTCAGTGGTTGAACGTCTACCTATGAACCAGGAGGTCAGTGTTGATTCCCGGTCAGGGCACAGGCCCGGGTTGCGGGCTCAATCCCCAGTGTGGGGTGTGCAGGAGGCAGCTGATCCATGATTCTCTCATCATGGATGTTTCCATCTCTCCCTTCCTCTCTGAGATCAGTAAAATATATTTTAAAAAATACCAAGTTTGAGAAACATCGAAAACCTTGTAACTGAAGCGTGTGGTCCGTGGACCAGAGCGTGGCTGTCCCGGGGAGCTGGTCAGAGGAGCAGAAAGCGACGCCCCGCCACCGGCTGCTGAGTTAGAATCTGAATTCTGCCCAAACCCCCACGTGGCTTCAGAGCCTGGCAAGTGCTGCTCAGAACTCCGGTCCTCGATGGTTCGTTTCCTTCTCTGCAGCGAGACCGTGATCACATGGTTAATAAGAGAGGAAAGGAGCCCTGACTGGTGTGGCTCAGTGGACAGAGCATCGGCCTGCGGACTGAAGGGTCCCAGATTCGATTCCAGTCAAGGGCATGTACCTTGGTTGCAGGCACATCCCCTGTGGGGTGTGTGCAGGAGGCAGCTGATCGATGTTTCTCTCTCATCGATGTTTCTAACTCTCTATCCCTCTCCCTTCCTCTCTGTAAAAAATCAATAAAATATATTTTAAAAAAAAAGAGAGACGAAAGGAGGTCAGCTCAGGACGACAGACTTTGGTCTCTGACCTTGGAGGGCGTGAGGGCCACACTTCGGGGCTGTCCCGTGTAAACTGCAGGTACAGGATGCTGTTTTGTTAGGAACATTGATTGTGTCACGGATATTTCATGAGACGTACATCACATTGTTACGTTCCCCCTGAACCTGACACTGAAACACGTGTTCACTGTGTGTCTGAGCCCGAACGCAGCCGGGCCCCCTGCGTGTGTGGCTGCCTCTGAGCCGTGTCTCTCCCCTGGAGGCTTCCCCAGGAGAAGAGGGAGACGACACCATACATGGCCAAGTGGCCGCCCCGCCGTCTAGACCGCTGACTGCCGGCTGTGCTCCTCCCGGGCGGCAGGGCTGTGACTCACCGTCGGAGCCTCCGGAGCCACGGATCGGACTCACTGACTCAGCTGACAGGAGCCCCCAACTCCTCCTCCAGCCCGAGCCCCCAGGGGCACATGTGAGAGCGAACATACGTGGAGACCTGCGTTTACAACAGGGGCTCAGGCGGCCTCGAGCGCAGGGGCTACGGCCACCGTTTCTGTGTGTCCCGTGGTGGGTTCCGCTCAGGCACGCGGAGCCGGTATTTCTCTTAAGAACGGCTGCCGTGTAGGCCTCCTCCGAGGCCACTTCCCAAGAACGCACTCCGGAGCCGGTGTCTCAATATCTAGGCAGTTTGCAAGCAAAGCGGGAGGTTCCGGGGGCAGCGCTGGGGGTGTGGGTGGGCGGCCACCTCCGTCTGCCACCAGCAAGCAGGCTGTGTCACGACAGGCCAAGCTGAGATTCCAGCCCCGCCTCCTGCAAGGCCGGTGTGATCGCATCACCTGCGCCTCGCTCCTCAGATTGGCTGCAGTCCCCGGGGTCACGCTGTCCCACCGGGTTGTGGTTTTAAAATAAGGCCTCTGGCCCTGGCCGGTGTGCCTCAGTGGCTAGAGCGTCGGCCTGCGGACTGAAGGATCCCGGGTTCGATTCCCAGTCAGGGCACATGCCCGGGTTGTGGGCTCAATCCCCAGTGGGGGGCATACAGGGGGCATCCTCTCATCATGGATGTTTCTCTCTCTCCCTCTCTGAAATCAATAAAAATCAATCGATCAATCAAGTCAGCCTAGGCTTTGGCTGTGCTGGATGAAGGCCCTGCTCTTTGATCTGCCTCCTGTCTGTGAATTCTGCTCACATGTCATCCGAGGGGGGGGGGGAGGTCCCACTGCCAAGAACATTGGAACACCAGTGAGTGAAAGCGGGAAGGAATCGGAAGAGAAAGCTGTTATCAGGCACCATCAGACGCTGTTCCTGGTCTCAGCTGCTGCTCTCAGCCGGATGGAAATCAAGCTCGGCCTCGCGTTTGCCCTCGGGAGGTGGTGAGAACAGAAAACCCCCAACAGCGAGAATCTGCCCTCGGGATCTTGGTGAGGTGAGCCTGCATGAGCGTGAGAGTGAAGTCACTTGTGGTGAAAATCCCAATTTCTAGGCGAGTAACACAGCATTCCCAATCACCTCCCTCTTGCAGCCACGACGGTGAAACCTGAGTTGCTGAAATACAGAGTGAGAAGGCAATCACAGGCGTCTACAGAAGGCATCGAGGACCTGTCCTGGCTTCTAGGGGTTTGAAGACTCCCCGAGGCTCACCGAATTCTACCCCACCCTTCGCCTGGAGAAAGGTGGGAGGGAGGAGAGGAAGGGTGGTGGGAGACAGTGGGGGAGGGGAAGGAGGTTAGGAGCGTGGGGCCCAAGTGGATTCTGTTTTTTCCCACTGCACTTGGCCCGCGGGAGGACCAGGTGACTAAGCTAATGACTGGACGAATCCCAGCGCTCGGGAACAGGAAGACTTGGGGCACAACGGAGCAGACCAAACAGGATGGAGCCCCTCACGTTTGCACCTGAGGGCAGTGTAACGCGGGGAGAGACTCTGGAGCCCGTCACACCAATTCTTCCAGCTGGTAAATCCACTGGTAACTCTGCTGCTCAGTTTGGGAGGCGCTGGCCACATGTGACTATGACACTTAAATGAAATTTAAAATAATTTCTCAGTTACACTGGCCACGTTTCACAGGCTCAGTCATCCCATCCGCCCAATGAGAGTGTTTGGGGCAACATAGGTGCAGAACGGTTCCATCACGTGGCAAGTTCCATAAGACAGCTCCCATCTGTCGCACCCCGACCTCAGCTTGAGTTTTAAAAATATAATTTTATTGATTTCTGAGAGGAAGAGAGAGACAGAAACATCCATGATGAGAGAGAATCATGGATCGGCTGCCTCCTGCATGCCCCACACTGGGGATCGAGTCTGCAACCCGGGCATGTGCCCTGACCGGGAATCAAACCGTGACCTCCTGGTTCATAGGTCGACACTCAACCACTGAGCCACACCAGCCAGGCTACAACTATTTCCTTCACGGTGAAACGTTAGTAGATTAAGACCATTTTTAGTCTTTACTCAAATCATAGTTCAGTTACTCTTTCGTAATTTCTTCTTAGACAAACCTTCCCACGTTAGTAGACCTTATTAGATGAATACAACCGACAGTAAAGGTTGACTTAAATATTTTATTGGTAAACATTGAGCTGTAAAAAGTTCAGAAGGAATGGAGGCGTAGATAATTGTTAATTTCCAGATCGCTTTGAATATATTACCTCCCTTTATCTTTGTTTATCCCTGTGCTGTATGGTGTGTATTTTACGTTGGAAAAGGCAACTTATGGCCAACGAGCGTGAGCTGGGAGCCAGACCATCACGTGTTCCGTCTGCCTCTGCCACGACCTCGGTGACCTTGGAAAAATGACCCCATCTCGAAGAAATCAGTCTTTTCCTCTTTACATTGTGACGAGTCGTGGAATCCACCTGTCTTCATATGCACACAAAATCCCCAGTGCACGCCCGGCACACCAGCAGGAAGCTGGGTAAGAATGTCAGCTGTTATTGAGTCTCCAGACGAAGGACTTAGTTCCATCGCTGAGCTCAGAAGATACAAAAGCAATATTCCGGCGTGGCTCCTGGCAGGACGTTTCCTGGGCGTGTACTAGTATGTCTGTCTCCCACACCAGCTGGGGGGAATTTTCAGTCATTATTTTTTCAAATAGGTTCTCAATTCCTTGCTCTCTTTCTTCTCCTTGTAGTACCCCTATAATGCGGGTATGTTATGCTTCATGTTGTCCCAGAGGTCCCTTGTACTATCCTCATTTTATTATTCTATTAAAATATATTTTTATTGATTTCAGAGAGAGGAAGGGAGAGAGAGGGGAAGAGAGATAGGAACATCAGTGACGGGAGAGTCATCTATCGGCTGCCTCCTGGAGGAGCCTGCAACCTGGGCATGAGCCCTGACCGGGAATTGAACTGTGACCCCCTGGTTCATAGGTCAGTGCTCGATCACAGAGCCACTCCAGCCTGCAGGGCTAGCCTCATTTTTGAAAACTTACTTCCCTGGGCAAGTTTACTCATCCGTTATGTTCATCCGTTCACCATTTTATCGTCTGCTCTCTGCTTGGCAAGGTGCTAGGACTGGGGACTATAAAGAAAAGGGTTCCCCCGCCACCCCATCCTGCCCCTGAGGAGGCTGGGTCCGAGGGAGGGGCCAGAGGGAGGGGAGGGGTCACTTA